>JAOTQP010001652.1:6595102-6610700 GCA_026413545.1 Cichladusa arquata
TTATTTTTTAATAAATTAATTAAAATACCATTAATAAAAAAAAAAAAAAAAAAAAAAAAAAAAATCCCACCACATCTGAAACTATGGCCCCATGGACACTTTGAATCTTGTCCACTGACTTTTACCCTTGTGATGAACAGTTGTGTTTTTCAGATATGTAGTATTCTTTATGCCAATCCTCAGTGCAGTGCTTCACCATTTGAATTATTCTCAGGCTGAATCCTGAAGTCATGCGAAGATACAGGCAGTGAGCATGTCCCCACCACAGTGCTTTATTTCCATTACCAGTGGTCTGAAAGGTGGACTAGATGCTTCAAAACCACCTAATTGTTTGAATTGTCTGAATTTTTATTGTCAGCTGTCTAAAAAGGAGACACTCTTCATACTGATATTAATTTTCCTTTAAGATTTTCTTTTATCTTTCAATTATTTCATATAATCTGTCAGCAAAATGATGCCTACTTTTGTCATGTTCCTTTACAAACTGTTGAGGGCTTTCTTTCCAGTTCATATTGCTAATAATCTGTAAACAATAGCTTGTACTGAAGGAGGTTTATTGATGTAGGTTTATTAAGACCACTGTATCATTTTATCTTCCACAAAAGGGCTTGCCCACTGTCACTCAATAAATAGTGTTTAACTATAAAACATGACCACAGGGTCTGTCCAGGATGTTTTCATGAGATAAAATCCTCATTAGGTTAATGTAAGATCACTGGCTTTAGCCTACATTTTATTTTATAAAATGAGCTCCTTTTTATACAATAAAGCTTATGAAAGAAAAAATTATTGGCTCATAGGGTAGAGATGGATGAATATAATAACACTTCTGCTGGAGGGATTTATGATGTATATTTAGCATCACAGACAATACACTAAATCACTGCCACAGCCAACATGAAAGATACATTAGTTGTCATTTGTTTTTACCAGCTTCTCTAAGTCCTTCTCAGATGTCGTTTTAGAGATTTCTAAATAAGTCTCACTTTGTGTTATTAAAAAGTCTATTATACATTCTAATGTTGCTCTAAAACATGGCAAATTATTTCACTTCTATTGGTTTTGATGCCATTAATATCTGCTCCCTCTTCTATGTTATTTATACTAGATAGAAGAAGCCCTAGTGCCAGTGTTGTGAAAACAACACACTAATTGGAAAGGCAGATAAAATGTTTGTGAGAAATTTAATAAGGATAATTTTCCCCCAGTTTCTTGGGATATACATGTAAACTGACAGTATATTCTTTAGTGCTGTTATTACTAAAAAAAAATTAAAAAAAAAAAATTAGTTTGGAAAGGGCTTAGAAGGGCAGATTCAGTGCTGTAGTACATGAGCTATGCCCATAATACTGATTATGGCAATATCTGTAAGCAGAAAAATGCATGCAATTGGATTTTTATGTGGAAACGTCATGGGAGCATCTGTAGCCACACTCATCGAGAGCAGTGTTTGCTCACAGGTAGAGATGTCACAGAACTTTTCACAGTATCCTTATGCTCCTCAAAGTGATCAGATTAAAAAATATAAATTAAGGCTTTTAAACAATGGAGAAGGTTGGGAGACTTAAAAACTCAAGGAATTAAAACTTAGTCAATACTCACAGCACACATTCTTCTGTTTCTGCGCCTCTAGTAACTAAATAAAGTACATCAAAATGCTCCTTTGGTCAAGAGTGTATCAATCCAATGCAACTTTTGTATCTTGGAAAAATGTCAATTAAGAATGTTTTGTTGCAATGTATGGCAACATCTTCCAGGTATCTCAGAGAGGCTGAAATATCAGAACTGGCCTCAGTTAAGAGGGAAGACCCGTTGTATAGGAAGAGGGTGTGTACTGAACTTCTCCTAATCCTTATCTCAGAAAATTAATAAATAATTTTAGTGGGTGCACTGGTGTTTGGCCAGTGATCAACCCACCCCATACTTGTATAGATCTTTGAAATTAACATATTTTACAAATAGATTCCAATTTCATAATCCTTGAGGAATCCTATTTGTTTTTACTTCTGAAAAGAGAATGCATTTATTTTTCCCATGCTGTATATATACACAAATGTGGCAAGAAAAATCTAAACATATTTCTGGCACTGTGAGTATGGAAAATTCACACTGAATTTAACAATTTTGGATAATTGTTAAATTATCCAAATGTTTTTTGAGGCTTTGGCATATGTTGCATTTGCTATTAAAAAAAAATCTGTTCCAGACAACTACTCCTTTTACAGTTTACTGTTAAGTATGACTTTAGACAATGAAAGCTGTATGAACATTTTTTGCGTGTAGATTGGCACATTAAAAGTTGTTATAAGAAGAGAACCCAATATTGAAATTACCTTGTATATTTCACAATTATTACTAGGAAGAGATTACACATTCTCCTTAAAAAAACATTCCGAGTCTGACAGAAGTGCAGGGAATGGCTTTTTTAAAAAGGGTAAAAAAAGAGTAGGAAGAAAAGAAAAAGGAGTCACACAGTAGTCAGATAAGATTTTTCATCTATGGGCTTTCACTGCACTTTTCTTCAACTCAATTGAAAATGATTCAGTGAGTGAAGCTGCTAGGAATGAAGTGGGTGTTTCCAAGTGTCAGTCAACAGAAAAATGATAAAAATGCTGCAGAACCCAATGCTGGTTTTCAGAAGTAGGAAATGAAATGGCAGTGTCCTTTGTATTCAGTTCAGCGTAGTCTCCTGCAGTATTTTAAATGCTTGCAAATTTTTAAGAAGTTCAACAAGAACAAAATGTTGAAATCCACAGTAGGTCAGTGTTCTACAAAATCCTGTAACACCAAGAAAATAGTGAAATGTATTTTATACAGACTCCACTGCAAGTATCTTGCTGTGCATCTGATACCATAACAGTATCATCTGTCAAAAGAATTTTTCTAAACTTACACACTTCTAAAGTCTCAGTTTTTATTTGAACCCAAAAGAAAGAAATTTCATGTAAAAAAATTAAATATAAGGATGATGATGATGATGGTGATTGAAAGCAATCTGGATTTTTTTTTTTCCCACAAATGACTGTAGTGACACCTAGTTCATTAATATATGTTAAGTGGCCACAATATATAATCTCTTCTAATATTGCAAAAGAGAAGGGATGATTTCTCACTTTCTGCAGAATTAGTGAGTAGTAGTTTCCTGGCTGATGGTGTTTCTTTTGCCCACGCTGCTCAGTCTCTCCTTTGCAGGACTCTTTCTGCATTGGCCATGGCCAGCAATTTGTTTTATCTGATAAAAAGGTCCAGAATCAGGGAAGAATATAATTCCATATGATAAGCTCATACATTTTTTCCTAACCTTTGTCTTTTTTCTCTTCGTTCAGAAATTGTCATGGTAGAACTGCTGTCCCTTCTATTAGCAATCATATTTAAAAATCTGCAAAAATTCCTCATTTGGCAGCAGTTTCTATTGATACATAGGTTTTAGAGATTCCTTATGCCTTAAAAACTTCTTATAGCCACCTGAAAAACAAAGTGTAGTGAGTGCACCCACATCAAATCTCTTAATAGAGCTGGAATTTGCCATCTTTGTAGTTTCAGGGTACAACTGCATGGCTAAAAAGTGGAGGAGAAGAGAGGGTTAGCTGGATAAGATGTTTGTGACTTTAGATATCTCAGTTCAAAGAAATTGAGTTCATATTAGGCTGATTGATTTATACACTTGTGTTTGAGGTGCTTCACAAGTATAAGTACATGCTTAAATTTCAATAAGATCATGTGAAAGACCACAGAGTATTCTGATGCTGAAATAATGAAGTAAAATTAAAAACTAAGAAAATAAATTTATCCTGGTTGAGAAAAATTATTTGTAAGCTTGTAGCCTCTTGTTTAATGACATCTTAAGGGTGATTCCAGTCATCTCTTTGATGCTCTTTCTTGAAACAAATTCTTTATAAATTTGAAACCTCTAGTGTGAATTTTGCTAATTTATGGAGGGACACTGAAAAAACTCTTCAGCTCATTCAACCTTGTACAGGCTTTGGTAGTTTATCAAATATGGCATGGTGTCAAAATATATTTTAAAACTTTTTAAAGTTATGTCAGTAGCCACAGTGTTCCAAAAAATAAAACTAGGAAGTCAGGTTCTCCAAAGTTAGGAAACGACATGATTTCAGTGAAACCTGAATTTTAGCAATTTGAGCTGTGTGCAGAGACTGCTTAAGATCTGAGACTTTCAGATTCTCTCCTACAGTTGTGATAGCAGTGATTTCCAGAAGCCTACATTCTTCTCTGTATCGGAGGGTGGTGATGTCGGCTTTCCAGTGACTTCCAGCAATAATTTAAAATGTACTTTACATTTATTTTCTTTCATTTCATCTCAGACAATTTTGAAAAAGAACACCTGCTCTACCTTGTCAGTAGGTACTGGTTAAGTTCTATTTCTCATGTACAGTCGTGACTGAGGAGCAAAAACAGTACAAATTGTTAATTTAAAATTATAAAATACAGCTGAAAACATAAACTGGCAACATCAGTTCTCCTGTTTCCTGGATTATCAATCTTTGATTTCCAAACTTAACATTTTTTAGAAGTTTATTTGAGACAGTTTTTTTTCCAGTGAAGATTTTAGATGAAAAAAATAAGTTTCCAGTGCATATATTTTAGCTCATATTGTGAAAAAAGACATGGGCTCTGTTTCCAGCCTTGACATGATACCTGTGTAAACACTTCCCTGGATCAATAAGTCTGTCTTTGATTTTTGGTCTATAAAAGAATACTGCTATGTGATATTCCTTTTTAAGTGTTCTAGGTTTTTAAAAATGTCTTCAGATACTGAGGTGTGGCATGCTTCATTTGAAGAAATTAAGGAATAAGATGGATTAATCTATTTCAAAGATTCCCTGGGAGGCTTATTTTGGTTAATTCCCTCTTTTTCAACTGTTGTGCCCTGTGAAGTCATTGAGTAGATCTGTGGTTTTCTTTCAGACAGGAGAAAAATGGCCAAATGAGGTTAAATTAATGGGTTTCTCTTTATTCATCTGCAGTCTTTTCAAGAGACTTGATTGATGTTTTGCCATTTTCACATTTTGTTACATTCCTTGCCATTTGAATGAATTGTCAACATAATAATGTCTTGAATACTCTGTAAATTATATCATAAGTACTCCCACTTTGTTTACACACTGAATTTTGAGTGATCTATCCATTTTGTATTCCTTTAATTTATAACTTTCCTAATTGCTTAGCATAATGGGACCAATCAAACCCCAATTTACTTAAAGCAAAGCAGTGATTTAATCTGTTGTCTTTCAAAGATGGCATGAGGGACTAAACCCCAACCCTGTTTCAAATGGTTCTGAGAATATACATGATTGAATACCACGTGAAGATGTTTTATTTGCTAGTTTCGTTTTGGTTTTTAGTGAGCCTGGTTTAAATGTGTGTCCCCTCACTTAGGTGAGGCTGTCCCCTAACTGCTCTGTACTGCTCTGTATCTCTGTTCCCAGGATCGAGGTGATATAAATGAAAAGTAGGTGTGGAGGAACCATCATGACCACAATCAATGGAGGAACTGTTACTGAGGCAAAAAGGGAGGTAATGGGAGCTGTCAGTGTTAGTGATGCATACCAAAGGTGGATTGTGTGCAGAGCAAAGAGGAACAAAGGAAAAGCCAGGGAAGAAGAAAACGAAGGGAATGTAAGTGGAAGAAAGAGAAAATTTCCCAGTCCTTTCAGCCTTGAGATTAATCCTGCTTACATGCTTTCTCTTCTTAGCAGTCAGTTTTACTTCTTCCTCTTTCCCTTCCCCTTTGCCCTTTGGAGGCAGGTCAAGAAAAAAAGGAAGAAAAAAAAGAATAGATGGAAAAGCAAGAGTGAATTTTCCTCATCAGCTCCATGACTGTGAGATTGCTTCTCCTTTCATGTGTTCTGGTGTGCTTAGTGCTGTTTTGGAATTGCACTTTTTATCTTGTCAGTAGTGATGAGATAAAACTGAGAAAGGGTGTGACATACATGGCTGGTTTGAATTCTCTCTGTAACTCAGCATGTTTCTTATATGAGCAAATCTATTTTGCTCAAGTTGAAGTATATCACAGGAAAAAATTGCCAGACAGAACTCAATGTGCACAGAAACACGTTTCATCCTTAAACCAGACCAATGTTAGAGATTGCCTGTGGACACCAAGAATAAAATATTTCTAAATGTGTGACTTGGATTTTTTATTACTAGAACAATAATTTTTTTGTTCATGAGTATTCTCTTTCTCTTTTCAGAAATCTTGTGCAGGCCCTTGAGTGGAGTTTTTTTATCAGTGAAGAGCAGGCTGAAAATATTACTGAACCTGAATAATATTAGGCTCAGCTGAAGTGAACAGCCACAAAAGATATTAGGCAATGGGAGACTCGAGCCTGAAATACTAAATGAAGTGTGCCTCTTCAGTCTTCAGGAAAAGGTATGTCTCAACAGTAAATATAAAGTTTGAAACCTAGGACAATAGAAAATACACAGTTTTATTTTATAATGGTTAAACATTCTATAATTAGCAAGAAAATTATAGGCATCTAATTATTTCAGCATTTTTAGAAAATGAATCAACATGAACAAGTCAGAGACAATTCTTTTTCATTACATTTCTATTTCTATTGCTTTCAGCCTGTGGATCTGTATTGGCTCACACTGTTGGCTCTGCCCTTCTTTTTAGCAGTCAGGTGGTTGATTTTTTTCTCCTACATCTTTGATTACCCTGCCAGAAAAATGAAAGGAGCCTCATCAGATTTTATTTTAAGTCTGGTAACTTTTCCTACCTCTTGAACCTGAATGAATATTTAAGCAACTCATAATGCAACAATTGTTATTCTGAGGGAAAATAAAAAGCAATTCTCTGCTGAACATCTCTGTAGCCTGATGGAAAGGTAATGGCACTGCTGCAGACTAGAATAAAATCAAATCCTAATTGTTTTGGTGAATTTGACTTCCTAGCAAGTCATACTTTAATCTCTGCATAAATTAGAAGCCTTTGCTCTGTTCAAATTCCTGTGGGGTTGCTGTCTTTGGCTTCCATCTACTTCATTCAGCTCAGCTAGCAAATGTTTTTGAATAATGTCATGATATTTCCATTAAAGAATTCAGAATCTGTGAGAAGAAATGTGTCAGGCTGTTGATAAAATTCAATCGAGATGAGTTGCAGCGATGAGCCTGGGACTTGGCAGGTTCCTCAGGCACTCTAAGGGGCTTGGTGAATAAGGTTCAGGATCCAAGGGAAAAGCTGTACCCACAGCCAGAGAAAACTGGAATTCCCATTACTCCAAATGCAGGGTCTGGCACTGGTGGAAGAAAGGTATACCAGTGATTGCAGAAGATTTTGGGAAGAAGTTGAGCACATAAGTGAAAGAAAGAAGTTTTAACATCAGTTATTTTTGTGGGAAAGTGAGCTAGGTGATTGGAAAAGTATACATTCAAGAAGTTAACAATATTTGTGTGTTCTTGGTTAAACATGTCCTGCTTTTCCCATTTTTCTTGTTCCTAAATATACCATATAAAGACCTCTACAGTAAGGCTGCTAAATAATCTAGCCCCCACTTTACTGAGAGTCTAATTTTCTCAATATAAAAATTAAGAATTGTTTTACACTACTGTTTTGATTTTCTCTTTATGCAAGGAATATGAGGATATTGCCAAAACAGAGTTCACAATTACCATCAATATTAAACCAATGGAATGTATTGTAACAAAAAAATGAAGAAATCTGTCAAATTCTCGTGGAGTTGTGCAGCTGAAACACATAAGTTCAGACAATAAGAAATAATGTACATCCATCTGAGGTGTGGATTGTTAATTGATTTGTTCACTCTAAAAGGTGTAAAGACTTAAGTATATTAATAAAAAAAGAAGAAATAATTTTTTAAAAAAGTATTTCTAACCACCTGTTTTAAAAACCCTCTGAATACATGTATAGGCACCCTAGGGTTCACACAAATCCTGCCATTTATCAATCCAATTGGGTGACCTTGAAATGACCTTATCACCCTAACTCAAGTCAGCTATATTCCTGCAGAGTGGCAGGGAAATGCATATGTAAGAAGATAAAAAACGAAGAAAAATGTTCTTTTCTGGGGAGCTTGAGTTATAAGATTAGATCATGGCTGGCAGAATCAAGGGCACATAGGCATGGCACATGATGATTATGATTTATGGGAGCATTAAAGAGGAAGAAATCAATATATATTCTAAAAGTTCTGTTTTGCTACGATTAATCTAAACACCCTCCTTGGGTTTGTGATGACAGAAGAAGGCTGTGTTGACAAGAACTTTTCCTTTTTTCCTCACCAATAGTTTCAATAACTTCTAATGTACAAATCCAGATTTAGAAAATGAACCTTTTACAGCCTTTCATTTCAAAGAATGAAAGCTAGTAGGTACAATTTGCAATAAATTTGAGGTCAAATGTGACACTGGAGAGACACCTGCTACAAATAAGCAGTCATAGTGCACTACATGAAGATACCATTAGCAGGAAACAAAATCAAAAGAACAGTCTCTTTACAAAAAAAAAAAAAAATTCTTCCTTTCAGCTCTTATTGCCAGTTATTTTCCTTGTTTTGAAGCCTGCAGCAAAGTGGTATCTTCAGCTGTGCTGGTTTTAAATTTATAATTTAGTTCTTAATATGTATATCATATATCATATCATATCATATTATATCATATCATATATCATCATAGTATATGAGTATATAATAGTCAGTTATTTGTAGCAAGTTAAAAACTGTACCATACTTTTCTGTCTAATGAACTCTGTTTTCTTGGTACCATTTTCTTATGTGGATATCTGAAAGTATTTCTTTGGAAATTTTGTTATTTTGAGACATATAAAGATATTTTCTAGTGATATTAAATATTTTATTTCTTTTTGCTATAGAAAATAAAAAAAAATGCAGTTATAAGATGCATACATCGAATAGCCAAATATCTGTCTCCATCTTGGCCATCCCATAAATGTCATACAACCTACTTAGGACAGGGATAGATAAACACACAGTTAAGACTCTTGTTACATCAAGGCAGTAAAGCATCTTGACTAGAAGAGTAAATGCATTTTATGTTTTTTATTAAATGTCCATGCAGTCATTTCTGGTACTTTTTAAAAATACTGCTATTGGGATGTGGGCTTTTTGGAACATCCAGTTTTAAAAGCTAAACCTTAAACCAACCAAACAAATCTTAAGCATCAGTATCTTAAAAACAGAGAGATAAAGGGGTATTTCACTGAATTAGTTTTGTTTCTTGAGGATTAGCTTCTAGTTAGACAGTACAGTTTACAAAGAACATTGATCAGAGTCTCTACTGTAAAGTAGAAACCACTTAATGGAAACACCTTAAAGAAAAAGAAATTATGGGAAAAGTTAGACACCCCTCACCCAATCCCTGTCAAAAATAAAGTCCCTTACATTATAGGATGGATCATATGGATCCATTATAGGAAACATACCTATGAATGTCACTAAAATTGTATTGGAAGAATAGTAATGAACATAAGTTAAAATACTAGAAAACTATCATTGGAAATAATTGCTTTGTAAGTATTGTTCAGTGAAACTTTACAATACTCTTATAAAATAGAGAAATGGCAATTTATTTTTTAATTTTGGCTACTTGGTTAATGTAAAATATGTTTGATGGAGCCCTTGATAATATTTGGAAGATGATAAGAGGTCTGTGTACTGACCCTGTTCTTAGAATAGCATAATATTTGGCTAGTAAGAGTTTGATTTTGTTTATAAAACTCATTTAGATACTAACTCCTAAGACAAAATCTCTCTTCTCTTAAGACAATTATTTCCTTATATCTCATGTATATCTTTACAATTAAACCAAGCTCCATGAATAGTGTAGGTTAAGGTTGAAAAGTGTATTTAAAGTTACGAGGTGAAGGAAGAGAAAGGGCTGTTTATGGCATAGTGCCTCTCCAGACAAACACTGCAGTTATTAAATGATGCCTGGAAGCAGTGCAGTAGAAGACTTTTGTATTTCACAATAAATGTACAGCTGGATTCACAGCATGATAGAATTCATGAAGAACAGACAAAGGGCAAAGGTTGTAGTTTTCTTTGTGTTCCTTCAAGAGAGAAATACTATAGCTATTCAGTGAACATGCAAGGGGTTTCCATACCTGTTTTTTAAATCAGCGTAAGTATTTTTTAAATTGAAAAATAGAGAATAATTTTGGGTAAAAACCCAATACTAATAAATATAGAAACCTAATCTTGTAGTTAGGCAAGAATTATTACTCAACAATTGTGTCAGAATGTTTAGAGCAGACTGGCTGTTCTTAATTGCACAAAATTTGAAAAAATGACTAAATTAGAAAAAATGTTGCATTGACAGTTAACTGTATTCTACTGATCACAAAAACACTATACCTTAAAAGAAATACAAATATTAAACGCAGTGTAAAGGGCTTTGTCTGCTGATACACAAAGCCTGAGAGAAACACAACCTAGTGGATAATTCCAGTTAAGAGACTGTGAGTTAAAGGTGGGGTAGAACAGTGCTTTGGATTCAGAGCAGAAGAGCTCCTGTGAGACCCCCCCTAGCCTTGTCTGCATTAGAGGTTGGAGCCAGTTCTAGGTGTGTTATTTCTCTTTGTGAATTGGGTTCAGAGTGTCCCAAGGGTGATAAAATGCTCATATCCTAGAGCTGGTGAGACAGGGATGTTGAGTTTAGTCAAGACCTTACAGTAGGTAGGAAAAGAAGCAAAGCAGGTGATGCCTCATTGGAAAAAAACAAGGAAATTAAGACAATATTTCTTTATCAGATGTTGAAAGGGTCAGAAAAGGATAAGGTAAAAAAAAGATGTGTGCACTGCAAGGTAGTGAGGAGACATAGTTGTTATGACTCAAATCATACAGACAAAGCCAGTAAAAGAATTGTTTGATGCATTTTACTAAGCTGACCCATGGGTCAGATGATGCCAAGGGCTGTGTTGGCTCTCTGATTTAAGAAATATTATCTGTTCTTGGCTTCATCAGCTTTGATGAGCATCTCAAGGATGAAACTCTGAGTAACACTATTATCCTCAGAAGTGCATTAGGAAAGTATGTAAGGGTATATAAGCCCAGCATCTAGTTCTAGCTGGGGAGACTAATGTACTCCAGGATTTAATACAAACTAGGGTATTGATTGATCCCAGGTAGGTGTAACTACTGGCTGATAACCATTATGATGAAAAAAACCCATAATATCACCCAGTAATTTTTAATGACATGGAACAAAGCCAGTGAAGCAAACCTGATCTGAAGATGAGAAAAAAAAATCAATAGAGCAGCTTGATCAGTTGGTTTGGGGTACTTGAGTGCACAGTCAGTTGCATTCTAAATGCCATAAATATCTTAACACCTATATGGAGATGAAAATTAGGTCTTTATTGCTAATCCATAGAGATTTAATTTCACTTATTATTTTCTTCACTGTATTTATTTATTACTCTTATATTAATCTGTAGGGTCACAGATAGAGTTTCTATATGTCTGCCACCACCTTAAAAATCAAGTGTTGCTGACGTACAGTTAGAAGTTGGCTTTTTCCTGTGGCATTTGATAGATCTTTTACAATTCCATTAAAACCTTTCAGAATCTTTGATCCTTTGTCATTCTTTGCCTAAATTAAACAAAGGATCAAACATGCTTTCTTGCACAGGCTGCAATCTTTTAAGCACTGTAAAAGCCTTTCATTTATGGGTCTGCTTTTCTGGGGTATTTTTATCACATAATTGGAGTATTTAATTGATTAACACTAGGTTAATTTTATTTCATTCTTCTTGATAACCAGCTTCTTGACAAATTAGTAATTTCCACCACTTCTATGAGTATGCTATTGCAAATACTTCTAGTCTTCTGTTTACTTCAGATGATGTACTCATACTCCTCATTTTGCTTTTTTCTCTAGAATATATGATCTACTTGCATATAATCATAATTACTTTTGCCATTTTAAGAAGTTTCAGATATTGTAGTACTACTCATGGTTTATAAAGAAATTAAGTTAATCTGATAATCTGTAGAATTTTAGTAATATTTTCAGACTCATGCTGCTCAAATGAAACACAGAGGACTCGATGAGACCCAAAATATAGGATTAGATGTCCTCTTTCTGATTATTTCTATTTGCTACAAAAATCTGACGTGTAAAGATTAATTTTATTTCTACTTTTTTATGGTATCAAAATTGTCTAAATGTGAAAAGTTTTTTCTATTTTTTCTATATTTTCTAATTTGAAAATTTATCCCTGCATGGGATAAATTATTATTTAGCATGTACTTTATTAAAAAAATCTGGAAAAAATATGCTTACTCTTGTCTTTTAATTAATTATGTACTTGATTATATGTCAGTAATGTTAGGAGCTTTATCTAGAAGATTTTTAGAATCTTAATTGAATTTTATTCATTTCCTATAATAATTTTGCATGCAAAAATAATCCTGCTGATTGACTATAACTGCAAGTTTTGTTGAAAACTGAACTGCAGGCTTTTTTCTCTTAACATGGCAAACTTTAGGCCATTGATGTTTATGGATTACTGAATTTTAAAGACAAATTACTTTTTTGTCTTTTAAATTCCAAAACATGAAGGAAAACTTGAAGCAAAACTAACACCTTATCTTTGAAAATTTCACAGTGTGCATGCATTGAAAATTGTTATCTTCTCTTCAGGCTTCAAAATTTCTGGAGTTTCCCTTGGGTAAACTTGAAACTGAATGGGTCCATAGCATAAATTCTAGATGTGTTTATATATGTTAATTTGATAGCAAATTATCTGTATGACTTATTTTAGTATGACGACTTCCTTCAGTTTCTCATAATTAAATTTTTATGCACATTCACAAAGCTGAATGAATCAGCATGATTTGGGTTTTCTCCTTAATTTTTACAGCTTGGTAAATTTGTTTAATATGCATTTTACCATTTGATAAATAATGCTTCCAAAATATTCTTCTAATGCTATGGGCTTGATGGCTTTCTTTTTTTAATTATATATGCAAAAGATTCCTACCTCTATTGAAAGAAGCTCCTTTCTGATAATATTTAGGCAAAATTTTTCTATTTATATTGGTCAGACTTCTGTGAATTGTTTTCAACTTAAACCAGAAGCAAATTCAATTGTCCTTTATGGTTTTCTGAAATGAACTGTGGTGTTATAGCCAATTGATCTTTATCAGATTCAGGCTACCAGAGCAGTAGCAAGAGTTTGAATTGTCTTAGTGTGGCTTTACTGTCTCAAATTTGTTGGCAAAGAACAGGATAAAATAGAAAGCTTCTGTGTTGGTCAATAGATATGTTTTTACTCTTTCTCTCTTGCAACCTGTACAGTGAAAAAATAAAGATCACATCCTTTTACTTACTGCTTTTATTCCACATGTCCCCATTTCTGCATCTACATTAATATTAAAAATTTAAGTGTTTTCTTTGAGAATCAGCTCAACAGTGTCCTGGGAGCCAAAAATGTCTCTTTTGGGTTGATTTTCCTACTGCAGTTTGTCTCCTTGTCTTGATTCCACCACTTTTTTTTTTTTTTTTTTTAATTTATTTTTAATTTGCTCTCTCACAGTGTTTAACTCTGAAGTTTGGAAACCCTTTCTGAGCAGATATTGGAACACGAGACCCGTACAGTTAAAACCCAGATTTTGAGTAAAGTTGCATTTTAGATAAGTTTAGCCCACTTTATTTCTAGCCAAAAGGAAATATAAAAGACACATAAATATTTAAGTGAATTCAGTCTTAGTGTATAGAAAACAGATGTGAATTACTAAGACAAATTACCTTTGTATTAAACCTCTCTTGCACAAAAAAATCTTCTGAGTAGCTCATTAAAAATACCTGCTGGGTAAAATTTCTGGTAAACCAATATGCTTCAGAGACAAGTCAAATTAGTTAAGTATTTGAAAAGTTTCTTTTTTTTCCCTTGTCAACTAAAGCCTTCATTCTCAAAAGTGAGCTTGTATCTCTCTGTCTATTTGGATAAATTTTTATATTTATTTAGCATGCTAAGAGAAAAATACTGTTGATTGAGCTGCTATGTATTCTTTACAACCACCTGAGGATAATGTCTGCTTCTTTCTAAAGCCTATAAACTCACAGGATATTTCTCTCTCTAACCAAAAGAAACATGCAAAAGAAAAATTGAAATAATGCCCATAATAAAAGAAAAATATCTGGATTTTCTTAGTAAGACTAGGTGTCAACAGGCTATTCCAATGACCATCCTGGTTCATCTCTTTTACAAAATAAATAATGTAGTGTTATTGTTACTCAGAAGTTAAAAGAGCAACATATAAAATCATCTTCCTCTACATGATTTTCTGAAAATCACACTGGTTTGCCCTACAGCCATTTATGAAATAGGACTTGTTCCATTTGTACTCCCAAATGAAAATAAGATTAAACACAAATTGAATAACTTTATAAAATTGTTCTTTTTCATGCCTTGCCTTGAAAAAATTCTTAAGTCATGCTCTAAATTATGTGCAAAAGAGGACATGATATTCAGTTTAGGAAGTTAGGCTCAGTAACTAATGAACTGTTATTCCACCATCCACTAATTTTCCCTGAAATATTCTTTGCACAGGTGAAAGGACACTAGAAAAGATATTCTGAGTGCCTGAGCATAAGAAAAGATTTTAATTAATATTTTATATTTTTTATAAAACTTTTTCTTCAGTAATACAAAGATAATTTTTATGCAGGGTGTTTCTTACATTTGGGATATATTTGTATAAAGTATCTTTAACCAACAGTCTGTCAAGTTCTGTCTTTTTTCTCTAGGATTGTTTTATCTCTGTATCACAACATTATTTTTAACATCTTATTGACAATTTAAACTCTATGAAATGTGTCTGCAGGAGCTTGCAACTTCTATGATAAAAGGAGCTCTAGTTCATTATTCTAGTTCAGCTAAAGTGCAGACAAATGAGGAGAGCAACTCCAGTGATCTTGCTGAGTGGAGCAGTAAACTGGATAATCTGTTGAGTCACCCGTGGTGTGAATGTAAAAGGCTGGGGTGTACAAAGCATGGGGAAGGGAGACCTACATTAGATGGTGTAGGTGGTTTAGTAGGCAAGAAATTCCCCCTTGTGTTGGCATCAGGGTTCACTGAGGTGAATATTAAAATGCAATCGTAAACCTAAAAGACATCTGATTTAAATTCCTGATGTCTCAATTTTCTAACTCTCTTGAGAGAAGAAGAATAAACTAAGCCTGTGTTTATTTGATTGTGTAGTGTATTGAAAAGAATTCCATTAGAGGAGCAGTATTTGCAATCTTGATATCTGATATTGGTCAAAAATCCTTAGAAGCAACAGGTTCATTTTTTTTTTTCATGGTGTATAATGTATCTAAACAGCTTGCAATATAATCAGAAATTACTGACCCATAAGCTACAAAAATAGCATAAATAATACACTTTAGCTTAGTGAATCTTGTTCTGGAAAGAAGCTCTAGTGATTATAAATGAATTATCTTATTTTGTCCTCTTTGTTTAGCCTGTCTTAACCTTATGGAGATAGATGTCCTGCTCCTTAGTGTTTAAGCTCATTCAACAACAGCAAACCAGTTTTTATCACTTAAAAAAAAAAATTAAAAAAAAGTATATATATATATATATATA
>JAOTQP010001652.1:6610839-6629869 GCA_026413545.1 Cichladusa arquata
CACCACATGTCACAGAAGCCTATGTTTCTCATTAATTTTCTCAGAAATATTGTCTTCACACTGTTAAGGTCATGCTCCTAACATTTTTCTATAAACCTGTGAAAGTCACAGTCTAATGAAAAAATATAGAAAAAAAAATACCCAGGTGTAATAAGCCATTTGCTAACTTCACTAGCATTATATCATGGAAATATTGTTTCTGTGTAAGCAAGAACTGCAAAATATTAATGATCTTCCATGTGAAGTATACCTGATTTCAAATAGCTTTCCCTCAGTTTCCATGTTTACTGAAATACTTAAGGTATACCACTACTTTTATCATACATCTGCACAAAACATGTTTACCCTAGAAAGTTTTAACTTGTCTGGGTAAGGTAACTTAATTATTCAAAAATTAAGATACTTTCATATAGCTTTGAAATGTTAAACCCCATGCATTTATTCACTTTAAACCAAAAAAATTAATAAAACTTTCAAACACGTGGAGAACAGTAATTAATTATAGTGCCTCTGGGTTTAAAAGCACTAATTTTGTAATTACAGTGCTTCCAAAGTAATATATTCTTATTTGTTCTGAGATACATAGCATATAGCTTTTCTAAGGTTAAAGGAGGTAACATGTAACTTCAGGAGGGGTAAAATCTATTCCAAAAGACTTTCATGCACACACAACAGATCATAATATATGATTAAAAAAAAGTGTTCATTCTTATGATAGATACTGGAATGAAATATTGCACACTCTCTGTCTAGACTTTCAAAAAAGCTTTGGCAAATATACCTGAAGAAGGGAAAATAAAGAGACAAGAGGGTAAAAATGTGATCATCCCTCTTAATATAACTTAGAAAAGTTTCAAAGTTTCCCTGCTGCTGAATTGTTGTCCAATATAAGGCAAGTTGAATCCATTCTGTTTTTTTTCTCACGCCTCTTACAGATGCCATGTTGAAAATAAACTGCTCAGGGCAATGTGGGGTGGTGACAGAATACAAAAACTTTTGAGTATTTTTCAGAGTTAATGTTTTGAAAGCTACTATATTTTTTTTCTTCTGTTCTGGCAAGAAATATGATGCATTGAGAGTTAAAAAATCAAATGTACAAGTAGTTCATGTAACAGTTTTGTGAGTTTTAAGAAATATCTGATGGATGATTTCAATATTAACAGAAAAATAACCTTCTTCCAACTTGTGATACTGAAGAGCCAAATTATTTAATTTGGTAAGATTGTATTTTTGTAAAACCCAGATATTATTTTTTTATAACTATATCTTGATTTTATTAGGTAGTTTTTCAACTATGTTGGTAACAAATCCTACGGCACCAGATGAATTCTATCCAAATTTATTCCCAGATTTCCACTTACTTTATTAATTCTCTATAGGCTCTACTTACAGAGTCTCTGCCTTAGATCTTTGGTAGGAAATATGATGCCCCCTGCAGAAGGGTAGATTTGGGATCTGATATATCTAAAATTCAGGCTATATTTATATCCACCCCCTGAGAAATCATGAGCAAAACTATATAGTTGGGGAGAGAGTAGCTGAAACCTGTTTTTAGATGAACTGTTTCTGTGGGGTCATAGAGATGGGTTACGAAAGTATGTGTTTGATCAAACTCCCAGGGAGGACAGCTTTTAATTCAGGAAACCCAGCAAAATTCTAGCATAAATTAGAGTTACATGCACGGAATCAATGCTGTGGGCATC
Source organism: Cichladusa arquata (assembly GCA_026413545.1). Classification (NCBI taxonomy): domain Eukaryota; kingdom Metazoa; phylum Chordata; class Aves; order Passeriformes; family Muscicapidae; genus Cichladusa; species Cichladusa arquata. Next base: position 6,612,543 of record JAOTQP010001652.1, read on the forward strand.
TTACTTCAGAACACAGGGTTTCAAAACATGAACGATGCATCATGACCTTCTCCATGTTTCAGAGCTGGATTCTCTGACAAATCCTGCTGTTTTGAATCTTTTTCAGGAATCTATCAAGAGAAGTCTAAAAATCCCGTCTACAGTAATTAATTAAAAGGTGGTAATTGAATCTGATGTTTTGTTAAGTTTTTATGGACATCTCACGTTTCATGAGACTCACGACCTATGGTAGATACCCGAAGGGGTGGTTGCATTTTTAAAGTGCAGCTGACAGCTCTCTGATGCTCATGTTGCTAATTACCTGACTGAGAATGGATATTTCTAACTTTTGATGATAAATGAATGAAACTGCTTTGCTGGTAATTAAACTTTAGAAAACACTTATCCAGTCATGCTTTATTTGATTCGCTGCTCTGTTTCAGGGGAGGAACTGCAGAGTATAAAGTCCTATAAACTGAAAAAGTGAGAAAGAACCACCAGTGAAATCAGGTGTGTTGAGTGGAAATGGTTCATTAACAGAGGGAAAGCACTATGCTACATCAGATGGTCCAACTTGTAACTAAGATCTTTATCAAACATCTTTCTTTGATTCTCTTACAAGTTGATTTTTGATAATATGTTGTCTTAGTCCACTAGTTCAAGTGAAAAGCCACAGGATAGAGACAATACCCAATTAATTTTTAGGCTGAAAATAATTTCTGTTAACATTAGAAAAAAAAGACATAAGAAGCATCACACCAACTTTTAAAAGACTTAAAATATTACAAAGGATATTGGAATGCTATGAACCAGCTTTTAATGTGTGCTTCTTCACTAAGGCAGAAAATTGCACTGGGGAAAAAATACCCAACCTGTTTCTGCTCCATTGCAACAGTTTCACAGATGATTCTCTGCTTTGAATTTTTGTTGGAGAAAGTTTTACATTACTAATACTTTGACTGTTCTGATGAGTTCTGCTATAAAATGTTAATTAAAAATCAGTTTGGTTGCATATGTATCTATGTTTAAGAGGAGTCTGATATTTTCATAAATTATTATTCTGAGACATTTCTGCTTGTTACCAACATCACTGATTTCATTGCAGGAGCACAAGTGTAATTTTAAAGTATAAGAATAGGGGAAAATTGCCTTTTTTTTTTCTCCATCCTCATTACAATCACCATCATAAGAGTTTCCTGCTTTACCAATCCTATTCTTGTTACAGTTTCTGTCACAGAAATAAGAATGGAACTGTAATGCCAATGCAGGCTGTGAAATGATAAGTGTCTGCACGACAGAGTTACTGGAATGTGATGTCTGGAATCCGCTTATGGGTTTTCCTACCCAGAAGAAAAAAGACAACTGGCAATCAGAAAAGAAACACTGAATAAGGCAGAATGAGGTATTTGAATACTGGTAGTGAGTGGGAAACTAAGAAAGTAATTTTTGGGGTGGGAAGATTTACTTGAACTCCTCTTCTGCCTGTCGGTTTTATTGTCAAAGCTGATGCATTTGCCAGCAAGCCTCCTAAAGAATGGTAGCAATGATCATGTAACTGCAGTTCCAAAAACAACAGCTAGACCCAAAAATATGTTAATGTCCTGTACAGTTGTCTTTTCAGTTATAGTAACTAAGGCATTTGGCCCATGAAATTAATAAACTTGTACATTCGTGACATTCCCTAATCTCTTCTCAGTAACATTTCAATCACTTCATTTTATATTATAACTCTGGCTGTATGTTGGCAGATATCTTCGAGCATCATTGCTGATTTAATACTTATGGTCAGTTAAGACTCTTAAATGTAATCACAATAATTGGGGTTATTTGGATTGTGAGGTTCACCCCAGATTTACAGAATTATAATTGAGATATGAATTTGACCATTTAATGGAATCCTGTTGTTATTTGGTAGGTAACACTCATTGAATGCTAAATATTGCTGTTCCATGTTCTATAGGCAGTTTCTCCATCTAATTTAATGTGTTGAAGCAGTTGAAATAGTTATGTAGGTGTTCTTTGCCTTGTACTTGTTTGTTCTACATTTTATTTAATTCTTCCAGTTTATAATATGACATCATCTCAGAGTGTTTTGTATAATATTGCTTTGTCTTAGATATTCTGAATGATTTTATACTGATAGCAGTTGTTCTTTGTCAAAATTCCTGTCTTCCCAATATTCTTCTGGCCTTTATGAGAGTCACTTTATTAACTGTCCATTTTGAAACACATTGAAAAAATTACATTTTGTGATGTTAATCTCTAAGTGCAATTTTCACTTTGCCTGCCCTGGCCCAGTTCTCCATATTCTGGATGCTTAAAAGAATCACAGCCAAAGCACTACTGTTATTAGTTAAATGATATTACAAGTTTCAGTCATGTAATTGTCACAAGGACAATGATCTCAACAAATATGCCATTCTTCTGCAGTGGAAAAGGAGAAAAATCCATGCACTCAGGGGAGTCTTGTGAGATGATTTATCTATTGATGAACCCTCTGTTATTTCCTCATTCTAATCTCAGGTGAAGATTAAAAAAAAATGACACCTTTGCTATACATCTCAGTACTTCAGTGAAGGTGATTTGACAGCATGTCTATGAAAGACCAGATGGTAGGAGAATACTCTGAAGTGTGTTCTTTTCTTTCCCTCCAGTAGATTGTTTCATTCCAGTAGGTAATTGATGCAGAAGGGAAATTCATGGCATAAACTGCTTTTTATAAACATCAAAATCGTTCGAGAGGGAAAAAAAGCTGTATTATTTTGGGGGGGTGTGGTTGAATGCTGTTTAAATGATGCCTCTTACCAGCCATTTTAGAGAACTCTTGGGCAAATGAATAAAAGCTACTGATGTTTATGACTGTTAAGTTCAAACTCTTGCTATCAGCAGGTGACATTCCATATATATGTGTGCATATATAGAACAGAGTTTATTGTCTGTCTAGATAATGCTTTTACAGTTGTGAGCACTGTGGGATATATTGAAGCAAAGATCTCTCTAGCTGGACTTCTGAATATCTTGATGCTGCTTTAGACAGCCAGGGTTACATAATTTATGCTCTAAAATAAGTTCATATAATGTTCCCAATTAAGTATTTTAGTTCTACCACATTGCTCTGCAACTAGGCACCCAAATCTTGCAACTCTAAGATTCAAAATACATGCAACTTTCTGTTTAAAACAATAGTAGTATTCTTGTTTCTATGGTTCTATAATACTGATAGTAGACCTTTCTTCAAAAGAAACAAACTTCTTTTATGCAAAGAGCTGCAAGCCATAAAATTTCAGCAAGTTATATTAATTAGTTAAAACATGCAAAAATGATCAGCTTGTTCTCCTTTAAAATAAAAATATATGGACATCAAATGCAATGATGGGTTTAACCAGAAACTACAAAATCTACTGCTCTAAATTAAATAGTTTGATGAAACAAAATCAGTGGTTGCTTAGGCCATTTTGGGAGCAGAAAACAGAATGATATTTTCTGGATCACTTAAATGAACATGGGTATAAAATATTTTGTGTCTGAACAAGGGGAAAAAATATGCAATGAAGCAGCAAATCAGATAAGCACTTAATTGTCTTGAATGTTGATGGATGGTTTCCCATGTTTCCAAAAGGATGTGTTTTGGCTGTGTATTTAGTTCTTACCATCATTGTTGATAATTTTATCAGATATAAGGTATCATATTGGTTCAGTGTAAAAAAAGGTGCATTTTAAGGCTAATAAAAGTAAACTGTGGCATGAACATATGAAAATTTATTTCAGTAAAAAAGCAAATAATATAATGGCAAAGATGTTTTCATTATCTTTCATATTTCTGAGTTTGAAGCAGTATTTCATACCTGAAGGAAGTTTTGCAGCCTTTAACTAGCTCTTTCAGGTTTGGGGCTTTGGGTGCTTAATTTGGCATCCAGCTTGAGAGATATTTTTGCCTTTGCCCATGTCCACGTTGAATTGCTGGTGAATTTTCTACCTTGTAATACAAAGTGTTTTTTAAAATGTTGAAACTGGGATGGCTTTTTAAATCATCAACCCTGCTGCTTTCTGGGGAGGCAGAGAGAGTTTTTTTCTGAATGCCTCTGGAATTCAGCTGGAACCCCTGCTTTTTGCAAGCATGGGCAGGTGCTGTGTGACTGTTCATGCTGAACAGCTCCGAGTTGCTACCAGTCAGAACTACACTATCATTTCTTCAATGCTCAGATGATGTTTTCTCAGTCCATTTCTGCACAGTTCTACCCTTTAGGCTGTGGTTGGAGCCCTCTAAAATCAAATGTCACAACCTATGGTGCCATGATGTAGTCAAGATATGCAAACACTGACTTTTTAATTGGGATCACTTTATAGATGTTAAAATGTTTGTGTGTTTGATTGTTTATTTATTCTCTTGTAGTAGTTCTTGTTGAGGCAAAGCTGTACACGTTTAATTATTTCAGGTTTTTTTTGAGGAAGCAGTCCCTCCAAAGTGGTAATTAATTTAGATGGCATTCTCTGAACTCTGAACTCCTTGCAATATATCATTTTTTGCTGCTGCACTGCACAGGAAAGTGGACTTTTGGCAATGCCACATGAACAGAAGTCATTAATCATGTCTATGTGAAGCCTGTGTATACACAACCAAATCTAGCACTAGTTTTTACTGCATCTGATAGCACAGAGTAAATGTTAGAAACAAAAGGGTCAACTCCACTGAAATCTAAAGTATTTTGTCTAAAGAATAATTGGTGTTATTTCCTAAAGGAATGACACTTAAAAATGTGAGTCTCTGTTGACTGTACACAGTTGTATCTAAAGTCTGAACTATTACTGAGTTTCCAGAAGGTTTATTAACAGCCCTGACTTGGGCTAAGATGTTGTCTCAGGTCCCACACATACTAGAATACCTTTCTATGTGAAAGAATGAAACTGTGAGTATCCCAACAACAAGAGTAAACCAAAAACTTTTCATTCAATTAGCATCTTATCAAAGGAGAATACAGCTGGATGACACAGGTCAATGAGAATTTGAGAGATATAACTGGACCTTTATAGAAGAAGTTCATCTTGTCCACAAAAAGATTTAAATCAATGTTGTTGTTTTTTTTTCCCCTCTCAGTTACTTGTTTAACCATTTACACCTTTAAATATTCTGCAAGAATAAAAGCTTCACCATTCCTTCCTGAGCTTCACTTTTTGTCAAATGACAAAAACTTTTAAATCTCAGGCACCATTACTCCTATTTGTTATAGAGATACTCTGATAAGCATTTTGGTAATTTTGTCTTCTTGTCTATCACTCTCCAGTAAAAGAACATGAAATATTTTTTTCCACACTATGGACTTCTAATGCACCAAGTCATCTGATCCTTTCTGACTTCCTGAGAACAAAAGCCAGCAGTACATGACAGATAAAAGGGGTATGGAAGAGATTTTGCCTCTATAATAGCTACTTATATGGAAAAAAAGAACCTATTTTCTAGTTGCAAGTGGTAGTTAGATTCTGTGAGCTGCTAAGGAGTGACATAGAAGCAGATGATACCAGTCTTCTCTTTATAAGCCTTTCTTCTGACTCTTAGGAGGAAATGAATTGGAAAAGCAAAGAGACAGAGAATGTTGTTTCCTGTGCGGTTTCACATATCCTGTGATGTACCAGTAGGAACACTCACCCTCAGATTTTTGCAGTCTGCTAGAGAATGTACATTTTGTGTGAAAGGTTTTTCTGTTTTCTAATAATATTGGATTCCTGATGCATTTTACTGTTTATTGGTGACATTACAATACCACTGAGAACTCCCAGCTGAACTTTGGAAAGCATAAGCTACTTGTTTCTCTGCAGAATAAGCAGACAAGGGATGCTTTTTATTGTGAGTGTTTGACTCATGGCAGAACTTGCAATCTTGTCTTCCTGCCCAAACCATCAACAAATATAGAGGTGCACAGGAAATACTCTTACTGTGTCCCACACAGTGAACTGAAGACACCAAATGCTTTGCCATAAAAACAATGAGAAAAAGACCCAATTTTTTTTTTTTTTTTTTTTTTTTTGCACTACAATTAAGTAGTGTTTTGGCATAAGACTACTCTTTTTTGCCTTTTGGAATCTATGTATAGATACAGAGAAATAAATTATCACTCTGTGTTTACTGTTTCCCTACACATGCAAATCTTGGTGCAAATTAGATGAGAAATAAGTAAAGCTACTGATTTCAATCAGCTTATGGAGTTTTTTATTCTGTGCTAATAATACTTTAGATTTATTTTCCAGTTGTTTCATACTTCTTTTTCCTTACAGGCAAGTAGAGGGAACTCCCACTGACAGATTTACCAGTTGTTTTTGGTGTTGTCTTGACTGGTTATAATCTCAGTAGGGGGTATTACTCCTTCATGAATTATGAAACTCTAATGCAGTTTGTAGTGTTGTGAGATTTTATGAATTTGACAGATGGCTGTTCTGTTCTTCTGAGCCTTGGTTATCTATCTAAAAAGCTCCTAGGTGTCTGAATATGTCTAGACTTCAGCAAATAAAAGCACAGAGCCTTATCATTGGGATAATCTTTACAAACATTTCCTGGGCTCTCGTGACCCATAAACCTGCGTACTGTAAAATAACTCTTTGCTATGTGTTCTCAGTGCAGAGTTCCCTGCAGTTACACTTTGAAAGTGAGGTTTCATTTCATGTGTATGCGACTGCCTGCCTGCACAGATGAATATGAGTGAATAGCAGAGCCATAGAAAGAACTAAATTGCATTTATCATGTATTTTCAGTTGATTTCCTTCCAATTTGCCCATTAATTCATTTCAAGAGGTACCTCTGAGAATCTTTTTGCAACTATTTATTAATGTGTAGATCTTTTTATGGGTGTGAGGCATACCATAGCCACATTTATGTTCATATGGGGGACTGAGACCAAGAAAAGTAAGGTAGCAGAGAGGGTTTTGTCTTGATTTTCCAGAGAGAGATTTTCAGGCATTAAGAATGCACCTATGCATTTTGGGCAGTAAAACAGAAGTAAACAGTGTGTGAGCCTTTACAAGATCAATAGAAGTTTTAAAATTAAAACAATCAGCACGGGGAGATGAGGCCAAAGCAAAACCAGAAACTTGGACATTGTGGAGGAACTTTCACAGCTGCCTTGTAGACCCTTTTATAAAAGAGCTTAATTGCATTGCTCTCTGCTGGTAATAGAAAAGATTGCAGTCTGATGGTTAAAACCTGGAGAAAAAATAATCCATCTGGCATAAGATCTGGTAGAAGAATTCAGCAGAATGTTTCTGGGTTTGGCACCAAAAATAGGGTGTTTGGGATTTCTTTTTCCCTGCAAACGAGATGTTCCCTACCTTAGAGAAAAATGAAACATCCCACAGCTATATGGGCTGATGAGGGAATTCTTGTGTGGGATTAGGAGGAAAAGCTCTGCTGGGCTCTGGTGCTATAGATTTTTTATTTTTTTTTCCAGTTGTTTTAGTGTTACATTCAAACTTAATACACATTTTAAGGGGGAAAAAAAACAAACAAAAACCAAACCAATTTCTCATCTAAATGAAAAAACGGAGCCACCCAAAATCCAACTGGCAGGCAGGCACTACACTTGCATCCAAGGAACACAGCCACTAGACCAGTGACTGCTCTGAAGTAACACATTAATGAAGTTTTTGAGAGGTCATGACTCTCCAGTAGCAGGATAGAAACATTAGCTCTCCTTTGTAGTGCTGTGAATGTTGATGAAACCCTCTGCCACACCATCCTTTAAAACAAATTCTGGAAACAGGAAGGAAAAAGGAAAACTGGAAGCACTAGTACAACTTTTTCCCCTAATTCACCTCTAAATTGGGTTTTCAATGATAAAATGATATTCTAATAGAAAGATACTTACTAGGCTCTCTTCCTCCCCCAGTCCCCAGTCCTCCTTCCCAGCTACAGGACATGTCCTGAATTCAAGGAAAGGAGCTGCACCCAAAACCAGTTTGGGTTTTCTTGAGAAATCAAAAAGACCTCATGCTAATGAGAGATTTTCTCTGGAAATGAGCTCATTACTGTTCATTTTCCTCTGCTTTTAATCTGTTCTTCAAGTGTGTGTCATCTTGAAAAGTTTCAAAAGGCATTTCATGAATCTGCAACAAAGGCAAAGTTAAAAAGGAAAGTCTTGCACTAATGAGAAGCACAGTCATGCTTCAGTCGTGAATTTAGTTATTGAAGAGGGGAAAGCAGGGATGGGCCACAGATAGAGAACTGAACTGAGGAAAAATATGATATTATATAAAGGAAGAGGAAAAAAAAGCTAACAAACTACAGCTATTAAATTTGTGAAATGAAGTACATGACAACTACAAATAGAGTATAAATTTTGAATATGAATAATTTCCTGATAATAGCATATTCTGTCTGAGCTGAGATTATTATAATGTTATGATTTACAGATAAAATATTTGATTCAGGATAATGGAAGGACAATTTTTAAATACATCAGAACTTTAACTATTTCAGATTTTTTTTTATCTGATTCCATCTCTGCTGTTCTCCAAGTTTAGGATTGATTATGCTTTGTCTCAGAGTACTTGCATTTAATACTTATTTTTTATTAACCTGTGCAGGATTAGAATGAAATCCAATCTGTGACTTAGGTTGCTCATCAAATAACTTAGTCAATTATTTGCAGAGCTGAACATTAAATTCTAAATGATCCTGTATGTAACAGAATACAACCATTATAGTTTATTTTGTTCTCAATATTACACAGCATTTACAAAGTTTCATGAAATTTAGTTTCTACTTACTCTCCATCTAGAAACTTATCCTAAGCAGTTTAGGATATTGTAAATATTGGATTCTTTTCTTCCTTACATGAGATAAAGGTTTTTTTTTTTTTCTTAAGCAGTGTAAGAATTCAGAAAGAAATATTCTTTCTAGTATTCCCTTTTTTGCTGTTCAGCATTTCTTTGTGTTACTTCTGAAGATTTGGCATGAATCATTTTTATGACCATGAAAGCACAATGTATGAATGAAAAACAGGCTCTCAGTCTGTGCAGATAGCAAAAACAATGGTCTAAAAAGGTACCAGAGCCTTTAAAAAATGTTAAAATAGATGCCCTCCAATAAAGCTTTTGTTTGCACAATGCCTTAACATATAAAGGTAGTGCAATGGAAGCAGACTACTACAAAATATTTGTATAAAGTGATGTAAGTACACTCAGTGTAACTGGGGGTCTGCTTCCTGAATCGTTTTCATTTTGAGAATTTTGAAATGTATATAACTTATTTTGCTCCTTTAAAAGATAATTTTAAAGTGTTACCTGCTTCCTCTGAAGTATTGTCAACAGAGAAACTGATACCTAATACGAAAATCATGTCAGATGACAACTAGCCATTGTAAAAACTTAGAAAATATTTTTTTAAAAAATCTTACTCGTACTTTCATGTTCAGATTAGCTGGCCTTGTTGGCTTTTAGCTCCTCTTGTATTTGGACTTCTGCATGCTAAGCAATCACTGATGCTGCAAGTCCCTGATTGCAGCAAGTGCTGGGAAGTGATGATTTCCTGGTGGAGAGCTGGACAGGGACATGCATGCTACATCACCTCGGTGTTTTGATACATTCTGCCTTTCCAAGGAGCTAAAATAAACCCTTAACTCATTCACTATTCAAGGGCCATGTGACTTCTCAATGCCCTCTATTAAAGGTCATGATGTAATTCAAAATTATAGTCATAAAAAAAAGACTTAATGGCTTATGACAGGGAAATACAGAGGGCATAAACTTCATTTAGAGATTAGATTCTGGTGAATCTTGGTGAGCTATTGAGTTGTGATTTATATGGTTAAATATACACATATTTTAAAGTCTGCTGCTTCAAAGAGAAAACAGATTTTGCAGCCACTCTAGTACAGGTTAGTGTGTAGCAAAGTTTCCATTGTCTGGAATAGTGAATCTCATTTGAGAGCTATGACTGCAACCAGAAAAATAGATGTCATTGAATTGAAGAAGTTTTCTAGAGGGTATAAAATAAATTCTCAACTTTGGCTTCTGAAGATCAGTGAAGCTGTCAGTTTTACACTGAAAACCCAAGACAGCAATTCAGTTAAAAATTAAATCAAGACAGGTTTCTGTTTGGACCTTTTGAGCTTTGTATTGAAATAGGGATAATTGTAGGCATAGTCAAATATAAAACAGCCAAGAGGATTCATCAGACATTGTACTTCTTAACTTTTAAAGGAAAAATAAAAGTTGGTATTATTGTTAGCTTTCTTAGAGTAAAACGAGAAATGGTAATAAGGAATTCTTAGTGCTGAGTGTTCTTTTGACTAAAGGTTTAAAATAATCTTCATTCATTGAGAGAAAAATGGTCATGAACTGATTCTAGCCCTCTTAGAACAAAAATTACAATAAATATGGACACACAATTTTTCAGGCTGAGTAATCAAAGGTCAAAATCTAGGTTATAATTTTTCAACTGAGATGGGTTATCCTTACAGTTTTTTAAAAAACAAGTTTATGTTGTTTGAGGTACCTCAATACACATTTAGCCAGTAAGCATGCTTTTATTTCCAGATGGTGGTTTGATTTATTTAAATGAGGTAAGTTCCTACTTTGGCCTTAGTTTTTCCATTTCCTTTTGTTGTTTATCATCCACGTTTTCTATTTCAAGTGATTTTGGCACCAAGGTCAAAATATTTAATGCATACTGTTAGGCTGAGCAAAATAGATGCAAGCTGCTGAAGGAAGAGATGTTTTCCTCCTGATGTAAATCAGCTGAGCTGAACAATAGTGGTGCTTTCTTCTGAGTTTTTCCATTTGGTAGTGCAGCTGATTTCCAGCCATTCCTATTTTTCATGCAGCACGAGTTGGGTTCTGAGCTCATACATCACTGACACGTGCTAAAAATGGAATTCCATTTACATTTAATATATCGTCATCCCATTTCTTCTTTCGGGAAGGCTTTCTCTCTTTCTCCCCTCAACATATAGTGATGGGGTGGGCTGTTGAAGACACTTAATAGCCCTCTCAGTGTGCAGACAAATAATTTAGAGAAAGATATATAAGCCTAATTAATAAAATGGTGCTACTTCATCATCTGAGCATCACCTAATTAAAAATAGCAGCACAAAAAAAGTACAGGTTGTGATGTCATCTGCCTGCACTTTGTCTGTGTGATTTTTACACTGGCACAACAAGTTATCATTCATTTCTTGAAGCTTGTCTTATAAAACAAATTGGGGGCTGGGGGATGGAGGGAAATCTGACACTTTAAAGATTGGTTATATTTTGAAGATATAACCATAAAAATATTGAGAACCTTTAAGAATACTTACTTTTTAATTTTTTCTTCTCAGATTTCTATGATGCATTTCAATGTACTTTTAGTTTAAAAGGAAAAATATCAATAGAGAGAAACTTTGTTTGTGTAATCTTTTGTTGTGCTTTTCCTCCTTAATTATTCTCCTCTATTCTAAAATTGTAAGGATTTGGGGGTGGAGTGGAACTTAGTAAAAATTCAGCAGTTTTGAAAATCCTGTTGCTCACAAGGGTTATTGCCAAAGTAAAAAAGAAAACAGTAATCAATTTTATCTAAAGATTAATGGGATGAATTTAGTAGAATTAGAAACTAGAACTGTGTTGTGAAGATATATGCAGATATCTGCATGATTTATTTCAATGTGCTTTATTATTATTTTTTTTAATTAAGGATTTTGTCTTGAGAAATTTGCCAAGGCCAAGTTCAAACCATATGAACAATTAGAAGATATGAATGATTCCCTGTGAGTGTCATAGCCAAAGCTGAAGGTGCACTGAAGGGTTGTGCACAGACCTGTGTAACTGTGTTGTCTGCCAAATGCACAAACCAGCTGCAGTCACCTGCAGGGGTTCTGAGGAAAGGAGGGATTGAGCTTGAGCAAGAGTTATTTGCAGCAAGGTGGAAGAATAAGCAAGGTGCTATTCTTCAATTTGCTTTCTTTCTAAATTACACTATTGTACATGGCATAGTACTAGCACAAAAAGAAAAGAATTGCTGTCCTCATTAGATGATGTCTGGTCCCAGTGTTAAGGTAAAAGCAGAGAGATTTCCTGGCTCTTCCTTTAGAACATGAAAAGAAAATCACAGGCACTCCAAAATGTCATATAGAAGTCAGTAAGAGCCTTTTCTCTGATCTCAGAAAGTACCAATTGAGGCTTTGCAGACTTCCTTCAAAGGTGGAAGCTGTTCCTTACTCTAAAAATTACTTATGAGATGAGGTATACCAAGGAGACTTATGACACAGTAAGGATTTTCCTCTTGGTATGTCTTTTTCTCTTTGTGCTTGCTTGTGCTTGTTTCTATTCTGTTTCTCTTTGTTCTAAGAAATTCCTTTTTTCACCAGGTATATAAAACAGTGTAGAAAGTATCCCTTAAATGTTATGAATCAGGATTTTAGCCAAATGAATAAACTAAAAATTTGAAGTGCCACTGCTTTGCCTGCTGATGCCATCACTTGAAATCACTGTTTTCTATTGCAGTGATTCTTCACAATTTACTTAAAAACTGGAAGACATAAGTTTGTCCTGGGAAGAGGCTGGATCAGAACCAGAGACAATGTTCTTTCTGATGAGTATGGGGTGTTAGGATATTTCAACTTCAGATTTTTTGTTTTCCATGTTCAGGGAAAATGCATTCGTTTGTTATGTTTAATCAAAGGTATAGGTGAAAAAGAGCAGAATTCCAGAAAATACTCCACTTTTCCAGAAATGAAGTATTGGTAGCTGTTCTTACCATGTTGGTCTGCATCATGTGTTCTCTGAGCAAAAAGTATCTTCACCAATAGACAAATTTTCCTCCACAAATTAAAAAAGGACAAAAGACACCTAAAAGTAAAATCTCTATTGTATGGGTTTATGGATGGTGGAATCCATTTCTGATAAGTAAAATTAAACTGCTCCAATGAGAACTATTATGTGATTTATGAATTTATGACATGGCATTTAAATTTTCAGCTCAGTCTTGCTTTACCAAATCTGTCTTCACCTAAACTACATATAATTTAATGTGGAGCATGCATTTTCATGGTAAAGTACAGGAGAGTTTGTGCTGGAATTCTCCACTGGTGAAGTATGTTTGGCTGGTGAGATATGCAGCTCAGCAAGAACATGAGACATCCAGATCCTGAAATATGCATTCTGCTAAATAAAGGCTTGTGAAATATCAACACTTAACGTGTAACTCATCCTTTAAGGTGTAGTCTGTTGAAACTCTTAAAAATAAAATGGAATCAGCAAAACACACATTTTTGTGACTAAAATTTGCAAAACAAAATTCTATGCATCCTTTAATTAAAATATACTATTCGAGCTATTGTATGAATAAGGATTTGGCCAGAAAAATGTGTACATAAATGAATGAAGAATCAGCTGATGTGACTTGATGTATGCATTATGTAACAGGATCACAAAATTAAATTAAATATTAAATTACAGAATATGTTGTTTAGATGAATCATAAAAGAACAATAAGAAGATTGATAATTTATTATTTAGAGGAACTAATAGTCTAAGCAGCTTTTGAGAGGAACCAAAGCTTCACACCAGGTCACATTTACTTCCATTGCCATTAAGAGGAGCACTCTTTCACTCTGTACCTATGCAGGAGCACCAGGATTTGACAAACTTGATAAAGTAAAATAGCATGCTTAAGATTTAGTGCTGGAGATTTGTCTCACTTTTCTGTCCATTTTAGTTCTCTTGTCTCCTTTCATGACATGGCATTTACATCTATAAGGACTGTATGAATGCTCAAAAAACCAGCTGAGAAGACTCAGGGAACTTCTAGAAGAAGTCAAAGCTAAATGAGAAAAGCAAGATCTCTCTGCCCTTAGTTGAGGAGGCAAAATGCAGGGGTGTGTTTTGTTTTCCATTTAGCTGGGTTTTCTTCCCCTTGTATTCCATGCCCCTTTGATTTCCACAAAGTCTGTGGGCTGGATTCTTTGTTCTTAGAAGTGAAGAAAGCCAGTACAATAGAAGTAAGCCTGCTTTTGGGGGATTGTCAGTCCCTCCTGTGTGAGGCGTTTGAAGTTCTTTGGAAAGGCTGTTTGTTGTTTGCCAACATGTTTGAAGCATTTTCTAGGGGAAATGACATCTTTAGCAAAATTGACAAACCTCAGATTTCCTTGCTACTCTTTGGTTTTGTTTTTGTTGTGGAAATGATAGTGAAATCATATGGATTGCATTAGAGACTTGTATTTGCTATAGTAGGAGATTATATCTTCTTCCTCTTGATAAAGATTATATCCTCCTGTGATCTTCTTTGATACCTTTGCCCTCCTTCTGATGGTAGGATTATTATTGTTCTATCTTTGCAGATCATTCCTCAGCTGGGAGGATGCACAAGACATCTTGAATTTCCCTTCCTTGCAAACTGTGTACCATAATAGCTCTGAAGTGAAAAGTAAATCATCAGTCTCATAAAGAAGCCAAGTCAACCCTGATTTTACATAACTTGTATAAATTCAGATAACCGTTGGGTTAAGATTGGGTGATTTGCTCACAGGGTATCACTGTGCTCCACAATTCCATTGAGCAAATGTAATATACAGAGGCAAGGAGCTGCTGCCTACTTGGGGCACTTGTTTGCTGTATGAGAAGGTTGTTAGTGTCAAATGTGCAAAACATAGTTCATTTTGTTGAATTTCAAAGCATGAGAGCAGCACATGGGATCAATGTCTTTCTTCTGGGCTATTCTGTTTCCTGTAGCAACAAACTGTTCAGGAAGTTTGGGGAAGGCTGTAAAGTCAAGCAAAACACACAATGATGCTCATAGAATAAATAGCCTCTCATCTGCTAGGCTTCTGGAACTGGAGGGGATGCCCTTGTCCTAAACACCCTTTCCCAGATAAACATTCTGTCGGTTTGTCTATTGGCTCTTTGAATCTCTGCCAGCTTCTAAAACTGAACTGAGCACCTCAGTGCAATACATACTGCTTTGTGAAGCAGCTCATGTTTCTTATTTTGAACCTACCCCATGTTTTTTCACACCTTCCATTTTTTCTACTACAAAATATAGAGAGCAATCCTTACTTCATATTTCTTTTTGTTGTCTCCTCTCTGAGTTACAGTTATTTCTTTTCTGGCAGGCACTCAAAAATCATTGCTGTAATTTCTTGTATCTACATCTAATTCTAATCTAACCCTTATTGGATATTTGGAATGAAAGTCGCTTAAGTGAGCTGCTGGCAGTAGCCATCACATCAAAGGGTTTTATTGATGATCTCTCATAGAACTGCCTGATACTGCTGCTCTCAGAAAGGAGTTGATGAATGCACCGTACTTTGGACCCTCTGTTCCAGCTCACAGCTGCACAGAGCAGTATGTAGGGACTGTTTTCCAAATATTTCACTGAATTCAAACCTTTTGAGCTTTCCCCCTGTCTGAATGAATTATCAGTCCTTCTCGTCAGCCTTCCTTCTCATCTTCCCTGAAACCATTCTGGGGATGAGAGATACGGTTCCAGAAGTCTCTGTGCAGCACCGACTCTGCCTAGTTGAAATTGTGATATTTGTCAAGAGTAAGGTTTGTCAAAAGACTAGCTTAAAGGTGACAGTCTGTTGGATGCTTTTGTCCTGTGATTCTGCTGCAATTGCATGCAGGAGTGCCTAGAACAGATCCTGTGTGTCCAATGAGGATGGAGAAGTGGATTTGTCTGGTTGGGATAACCTTTTGGCACAAGGGGTGTATCAGAAATCACCATTTGACCTCTGGACAGAGTAACCTGGGAAAGTGAAGGCTGAAGAGTGAAAGAGTGGAGAAGTACTGTGGTTGAGGAGACACAAGTAAAGCAAGAGGTGAAGGGCAGAAGGACAGGAGGTCACAGCAGGAGACATGGAAAGGCAAATTCAGGGAGCAGTTCTTCATAGGAAGCTGTGAACAGCATTGGGATGGCAATGCAATTTTTCTGTACTAATTGCAGTCATGCTACACGTATAGTTGTGAGAAAAAAGTACATCCCAGACATGTAGAAGATTGTTGACTCTAGGCTAGGTGATGTATGAACTGGTCACCAACTATAGGTTGTTACAGATAAGATAAATATTTTCATCTTTCCTGCTGGAGAATGAGCCGGAACTACTGCAGAGTCCATCTTAGTCTGTAATAAAGACTCTGTTCCTCTGTGTTAAGGATTTGCAGAGGACAATTTTCACACATGGTTTCTCTTCAAGCTGATTTCTTTGTTTGATGATTTGAAACAGTTCCCACAAAGAACTGTAGTTGAAATAAAAGAGTAAGTCTAGTCCCAGTCTTCACATAAAATAGATTTTTCTGGCCCTAAGTGGTTAGTGTGATATATTTAAGAATATTAAACACATTTTCTATATTTGGAATTAGACAAGAATAAATATAAAACAAAATATGCCTTGTGCTATAGTTTATAATTGAGTTTGCTTCCTTTTATTCTGTCTTTAACATATAGGTTATAAATTAATGGGGCAGCAGAGTGAAACAGAATGTAAATACTGCAATAAAATTAAACACTTTGTGTCTTCCTCTCTCACAGTTATGATCATTACAGAAGATAGTTATTAAATCTCAGAAGATTACTATAATTGAATTGCTTGCATAACGATAGCTTACTGATTCTGAGAGTCTCAAAGATTTTTTATAAAAGCTGTAATACTACTCTTCTTTATTCAGAAGGAAGCAGCAATGTTGAATTTTCATGTGAATAAGCCTTTTCTCTGTTAGGTAGAAAAAGTTCTATTGTTTCACATCTTATATGCAGTTAATTTAAACTTTGCTATGTGTCTTTTACATATCTGTAACCTTAATATTATTTTCTCTTCTGTTAGTGAAATGGACGTTTCTTTGGTGATACTTTTGTGTCTTGATAAATTGTTTGAAAAGCAGCAAAACCAACCAAAAAATTCAGCAGACTTGACGTTTGAACTGGAGAAAAAGACAGCATTAAAATCCTGATCTTTTGTCTTTTATTGATTAATGTCATAACTTTTTTGCCATGACTCATCAGACATGCTTAGAGGGCAAGGGGGCTTAGAATAGTTCACTCTTTCTAATACAAGCATACATGGATTTAAGCAGGGACATTGGGCTAATCATACTGGGGACTGGTTTGAAAGCCTTGTCTCTAGCAATTCCCACCAGTCAGCAAGATTTTTTCAGGAGAAAGGAGTAGATAAGATTTTACAACAGGCCTGTGAACAAGTCTGAGCCAGAACTCAAAGCACAAGACAAATACTCCCAAATTTGCTACCCATGGGGAAAGGAAGCAGAAAAGCAGATAAAACAAGTGCCATTGCAGCTAAATTGCCTGCATTTATCTCATGGTCCAACCTTTCTGTACAAAAGCACCTCAATTCAAATGCACAGCTGAAGATCAAGGAATGAAAGTGTTT
>JAOTQP010001652.1:6629969-6650771 GCA_026413545.1 Cichladusa arquata
ATCCAACAGTTTTCAGTTGGTACAATATACATCCAAGATCAAAAAAAGAGAGATTCTTGCCAGCCTACATAAGAAATGACTGATCATTTTTTTGTATTTGATTCCTTTATAAAATATTTTCATATTTAGTGATGAGAATCGTAATTAGTGCTTTAATAAGGTGTTGAAGAATAGCAGGCATCAAATGTTCTATTCTCATGACAGCATCACTTAATGTTGCTTTCAATGCAGCACAGGAAGAATGATGTGTAAACTCTGAAAAACTGCTCACAAAAATATGCAGATGTTGTTTTAATGCAAGTTACATTATGCATTGCACAAAAACAGAAGACCCTTTTAAATGTTTGAGAACATTTAAGCAAATTTTTTCCTGAATGGCTAAATGATAACTACTTCCAGAGATTATAGACCTCTTTAAAAAAAAAAAAAAAAACCAAAAAAAAGAGCCCTGTCACCCCAAACCATTTGCATGGAGGCTGAAATGCAAATGGCAAAGTTCAGCAATAAGGTGAATCTGTTTTTGCAATTGCTGCAATGTAAAACTAATAAATGAATGCTGTGAATTCAGGGGCAGCAAAAGATGCCCTGTTATCTGATGGATTAGCATGTGAAGTAAATGACACTGTCACAGAGATGACTGCTAACAGAACCAAATTTAGATTTAAAATGAGCCCTGGAAATACCTCTTAAAAGAGATTCAACAACGAAGAATTCACTGACTTCCTGAAGTGCAGGAGGTCGTGTATTACACCAATTCAATCAGCTGTGCCCCTTCACTGCAAAAAGCAAGAAATGAAGAGCTCAAAGTGACTGAGATAAAAACAAGTTCTTAAAAAGAAAGAGTTATACTCTACAACTAGGGTCGTGGGTCACACCATTTAAAGATGATAGCAGAAACACTCTTCCAAAGAGTGCAAGACAAGGTCCAGATGGATCCATTTCTTTCAGAAGATCAGAGCACTCCTGGAGGCTGAAAAACCAGACATAATGCCCTTGTTTTATATCACATTAGGAAAAGTTTTTATAACTCTAGAAAACCACGACTAAACCCCAAAAACGGCTGCAAATAGAATGTAACATCTTGTCTTCCTTACTTACAAAAGTGTCACTGTATTCTGAGCTATATATAAGCAAAAAATAAGACTGCAAGATTCTAAAATCTGAGCTTGATGAGAGGCTTTTCTAACTAAAATGAATAAAGAACAGAACATATCAACTGCAACAAACTAGATTATATATGATGTTACTAGAGATGCCACTAAAATCCCTACTTTATCAACCCTGCTGCCTCTGAGGGACCTGAGATTTGCTGAAAAGCTACATTCTATTTGGGAGCAATCCAAGGGAAAAGAAGAAAGAAGCCTCCCAGCACTGGTGGTCCTTGCAGTCCACTTGGGCTTTGAAGCATTCAGGCACACACCCTTCCCCTGACAGAGGAATAGTAGCCCACTCACACTGGAATGCACTAAATCCATTAATTTTTAATGAGTCACTGTAGAAACTATGTCTACAAATCCTCACACCTACAAATGGATGATGTTTCACTCCGTGAGAATTTTTTCCCCGCAAAATGAAATCCCTTACACCAAATTCTTCTACCTGCAAGAAGCTTCTTCTGTAAGTGTTCCCCTTCTAAGGGGGACAGAACAAAGCACATCTCTTTTCAATAAATTTGTCTTTAGAAATTCAACCAGTTTACATTCCTTTTCTCTCCCAAAAAACACTGGAAAGAGACTTTTGGAACTATTTGAGCACAAAATGCAGGACAGTTGTTATAGACTTAATGGTAAAAAAAATTCCATATGCAATTATATGGATAGATTATTACCTGTTCAAAATGAATGATAAGATAAAACTGGTGAGTAGAGACCAGAAGAAATCAAGCAGAAGTCATCCAACATTTTCATGATCAAAGAGACCCTGCAGGAATTCAGCACAGTGCAAGCATTAGTGCTACTGAAGCTTACAAGAGCACAGTGTGGAGATTCTCTCTATATTCTGAATGTGTGCTCCTGGCATTGTAAAAACATAAAGCTGTTTTGAGTAAGCAACTAGAATTCCTCCTGTAGCCCACCATAGCCAACTGCAGTCAATCTGTCCTATAATATCTTCAATTTTCTGGATACAGAAGAAGAAAATAAGGTGCAGTGGGAAAAGAAGGAGAAAAAGTAAGCATAAAAATCTCAACAGGAAAAAATATTGTCTTTGCATTTTTATGGCAACTTATCTAGGGTGTAGAGGCCTCCTAAATTGCTACCCTGAAGCTCTAGATATTTAAGTATCAGAACACAATCTCTCTTTTTTTTCTGGCTTTCAAGGACATTTAGCCTATGATTTTCCTTCCAGTCTTAAAAGCAAAACAGAGACACCTAAGTTAGAGTGTGTATAAATAGAGGAAGTTCTATTCCCTACATATTTTAAACTATACCTTAGCCAATGCTAAATAGTTTACCAGTGTGACAAAATAAATAGTGTTATTTTTAATATGTGGAAAAATAAAAAGCAGTGAGTACAAATAAAGTAAAGATCTGCATGTGTATGCAGAAGTCATCACTGTTTAAGTTAGAATTATCTCTTTATCATCTCATTTTTTCATTGATTCAAATAAAACCCCTATATAATTCCAATGAGGCCTGAGTAGAAAGCATCAAACAGTTACTAATATTTACAAATATGTCTTCCCATAAGAAAAACTTAGTGAATTACTGTTTAATAAGCAAACTACCCAAATGATCCAAGTTATGAATGCTAAATTTAAATTACAAGCTCTGCATTCAACCTTGAAAAAACATAGAAAATTAATGTAGCAATTGAGTGCTATTAAGTAAATTCTATTATTTATCTCTTGTTTCTAAATATCATTGTTCAATCAGCTATTCAAAAGTCATACCAAAAATTTTGTGACTGCCTGTCACCATTAGAAAAGTATAGGAAAAAATGGGTAATAGCCCCCTAGGGTACAATATCTTTCTGACAATGGATTTGAAAACATATGCCAAAAATTAATGAGGCAGAAATTAAAACAGATTGAGTACAGTGTAAAATAGCTTAAAGTGAAAGATATTTATTATGAATTATTTTCACAGTTTGCTGAAATAAAAAGTCAAGAAAATAAAGACTGAGGCATTGATTGCTAGGAACCAATTATTAAAAGAGGTGCCTGAATTAGGGTGCAAATTAGACCATAAGCCAAAGTCAATAGTACAGATTTTATTTAACTTGTTTATAACTAGTATACATGCATATACAGTCCTGAATTTCACCACTTACTGTCTAATGTTGTGGGTTTACATTCTTTCTTCCACAACTTGTAGTTATGCCCCAGGGTCCAACCAACTTGAAGTAAACTTGGATTTAGTTCTTGGACTGAACTAAACATCTGCATCCAGACCAATGGCTAAATCTTCTTCTACCATAGGTGCATCTCTTGCTGCTTTGAAAAAAAAATCCTCTGTATAAATGGTCACCCTTTTTTTTGTCCATCTTGTGTTACATTTCTGGTGAGTTAGCCCTCTCTTTGTGTCTTATTAATGATTGTTGTTTGCAGTTTGTAAGTGTTGTTTGTGAATATTTTATTAGTCTAGGTATATTGTCCTAGACACCAATGAATCTTTGGTTTCTAACTAGGAGCTAATTCCCCCCAGATTGAAAGCCTTCCCTTAAACTCAAAAAATTAATTGATTTCACAGTTCTGCATGTTTTCTATTTTAGCAAAATGTTGCTGAAGTACAATAGGGCAAAAGTCACTGTGTCTGTGGCGGACCTTAAACTCCCTAAGAATATTGAATAGAGTCAGGAGTACATGGAGGAAAATAGCTGTGGGGATTTAGTCTAAAGGTAACTGCTGCTTTTGTGTCTGACACTGTATGGAAGAGTGGCACAGATATTCCAGATGGAGTAGAATAAAATTAAATAGCTCAGCTCTGAAGAGTGGAGATATGGGGGAATAAATGGAAAGAAGGGAATGGTGAAGAGCAGGGAGAAAATTACCCATTTTGCATATAAATGATGTAATTACCCCCTCAGCTTCTCAGGCAGAAGTTGACATCCCTAATTAGAATAATTTTATGATCTTCTGGGGACAGATAGACAAAAGCATAAAGAGAAAGAAAAAATAACAAATACAACCAACATCATAGGCTGCTTTTACAACATAATTTTGCAACAGAACTGATGATGTACATCCAGTCTCAGCTTTATAACAAATTACCATGTTTGTATTTTACTTCAGACGATTCACAGGGCTTGATATAAAAGGCAGAGGCTGAATGAAACCTTTTCAGAGAAGAAAATGATGAAACCACAATACAAAGACAGGGATTTGAAAGCCTACTGTAATGTGCTTCATTATTTTCTTCTGATTAATACTGTAAAATGAAAGCCACTGTGTTTAACCTGTGCTGATGCTGCAGTTGCTGTAATTAAGCATGAGAACTTATAACTTGTGCATGCTGATTGTTTCATACAAAGCACCTGGCAGATTTGCCAGGAATACTCCATTAAACCTACAACAGACATGTCCAGCCACCAAGGTCTGCCATTGTTACTTGTCTCATTGATCTACAGTATTCCACCACATCTTCACTTCCTAATTGCTGGGCAAAAAAAGCAGGTGTTTAGCATTTTCCAGATGGTGAGGTAGGGAGGGGATGTGTTGTTTTAGCCATGTGGGAAGGAAGGCATTGTGCTACAAAGGAAGGTAAAACTCAGCAAGTGTAGCAAATCTGGAAAATTCCATTATCATATGGCTCATCTTATCACTCTTATCATCTGACTGACTGACTGAATGTTGCCAAGAGACTTGACAGACCAACTTGCTAGCATTAGATACTGCACGGAGTCATTATTGGTAAATCAATTGTTACCACTAATTTTACTCCAACAGGTTAATATTCCAGTAGTCAGGAGTTGGCTGAAGGATATGTTTGTGTACAGTAATTTCTCTTTTTTTTTTTTTTCCTTCACATAGCTGATTCTCTTTTGCATTTTCTAAATGTGATTTCATGGTAAGGAGACAAGCTAGAAGCCAAGAGAATAAAATTATCCTCAGGCAGAAATGCAGAAAAGCAGGCTTGAAATCTCAGAGGAACTGATGTTCTTGTCCTATAACCATTACTTACAGTAGTGACTCAGTTTTGAATAATTTAGAAAAATTAAAGTCTTTCTAGAGTTATTTTCATGTCCAGTGCTGATTGATTAATTAATAAAAGCTAACAAAGATTCTAAGCCTCAGAAAAGCTTTGGATTTCGTTCTGCTCAGAGGATGGTCACGCTGTCAAGTCCATTAGTTCTGAGCTGATTCATCCTGCCCAAATTAATACAATTCTCTCATAGACCACAGAATCTGGAGTAACCACTGTGGTTTGTGAGCTAATTAAATATTATCTATTGCACCACGTGCTTAATTTTTCAACTCCATTTACATAGGTGGAAAGGGAAACATATTCCAGTTATTTTAGCCAAAAATTAAATCTCAAATGTCATAAAGATGAATCCTTCCCTTCCCAATTCTGGTGTTTGTTTTGCAAAACAAAGAAGGACCAGATAAAATGACAGTAGTAGCTCAAAGCATCTCTCAAGAGATGGTTTTGTGCAGGGGGCTCCACAGCAGGCACTGGTGGGGTGGTCAGTAGGGTTTAGGGGGGTTTTTTGTGTTATCCCAGTGTGAGTCATGGCTGCTCTGAACAGTGCACCTCCCAAATTTATGGTTATCAAGGCTGGCAATAAACATTATTTCACAGAAAACTAGAGTGATCAGTATTCCTGAGTGAGGAAGTCTTTTGCAAAATGCCCTTCTGTGCGGGACTCTGAGGGAGCTCAGCAAAGGTGTCAGAGAGCTGAAACAAAATAGCCAGTGTCCAGGCAAATAATGTCCTCTGGCTGTGGTGGTGTGAATGAGAGAACAGCACAGCTCTACTCTTCCTCTGAGAGAAAAGAAAATCAAAGGCAGAAGAGTGTAACACATTGTACAGAAATTATCTACAGCATCAATGTGCAGAGGAGCTGGCAGAGAGAGACTTGGGTGGATATCATGGATGTGATGATCCTTAAAACATATAATCATAAGGGATTGGTTCTTGAAAATAAGCTGAGATACTGAAAACCATGTGGAATGATCCATCCTTCAGCTACCCCTGTCCACACGGGAAAGGTGCTCAGTGTTCACCCTCTTGCAGGAGTTCCTTCCGGTCAGAAAATCAAGATTTATTCACAGAATGCAAAACTCAAAAGCAAATATATGGCTTTCCAGCTTCTCCTTTTGTCAAAATGTACATACATCCTGCCAAAAGTAATATGCAGTGAGCATCAGGTAGAAATTTTGTTTATTTCTGGGTTGCAGAGTGCATATAAACTAACCTGTCTTTATCGCTGTTTCACGAGAGGTGTGCATTGCTGTCCACAGACCAGCATTTATCTTTCTGGTTCATGGCACTGTGTGGATAATACATCACTAGAGCAGTGGTGCTAGTTATGATGTATGACACCAACATATCATAAAAGTGTTGCCACTTCGGTGATGTATTATTAAAAACACGGAGCTAAACAGAAAGATCGATATAATACGGGTCCCTTAATTTTTTTAAAGTGGGTTAGAAGTTTTCAGATTAAAGAAAATGGGCTTCAAAGAGTTTACATAGAGTTTCAGTACATAACAGAAACAAATGAGAATAACTGTGATTTCATATATGTCCCAATTTTTATTGGAAAAAAAAAATCAGTTTTTTAAAGTTTCCTACATTTCATGCCCTCTCTGTACTCTGTTTTGATGTAGCCAGCTTCCTACCACATTCCTACAGAGCATCTTCCACACAATACCATCTTCTAATGTGCTCAATAGTCATAGAATTTGAATGAGAAATTATTTTGATTTGACATTTCTAATTTTATTTCAGTTTTGCATCTCCTTCTAAAGTGCTTGGAAAGTTTTTCCCACCTTTTGCTCAGAAGGGCAAAACAGGAAGAGTCTGCCAGGTATTCACATACATGAACTTTAAGATATTGAAAAAAAATTATTAAAATTAACAGTTGGCACTTCTGGCTTCTGCAAATCTCACATAAAGAAAAGCAATCCCTCAGCAAGCCAGAAAGACATTCTTAGATCCAGAAGGTTCTGACCTTATACATCTTAACAGAATAAAGGTCAATATTAATATAAATTTTATTTTTATTGAGGAGTTGCTAGCAGTCTTTTTGCATTGTTCTCTTTTCTTATGGCTTTGGTGCAGCCACCTGTGCTGTCTTCTCTACTTGAGTATTTGCATTTGTCTGTCTCATTTAGCCATTGTTTTCTGCTCTCTACCCAAAACCTAATGGTTTTGGGATAGTATATTTATTAACATTTCTTGAGTAACGTCCACTTTTTTTTCCTGCCTTGATATTATTTCCTTGGTTCCTTGAAGATATTTTATACAGTTTTATATACCCTTAATCTCTTTTTGCCTTAGATATGTAAATTAAATTCCCTTCCTTGTCCTTCCTCTGTAATACTTTCTAATCCTTGAATCATTCCTGCTGTCCAAATTACCAGCATATGTGTTTTCTGGGGGCTTGGAACATAAAAAGGAATTAAGAGTCCTCTGTCTACCACGAGGTGCTGCTGTGAACATCCCTGTTAGGTCTAGCCCTGGACAAAGGCAATTGCAATTCTTCTTGCACAGAGTGGGTCGTCCTATTTACCATGTATTTTCATCAGGTTTTGGTACTATTCACAGTCCCAGACGCTGTTTGTGCATTAGATACAGTGTTTCCCAGCTCAAAGAGCTTAAAGTGAAAGATTTTAATTGCATGTGAGAAACCCCTAGCAGAGACTCCTACAGAGAGAGGTACACATTAAAACCTCCATGGTATTTCAGTTCCCTAGAATGCATATTTAAGACAAATAATTTAAAGTCATAAACGTGTTTATATTTATAATGTATTTTGTCCTAAAAATCATGTTTCAATAAGAGCATTTCTGGGACAGTGAGAGAGGAGGGAAATAGTTTGAACTGTGCAACATCCAAAATCTCTGCAGTTTATGGAGTTCAATGGCAATTTACATCTCTTAGCCCTAGAAAATAGAGGTGTTCATCCTGATCCTTCTGATGCAAATATATCTAATTTTATCTAATTCAGAGCAAGAACATAGCGTGGGTCCTCAGCCAGTGATATATAACAACTGTCTTCTCTCTAAGGAGGGATACCAAATCTGCCAAAAATATTTTTCTCTGTCTTCAGGTCTGAGTCTAAACAAACTTTACATGTGATCAAAGTACTAGTGATGCCAAAGAGAAATACGGTTGTGCAATGTTGTCATTGCAAATGAATTAGCACAAATGAACTGCTTGATGTAGAATTTTCCAAAGAATTGCCTATAAAAAACATGGGGTTTTGGACAGAGAACAGAATTCTATGTTGCTGTAGCACAGAAAAGAGTTACTTAATAGAGTGAAAAATGATGTGTTAGGGTTGATTATGCTGTTGAATATGTATAAATGTGAATACAAATGCAAATGAGCAGTGTGATTGACACTTTCATTTCTAAGTTTCTGCATGAAGTACATATGCTCCAGTATTTTTTATGTTTGTGTACTTGAGAGTACCAACATCTCGAGGAAAAGCTACCCTTTGAAAGCCTTTTGAAATTCTGGAAAGGCACAACTGAATGCTGACCCATTTAAGAAAACCTGTAATTTCCCTGGCATCAATCTCTGACTTTACGTACAGTGTTGGCAAGGAGTCAAGAGCAGAGAGACTGTCTTCTAGGATAGTAAAGGGATGTTAACTTTTCAGCCTTGTTTAATGCAAAATTTCTCTGAAATATCATATATCTCTCTCTCTCTACCCTAACCTAGTCCTCACCATTCCCTTTTTCTACACTTATAAAGAGCCAGTCTAGGAGCAGTGAAACAATGACCTGTATTTGCTACAAGTGAAACTTGCCTTCTGAGAATTCTCAACTTTGAGATATAATGAGTAACACAAACAAGTTAATTTTGGTAATGTCATGAACATTCAGCATCTTATCTTTTTAAGATAAATACAAATATGTATGTATTGTATCTAGAAATAATGTAGTGGAAGGTGGATGTTGCAATTATTGGAAGCACATGCAAGGTACAAAGAGAGATGAATGTGTCTCAACTGGCAATCATAAGTAGAAAGTATAATGTAATTTCCTTTTTTTTAGAGCTGTGTTCGAGGTAAAAAGCTAGATGGGAGCCATTAGCTTTTCATGATTTATAATGTTTTTAAAAGCTTCCACACAATGAACAGAGAAAAGAAGAATGGTACTGGTCTGTAATTCACAGAAGGTCATTTAGGCAGAGAAAATAATATCCTCTGATGTGTTTATGTGAAAACTTTTTACAACACAAATAGAGATTTGATAAAAGGAGCAGAATCATTCAGCAATTATGTAAGGTACACAGTTAAATCCTGAACTTTTCTTTCAGAAAAACATCAGTAAATATCTGTATGTTGATTTGCAGAAACACATATTTAGAAAGACTCATGGGTTTCTTTTGAGAACTTTTTCATTACCATCTAGTGCTAGCAAATTAAAGCTAAAGTAAATTAACTTAGTACATATATTGCTAAATTTCAAAAGGACAGAAATTTCCCTGAGTACATAAAGAGAAGCCTTTAGAACTAAAATATATCTCACTTC
Organism: Cichladusa arquata; assembly: GCA_026413545.1. Lineage (NCBI taxonomy): Eukaryota > Metazoa > Chordata > Aves > Passeriformes > Muscicapidae > Cichladusa > Cichladusa arquata. The sequence continues at coordinate 6,639,619 of JAOTQP010001652.1, forward strand.
AGCCTAGGTCAGAACAAAACACAGTATATAATTTCCCTTGATAAAGGCAGCATGACTGCTAGGAATTGCTACCAGGCTTTTAAAGTACTATTATTGTCCTTAAACTGCATCTTTGCATCCAAATAATGTTATTATCTAAGGCAACAAGACAAAGGGATGATGAGTGTACATTTGGTTAAAGATTGAAGATAATTTATAGTTGTTTCATTTTTATTGTGGAAAGAGAAAAAAAAAAATGTGGTCAGCCCTTGAAAGAGGCTGGGAAAGTTCTTGTTTCAGGCAGATACTGTGCATTATTCAGGAAGCAGCCTGGGTCAAGTAAGCACAGACACTTTTCCACCCCTCATAAATGTATCCTAGCACCTATGACCACAACAGCAAGCCCTAGATTGCCATGAAAAGGTGAACTGCATTTCCAGAGAGACCACTATTTTATATTTTGTCCCATTAACTGTACTTGGTCTGTCCATATTTAAAAGCTGAAGCTCCTTCAAGCATTTTTGGCCAGTGTTTAGGTGCCTGCTGGTGTATCCTAAATGTATGTGATACCTGGGAGCAAGTAGGTCAGGTGAGAATAACTTCTGAGAGTGCAGAGGCATTTTTGCTCCTTTGGGCTGGTGATTTACTCCCATGTGGTTATCCAGTTTTGGGTATCAGGTACTCTGCTTGGAAGTGGATTGCTGCTGCTCAAGGAAATTATTTGTGCTCTGCAACACACAATTTAGTTATTACCTTTTGAAAGACTGTTTCCCTTACGCTGGCTGGCTTTGGTGTCCAAGCAAGCTGGCTATTGTGAAGAACCCTATTAATAATTCTCAATATTTAATGGGGATGATTTAAGGACCTTACTCTGTGTTGTCATTTTCTTTAGCATTGAAGCACTGGTCTGGCTCTCATTGATTCCTGAAATTAGGTAATTACTAGCCTGAGATGTAAGAGGAATGTAATTCAGCTATGGAAAACAGCATAATGCAATGCCATACACCTTGAAGAAACCTATTACATGACTTTGGGTGGCGTTCTGGAATTTGACAACTATGTGGCCTTGTTCCAAACAATTAAATGAGTCTCTCTTCAGAGCATATGGTGTAGAGAACATGTCATGTTTGAGAAATATGGTTGGCTGGTAATCTTGATTTTTAATTTTGCAAAAAAACAATTATTTGGCACAGTATAAAGCCTTTTTTCCCCTCTGTGTTAAGTACAGATGTGTTTTCTTCAAAGACAGAAAAAAAAAAAAAATCATCTTCTCAGGAAAATCCAATTTTTCCTTGCATATCTGATAGATATTAATTTTTGTCTCAGTTCTTTTGAACAAAAGTGTGGCTGTTTTTATATCCTATTGATACTAAAACTTTGTGGTGAAAATCAAAATCCAAAGACTCAGCTACTGGAGATTTATAGGTGAAGCATCTGGCTGGTATAATCGTTTCTAAAAAGGCAGTGCTTGAGAGAAAAGATTCATTGTTTGATGCACCAGAGATTTATCAACCTATCCTTCTCCCCTGCCTGAGATCCATAATTATGTTTAATAGTTGCACTAGGGTGGCTGTTTGTGCTGCACAAAGGAGGAGCAATCTCACTTTTCCCAGGCTTCTGGAACATCTCAGGTGGGATCTGATGCCTCTACATCAGGAGTGCCACTACATCCCATTGCTCTCACTGAGCACAGAGCAGTGGTATCATACACAAACCAGCCATCTGCCTGCCCCTTTCTGCTGCTCCTGAGTTATGGAGCACCCTCAGATTCCCTGGGCTGCTCCTGGGTGAGGGGGATCAGCAGGGCCCTGCCCAGCTGGCACAGAACCCATTGGGCAGCTCAGCTGGGCTGGGCGCTGCGCCACGAGCTCGCCCAGGCTGCGCTTCCCTCTCAGAGCTGGGGGGATTAGGCTGGGCAGGGGAAGTCTGAGAGGATTGCAGATTTGAGAGATGGCCAAAGGGGCACATTTAGAGGTTTTTAATTAAAAGATATTTTGTCTGGGAAACCAGAGGTATTAAGGAATTGGTAAAACCAAGTTAATGTCAAGTGCAGGGTTGAACCACGAATTAGACGTGTTTCTATCAGATCTTTGGCTTCTAACTTTTTTTTTTTTTTTTTTTTTTTTTTTTTTTTTTTTTTTTTTTGAGATTAAACAATCTGTAAATCTTACTAAGGTAATTTCTCATCAGTCTTTTTGACCACTCCACCCCTCCTGTCCACAATTACGACATTACAAATACATTCAAATCCAACACAGGAATTTGAAAGGCTGGTAGTATTAAAAGGGTGACATTTAACAGATATGAAATACTTAGAGAAAAATCTCATATTTCATGACAGTAATAACTGAGTCCTCATTTTCTAAGCACATATGTGTTTGAATGTTTAAATTGACCAGTCTTTACATTATTACTTTTATGACTACTTATTTTAAATGATCTGCTGTATATGAAAGTCAAAAGGAGAGGCAGAGCATCGATCAGGTTATAAAGAGAAATTACCATGGTTCTAATTCTAATGCAAAATAGCCCCTGTTCCTTATTTTATTTATAAATCTATTGTTTTTTATACTACTGAGTAATGTAAAATTATTTTAAAGATAAAGTGAAGGTGTTAAGTCAAAGGAAGTAATTTCAAGTTTTTATTATTCTACAAGTTTTGCCCTACAGCACATTTTCTTAAAACTGTACCTTTTGTTCAGCACTAAACTGCATGAATTACTTATAAGGCAGACAGATCAATATCTCAGAATGTCTTACAAATAATAGTTTAGTTCAGCTGGCAGTTTTTCTGTTTTTGTTTTTAATTTACCAACAATTTATTCTTATACCATTAACAGCAAAAATATGCTAGTGAAACAAAAGATTTCTTATCAAATGCATCTATCGATTCAAGGACACAGCTTATATTTAAAATTATATCTAACAGCTGCTAGCATCCTGAAACTTTCTAAATATGAAGGAGAATAGGTGAATATTTCTGAAAATCAATATTTCAGATTTAGTATTGGCGAAATGTTGTAGGAAAAGTGTCCTGTGTATGACAGATGTCTGTATCTGCTTGTGGCTTCAGTAAACCATATTATTTGTTGGACTATGCTCTGTTAGGAGCATCTGTAAAATCATCTGCTTTGAATATCTTTGGAAATTATTAGCACAAGGTTAAAAGGAAAAAAAATAAGCCAGGATCAGAAGATGTCAAGCACACAAACCAGTCCTAAAATCCCCGGTTTTTCTGAAGTCCAAGCAGAAGATACCAGAGTTGGGCATGCTTCCTTAAATTTCCACCAAGGGATTTCTCTGAGGACACTGCAGTACCTTTAGTGCTTCACTGTCTGCTGACACGTTATTTCATTCAGCACTTGTACCAACTTCTATCAGCTCCTGGAACAGACTTTAATCTGTGTAGGGCCATGACTTGCTGCACAGGGTAAGTCTCTCAGACCTGGGCAGGGTGCTGCTCTTTCCTTTATAACACTGTCCACATAGCCAAAGCAATGCTAGGATTTACTCTGCTGTAAAAGATAGCCACTTTTGACCCTCCTGTTTGTAAAAAATCTTACCTCAATCCTAAAGCTAAAACACTGCTGAACCCCTTAATTTGTGAAGTTCTTTGATCTTATGGAATGAGAACATCTGAAAATATGTCCATTTGCTATTTGCCCCCTCTGATATTTTGAATGCTCACTGTTCTGCTTTTTGTTTTTAAACTGAGTTGGTTCCTATTTATTTTTACTGTTTGTAATCAAAAGATTGGTTGCCTAGGCTGGGTGCTCAATCCTGTTGCACATCCCTTCCAGCTCTACCTTTTCTGGACATGGATTTTGTAGTGGCACTTTCTTCTGGTCTAAAAGATTCCAACTATCAACAAGCTTAATCAGTTCAGTCCAAAGCATTTTTTTCAAGAGAAATGAGGTCAAAGAAGCATTGCTTGGGTGCCAAGTGGCTTCTTTTACTCTCATATCCAGTAAGAATTTGGGGCACCTGAATCTTTCCCCAACTTATGTTAGCAGGTACTCAAGTTTAAGTCACTATTTAATTTGGATTCCTTTAGATATTTGTTGGTACCGTTGTGTTGACCTTGCATATTTTCCCTCTGTCAGTTTGTGCAGTTTATAGTGATGCTGTGCTCTTTCAGGATGTTTCTCTCCATGAACTCAACACTTTTCAAAGAATGAGTTCTGGCAAGGTGTGGAATTGTATTGATTCCTGAATACAATTTTTCCCTTTATTTTCTTCCCTGTTAAGTCTATATTTATAACATGCTGTGTAAAAATGGAACTCGCACTACCCTCCTACTTCCTTTAATAATTTCCCCCTGTATTGACAGCTATTACTTTGGTTTTGATCTTTATCAGGCTGACTTTATTTACAGTGTAACAAGTTCATACTAATAACATCAGTCTATAAAACAGTCAATAGAACAACCTAAGCTGCATAAAGCCACCTGATTAACAGCTTTTACAACACTCTCTTCTGAAATAAAAACACTGTGCTAGATTTGGACATCTGGCCCCCAATTCTTGGAGGGGTGATAACTTTTTTTCCTCTCTCATTGTAAATGCTGGCCATATTTTCATCTACTTTTTCATGGGAGTATAGCTGCTACAGCAAAACACTACTTATTCACACCTGAAACTTGGCTGATGCTCACTTCCCTTCTACTTGACATCTTCTATTAGGAGAGTTTTCAGTAATATGTCTGTAAATGTTCTGGGCAAAGTCAAGGGAATACTGACATCAATCAATATTTCAGAATCAGATTTCATGGGGTTTATGGTATTTATCTGTTTATGTTTTGCTTTTCTTTTTAATTGTTCATCTGCACTATTTTTCTGGCAATTCAAATTATTTATCCTTCACAGATTCTCAAGATGCATTACACTCTCTTTATTTGTTATACTACTGACCATGATTAATGACCTGACACAATCTCAGTATCTCATTTTTAACAATCATGATAAATTGTAGCCTATCGTGGCAACTTTATATGCTTCCCATGCAGGATCTAAGTGAAAAAAATTATATCATAATTAGGAAGCACAAGAATACTTTGCCAAAGTAAGTCTTGCATTTCCATGCTTTTGCTAAAAGGGTTTTATAGCACATCAACTTAGCTGTTCTGTTCTATTCTTATGGTACTATAGGTCAGGAACTTTCCACAGTGCATCTCATATTGAAGGAGGATCTTTCTGCAAATTTTTTGATTGCGTCCTAGAGAACTCATGAAACAGGTGGGATAAGACAGCGTGTCACCTGGAAGGGTGGGGCTGAAGGACTCCTCTTGTGGTCTCTGGTTCATAGGGGATGGATCCCAGACCCACTGCTTCTTGGTGGCACATTGCCCAGCATGTCCCAGCTAAAAACAAATGTCACACGGAAAGCTGGTGACAAGCATCATTCCACTTCTTGCCTCTCTTTTTTTTTTTTACACACGGGAAAGCTGCAGAGGAGCTGCAGCAGCTCCTGACAGTCTCTGATAGGGGTGACTGAGATATCCAGTATCACCCCATCAGGTTGGACAAACTTGGCCTCTCCAAATGTCACATTTAGTGTGACACTTTTTCATGCTTAGTTTCTCCCCGTCTTCCCTGCTCCTGCTGTCTTTCATCAGTGTCTGGGTGACAGTGGAGGGTGAGAGCACAGAAACATCAATCCCAGTCCCAAATCACCTGTAGCTACACTTGTGGAAGAGTGAATGTTTAGCAGATCCCTTGCAGTTTACCCCTTGATTTTAGTTTTCAAACAACAAAAAACCCCCACAGTAATGGAAATGGTAATTGATCTTTTAAACTATTATTTTTTATTATTAATGCAACATTTGTGGTTTCTCTACTTGTATTTGTCAAATCATTCCTGAGTTAGTGTCTTGCACTCGGCAAAATGTTGTTTTGGAATATTCAGTGTGTTGTCTTTAATATCAAATAACACCATGCACTGTAATGAGAAGCGTGATGGGCAGTCAGTAAAATTGAAATTAGGTAATTTGGCTATAAGCATAACTAATCAATTGACAGAGCTTTTAAAATTTGGGGTTTTTTTGTCAGTAGAAGTCATTGGACTGCAGTTCTGGAGTCTTGCTGTCCCTGCTCTGAACAGAGCTAAGGTAAGAAAAATCCTAATATTCCTTCATCACAGAAGAGGAGCTGTGAAGTGCTGGTGGGAAGAATCTGGAGAGAGAGAAGAGTTGGATCTCTCTTCTGTCATTGCCAAAACAGAGCTCTGTGAGTGTAAACTTCTCTTGATTTGTCAGTCAGTGTGTTTGTTTCTAAGAAGGAGATGCCAGAAATTGCACAAGTCCTCTGAAAAAAGCACTTAATAAAAGTTAAGATTACATGCTAGGTCTTATGGTTATAGAGTTTTCTCAACTGATGCTTGAATTTATATTTCTAATTGTAATTTTACTGACTGAATTTTATGATGTTTCCTGATCTTTTAGAAACTCTCTTCCAGGTCTAGAAATCTTTACAGATTTTTGGACCTTGAAATAAAGTATGATTTTCCTCAGAATTTAATTGCTGTTCAGATGAACTTTAAAATATCCAAGCAGAACTTCTATATGCAATGTCTGGAGGGATAAGTGATTTCAGCTTTCAGCGAAGCACAAGAATGGATTACCTTTCAGGATTTTAAATGAAGCAACATGCAGCAGAAACACCTAATCAATGAGTTGTTTAATCAACTGGAGAACTAGTTATGACTACCAGGCTTTCTGCTACAAACTTACATCATTATTAGTATTTTTTTTCTTTTTGCTAATAGAGGAGGATTTTGTGATTTTTTCCTTGAAGAGCACATCTCTCCAGACAAGAAACTCTTGGATAGGGAAATCAGAAGTGGTGTATTTATAATACATAACTGAAGGAGAAGAATTCTGTATGCTAAATTCTGAAAAAAAAATTCTTCTCCTACTATTTATAATGCTCTCTCCATTTCCCTGTTACCACTGCCCATAATTTGAAAAAAATAGTTATTTTAATTTCACCTCTTTTTCACTTTTACTGATGTTCTCTGTTTTAGAGTAGAACTAATTTTTTTTTTAGTCCTACTGTTAAAAATTTTACAGTTTTTCCTTTTCAGTGAAGATCAGATGGGAAAATCCATAATTTACCTAGCATATGAAATCAAAATCACTGGCCAAAGAGATGGCAAAAGCATCTTGTTCAGCAACATGGAAGCTCATGCAAAGGCAAAATCATAATAATGGCAGATTTAATAATCAAAATAACGGAAATTGAAAAGTCATAGGCTTATTGAAAATGAGAGAATCTGAAATATTATTTGCATGATGATTTACATGCATCTGGGAACTGCACTTGAAACAGGTACAATTATTTTTGCTTCTATCTGCATCAGGACTGCTGTTTCAGAGTTGTTAGTGACACTTTAATGTAAATGGAGTTTGAAAATCTCAGTCTAGATTCCATGTCCATATTAAATGCAAATGGGAAAAAAATCAAAGCAAATTTGATATGATTAATGAACAAAACACTCTAATCTCTTTTCCCCTTTTCCTTTGGTGATTACTGTATCTAATAGCATAAGACCATTAAATTGAGCCTTCATGCTTCCTGACATTTTTTTCAGAAGTATTCTATACTTTAGATATTACGAACATGTTCATGTTCATGAAAATTGTGTATCTTTACTTGAAGCACAGTGCAGGAAACAGAAGAATTAAAGCTTAGCAGAATTCCTGATTCAGTTCTATATCTGTCTACTGATCTTTGGCCTTTTCTCCTCCTGACCCTGAGAAATGAGGCTGGTTAGGAAAGTCTGTGTTGAGGGCATTCTGATGGATCTTTTGTGTCTTGGTAAATAACACCAGAAATTCTGTAAACCTGTTGACTCCAACATGAAGAAAGCAGTGGAAAATGAAATAAACTGTTTATCCATTATTTCTCTGTATGTCTGGACAGACTCAGTTCTATCTTTGCAATGTAAAGGGTTTTTTTCAGAATTATTGTGTATTATGACTCGGTTGCATTTTCAGAGTTATGACCATCCTCCATTAAGCATAACAGGTGATGCTCAAAGAGCCAGATCAACTCTTTCAACAATTTTCAGATTTGAAACTGCCTAATTTTGAGCAGTTGCTATATAACCTCTGACCAGCAGAGAGTGAAAGAGAGAAGGAACTGTGTGGGATGACCAACAGAACTGTCAGATTTGCCTTCACAATTTACTCTGCAGATGTTTTGTGGTTCTGTTATTGGGCATATGAGGGCCAACCACAAGAGTCTCAGGCCAATGCTTTCCAGAAAGAAGATGAAGGTGTTCTTGCTGGAACATATTGCAGATTTCACTGGAGACAGTGAGACAAACTGAGAGGAAGAATGGCAAATAACTGCACCATGATTGCACTCTGTTAATGATCAGGTTGAGCTGTCTCCAGCCAAAGCAGACAGAAGATGGGTGGAAAGGATGAAATGCATAGAGACTTATGGAAAATTATGTAGAGTTTTCTTCCTTCATCGTGCCTCTGAAAAGTAGTTGCTAAAGCAGAAAACAATCCTGCTTTTAAAGAAATGTTTGAGAGAGATTTGTTTCCCTGAATTGTCTCCATCAATCTGCTTTTGAAGAGTCTGTGTTTAAAAAGCCTATGTCAATCAATTCTTATTTCTTTCTGTAATTTGAAAAGACAACAATTTATAGAATTTCAAAGCCTTTTGACATGTCTCTTTCCAAATGATGTTCTACCTCAAAACTACTTCTAGATGAGCATTCCACTGGAGTAAACTTTGAAGAATTTACAAACTAATAGAAATGCTACAAATGATCAATTGTTTATAAAACTTTCATTTTCTGAAATCTTTCTTATAAAAAAAAATTCAAGAAGTACTCTTTTGCCTTCAATACTACCAATAGCAGATTGCTAAGACCAGATATTTTTAGATACTTATATGAAGTACCTCATAGATCTTCTGTGAAGATTAGATAAAAAAATGTGTCTTTTCTCTTGGGACTTGTCCTTCAGTCCTAAAGAGCAAATAATGAATTTGGTATGTGATAACCCAATGCAGTCAACATTTAGTTAGGATGGCCACGTGCTAAAAAGTTGCCCACACTATTTTAATTCACATGATTGGAACAAAGCACTTATAGGATGCCTCAAACATTAGTTGTTAGAGGGAATTAAACAAATTTTGTTCAGGGGAGTGGATGGATCACATCACATTCAAATATTCATGAATGAACAATGCTTGGCTAATTCCAGAAGAACAAAAATAAGTGAGTTTATTCATCATTTCACATTATAATCTCATTATGTGGAAGCCTTTTATGTCTTTTTAATTTTTTTTGTTTGTTTGTTTATTGCAGGAGGGCTTCTAAGGTGTCTGCAAGTGGCTGTGCTGCTGTTAAATTTAATGGGCTCCAGCTGTGCAATGGCATTATCAGCAACAAAGAAAAAATTCACTAGAAGGAAAGGCAGGAAAACACGATACTTTTTAAGGTTATTTGCTTATTGGGAGGATGCATGATTGGTAGGTATGTCTGGGGATTTTTGATCAGCTCTGAAGGTGTTCTGAGTTGCATAGGCATGCAATATAATTTTGGCAACCTGAGAAACTACAGGGGCGTGGTTAAAGATCTGCTCTGGAGCCACTGCTCACACCTGAGTGTCTTTTCACACATTCTTTGTAAAGGAATTCAGGATCGTGTTTTTCTACATGTTAGATAACTTCTTTATAAGATGTTTGTCAGGCACAAAGCCCTTCAGCCCCTATTCATGGAGCTTCAAGGATTTTCCTCTGCCACCTTTGCTGCCAATCACCTTTGCTGGTCAAATCCCACCTCGTGTTGCTTCCTGAGCTGTCCTATCCCTCCATCTCTCAGATGCTTCAGGAAAAATGCAAAGTGCTTTGGTAACTGTTGTCACTGTGTCCCCCTTTCCTGCTCCCTTCCCTGATCTCTCATTCTCCAGCAGTGTTTTAGTGGTGCAGCTGTTTGAGGTGAAGGTCCCAAGAGCAGCAGGTGATCACCAAGACTCACTGGGCACGGATTTCTTGCTGAGGGGCTGTTGTCTGATGGTGGCATCTGCCATGGATGAGGTGTTTGTGAGGTTCAAGGGTGTCTGTCACGCTGAAGTCCCTGTTTGTAAAATACTTGTGCCTTCATTCCTGCAGGCACCATAAGGATAAGTTGCTTTGACCCAGTAGAGCAGGAAACATGCAGTTGAAATAGAGTGTGTATAGGAAGGGGCAAGTAAGATTTGAAATTTGTGCTACATAGAGATGTGCCTAACTCCACATACTGCAAATCTGATGGTTTAAAGGTACTGATTCCCAATCTTCTGAAAAAATGAGAGCCTTTTTGATAATGACCCCAAATGTAAGCAACTATCCTATTGCCTTCTCTCTAAATATGATTCATTTCTTCTGCCATACTGATTGATCTCACTCAAGCTGAATTTGGCCAAGAGAATAAGATTTGTTTACAACTTAATTTGGAAATACCATGAAATACATACATTTGATTTTTGTTGTTGTTGTTGTTTTTTAACCAAGGTACCACTAATTTCATTTAAATGTTCTCTTTTGTGTGTAATGATGTGACTTGGAATTTACTTTTTAAGAAATACTCGTCATGAATATAAAGTGTTCATCTTCAAAATCAACACAGAAAAAGGATCCATTATTTCCATTTGTTTTCTGTCTTTCAGCTATGCTTTCTGGTTATTTTTAATGTTTAATCCATCATTTGTGACCTTCAGGATGGTAAAGGCAAATGTAAATCTTCTCAATAACAGAGGAACAAATGGAATGAAAATTAAGACTGTTTTGATAAAAAGGTTAAAAATTAAAGCAGAGAATTCAAGGTAAAGCTCTGCTCTTCAGAGGGCTGTTCTGCTGACTTTGTAGGAATTACTCATTTTATGTGCTTATATTTGAGGACAGGTAAACAAGACCACCTCAAATTTTTTAAAGTGCGTCAAGGGAAAAGTTACAAATCCATATGAAATTTTTGATTTATGGTTTTCCTCTATATACTTAACCCTACGTGCTTTTTGTGTGTGTGTGTGTGTGTTTTGTGTTTCTTTTGTTTTGGTTTGGTTTTTTTTGGTTGGTTTTGGTTTGTTTTTTTTTTTTTTTGTTTTTTTTTTTTTTTTTTTTTTTTTTTTTTTTGTTTTTTTTTTTTTTTTTTTTTTTTTTTTTTTTTTTTTTTTTTTTTTT
>JAOTQP010001652.1:6650871-6740795 GCA_026413545.1 Cichladusa arquata
TGTTTTTTTTTTATTTTTTTTTTGTTTGGTTTTTTTTGGTTGGTTTGGGTTTTTTTTTTTTTTTTTTGTTTTTTTTTTTTTTTTTTTTTTTTTTGTTTGCTTTTTTTTTGTTTTGTTTTGTTTTGTTTTGTTTTTTTTAAAGCCAGTTTTATCATCTCTGTCCTGTTGGGCATTAGAGGCATGGAACTGAGGGCTGGAGACTGGGCCTGCAGGAGAATTTTTAAGGGCTAATAATTCACTATTGGGATCTCTCAAGCAACACAGGCTCTGTATTTCATTCCCACACATAATCTAATTATTGCTGACATTTGAGATAGAAAACTTTGGGACATAAATGAGATGCTACCCTCTTAGCAAAAACGGTAAACAGGTTTTCTTTTTCTGCTTGGCATGTAGGAAATGTGACACGGGGTTTTTTAACTATGAATATATTTTGGGTAGATTTTGTCTGGTTGAAGGACTTTTAAATCACTGAATGGCACAGCAAGGAGGTGTGGCTCTGTAATTTCCATGGTGGTAAAACATGCACGTGATTTTCAGATTAACGTTCCTCTCATCTTTGGCATGAGTGTGAGGCTGGTTTTTTGGCCAATTCTGTTTGGAAAGGATGAGGTCTTTCCACACTCATCATTTAGCCATTTGTGATGGTGAGTGATATTTCAAAATGGTGATGCACCAACATTGCCCCAGTTAGAAATAATGATTGGTGATGATTTATTTTCTATACATGTGAAAAAGGAAAGATGAAACTCACAGCAGATTTATCCCACTGAAATACCTTTAGTTACAGAGAACACTTCTCTAACTTTGTGCTCAGCTTTGTGTAGCACTCAGGGAATCAAACCAGACCCTAATCATAAATTAGGAATTACTTTTTAATCCTATTATGCTTTCTTTTGTTCTTATCTCCAGTTTATTGAATTAGTAGCAGTCAAAATAAGAAATCTGATAGAAAACTGGTGAAAGTGAGAAGCCTGTTGACGTTTGTGTGTCTGTATTTGTGTGACTTTATGACAAGGGACATGTTTCTCAGCAAGCTTTCTTTATATAAGAAATTCTCTTTGACTAACAGGAATACTTAATTTAATTTTAGATGTGTGAAGATGCCTATGTCTCAGATGAAACTCCCTCAGAATAGTGTACTCAGCTAACACTGCATTCAGGCTGAGACTACACAATACACATTTTGTCTAACATAAGACCAAAGAAATTGTATCATGAAAGTCAAAACACTGTTTTCACTGGGGTTTAAAGGTCTGTATTTCTTTTGTAGCTAGGGAAAACAAGAAAACAGTTCATTCTGATATTTATTCACCCTTTTTTCCCAGAAGATATGATATGAGCTTTGTGGAAGTCCATGTCACAAGTGATGTTATAGTAGGCTTTCTAGTGCCTCATTCCTGATTTTTACACTTTCTCATTTAGCACAGTAATGTGATTGGGCAGAGAAAATTCAATATCTATATATTTCTCAAAGTGTCTGATTAATGTAATAAGAGCACTGTGTTTCCTGTTATTTATTTCTTACATAGCCCTAAAATGCCAATTGCCATAACAGCAAATACCACTTTAATTATCTATTTCTTTAATTAATTTAATTTCTCTCTCTGCATGTACACTACCAGTCTTTTTCCTGTGAAGACTGTCACAGGTGGAAATGAGATGACGTGGTGGTTTGTGTCAGGTGGAAATTAGATGATATCATGGTTCTTACTACTCATGTGGGTTAAAAGTAGGAGTTAATCACTCTCATATCATCTCTGAAATAACAGTGGGAATTTTGCAACTCCAAATTAGTTCCGTAGTTATAAAATTAAGAGACAAAAAGCAGTGAGAGCTAGGTTGAAACCAGTATTTTATGACACTTCACTGAGTAACTAGTAATCTGAACAAGAAGGAAAAGAAGAAATCAGCTAAGGGTCAAATAGAGATTTCAGATAGAAAATTAAAATAGACACAAGTGTTGCAGCCTGATAGAGAAAAACCTGACCAATCCAAAATATTCAAATGCTTAAAATACAAATCCATTTCCTCCTACACAGTTAGGTATGTAAAGTTCTTCCACTTCATATACTCTGAATTATCCCCATTTTTTAAAGCTAAATATCTTGTAAAAGCAGAAGTTCTAGATAAACTTTGTTTGAATAACACTGGTTTGTCTCTCACAGAATTATATTAGGTGTGCTCACAGAGGCATTAATATTATCTCAACTATTGGAGAAACACCTTTTCAAATTTTATAAGATTCATCTTCATTTTCCATGCTGCTGTCCCCAGTATCAGCTCCTATATTTGTAAATTTTCAAAGCATAAATAGAATTTGGCTTCCTTAATTAGAATGTTCTATATCCAAGATATTTCAGAGGATGATCTGGTTGATGTTTTTAAACTTCCTAGAGTGCCAAAATCAGGAGTTTTTGTAAGGACCTATGTTTGTAATGGTCTATCTTTTAGATAACAATTCAGTGATTTTTCAGAGATCACTCATTGGGCAGTAGGAGACTCCTCAGCTGGTAGTGGAAGGCACCAAACTTTGATAAATGCTTTCCATGGTTAGCCAGATGTATACAAATCTGGGCAGGTGGTTTTATTCAGGTTGAATCCGAATTTTATTGAACAAAGGTACAATGTACTTCACCCACATAAATCATAAGAATAACGCTATGGATGGAAGAAGGCTGGATGTCATGGGGTGCATGGCCTTGCCTCCACATCTGCTCTACCTCATAATAATGTCACAGTCACTCCACATTGCAGGAAAAACAGCTGCAGAGCAGGATCTTGAATGTTCTGTATGAGGCTTCAGCACCCCTCAGCAAGGTTGGTCCTGTCTTCTCACACTCGACAAGTCATCTGAAAAATACATTTCATAATGACCAAGAGATGTAAGACTTACCACCTGGCTCCCAACAACCTATTGAAGTATTTTAATTAGTGTGAAAGGCTCTTTTGTGCTTTCAGTTATCCTTATTGCCAACACCATAAGACAGTAGAAATCATGGAAAGAAAACCATTTGATATCTCTTGTGTATGTCCTGAAGAGGGCATGATTCCATTATTGAAAGCTAAATCATTTACTTGCATTCACCATTGTCTAAAGAGCTGTCTTATTTTTTTTTTTTTTTAAATACAGACTTATTTGGCACTAAAGAAGAATTTGCAATGAATTTTTTGCAATGATAGTTTCAAATGAGCTATCAGAATTTTTTTCTCTTTACTCCATTTCCTATTCCTAAAGTGTACACCATTATCTTTTGTCTCCACCAGTAGAATGTTTGGCAATATTGATCCATCTCTTGTATATTAATATATTATATTGTATATTATTCTAAATCACTTTTAACTGAGGTATTTCTCTGTGAATTTGATGAATTAAAGAACTTTTCTAATCTTATATGCAAATCAAGAGCCTCTGACTCCTGAAAGACCAAATGTTAGAGAAAGAAAAGAGCAGAAAGAGCAGCTCATAGGCAGAACTATTTGTATTATAGTTTGCAGTCACCTTGAAAAGGAGGTTCATAGAGAGGAGTTTGGGCATCTTGTTTGAGTAACCTGTTTAAAGCAAGTTAATTTAAGAATTCACCAATGGAAAACTTAATTATGTAGCAAAATATTGCAATGCCACAACTTTTTAATGCTTTGTTATGGAATATCATATGGCATATTTTATTTGACCTTAATGTTTCAGTAGCTCTTTTACTGCATGAAACAGTACATCAATAAAAAACACTGTCAAATACTTAATAGTATGGCATTTTAAAAATTGAGGTTTTATGTATTCTCTGTATTAATATATATTTTTCAAGAGGATTTTCTATGGTTCACCTTCATTATTTTCTCTTTGGCTCACGTCTTTTGAAGTAACAGCTCAGTTCCTGCAGGGCTACTTGTAAAAGACTGTCATTATTTAGAATGGATCATTTAATTAACCTACCACAGAGTCTGTAAGGAAAATTAATCAGTGTAGTTATAGCCTTGTATGAGTCACAATTACTAGGCAAATAGGTTACTGCCCAATAGAGTTGCTGTAATCCAAGTGCACATAGGCTCAAAGAATTTGGGGATAAGCTTTGTTTACTCCTAATTACACCTAATGCCATTTACTCTAGATAGGCTATAGCTTTTGTTGTTACTAATTAATTTATGTAGTGGGTAAAATAAATTATTTTAATACCAGTATGTGACACAATCTGAGGGTAAACTGCCTGTCCTATGGCTGGAAGGAATAATTACAGAGAAAATATATCAATTGAAATGAGCTTTATTAAACTATGTTTATATTGCAAACACAGTTAAAAAAACCTCCAAAGATCTGATCTGTGTGCTTGACCTTGGGGCACTTACTTAATAGAACATCTTCAGTGACTCATACCTTATGTTTCAATTGAATCACCAGGAAAACAAAGAATATTGATCCTTCATCTCATGATCTAAATCCAGATACAGATTCCAGAAAAAAATATTTCTTCTCATTTGATATGGTAAAATCAGATTCCTTCCATAAAGAAAAACTGATGTATAGTTGGACAATTAGAAAGGATGCTCCAGTTAAAATAAATTGAGTTACAGCAGAGCAGACCTTGCTGTTTCAAGTGTGGCCAGAGAGATTTTGTAAGATAATTAAACTTTAGAGTGCTAATTTTGAAACAACAAATAACAGAACCTCAAGGTGCAAAGCACTGGTAGAGTGTTACCAGTGCATTTTTTTTCCCAAAATACATGAAATAAAACTTTAATCTGTTATAAATTTTGCTGCTTCAGTGGTTTAATTGGATTTCCTGTACCAGCTCACAATCCCTTGTTTGTTTGCTATGTGTTTCCTGTGTGCAGAGGTCAATGGAAGGGGACTCCAGGGATGCTTTCTCAGTAGGACACAACCAGCAGACCTCAGGGAGCTGCACCAGCACGCCTGGAGCTGGAGTGCCACACTCCCAGCACAAGGTGTGTGCAAGTGAGAGGCTCCCAGAAAAGTTGGTGAGTGGGCTTGCAAGAGCCAAGACTGGTCACACCACTGTGTGAATATGTGTAACTGGAATATTGTGGTATTATAGAAACATTTTTAACAGTTTATTGATTTAAATACTTTTTTTCTTTTTTTTTTTTAATCTGCTATTGTGGTGAATCCTTTGCATACCTGATACTGATCCTGGGTGTGCAGCTCAGTGAGTTACCTATCCTCACAAAACTGATCCAGCCCTCCTGAGCAGAGTAGTTTTCCCCCAGAGCAGCCCCATCAGCACCTGGCTCCTGTCACTGCCTCAGCAAAGTTCACTGGAACAGCAGCACAGCATCCCTGCTTAGCCTTTTCCAGGGCTGGAGGCAAATTTCCATCCAGCTTGGAACAGGAGCAATATGTATGGACTAGTATGGAATGCCACACAACTTTTAGTGCTGACAATTCCTGAGCAGGTAATTAGGGAATTATGATAACAAGCCCGAAGAGTTTCATGCACTGGGTTTATCAAGCAGTATTTGACAACTGCTCTGTGTATTTTAAAGCTAGGGGGGAAAAAAAAAGCCAAAATTAACAAGTTATTGTTGTCTTCAGTATAAATTTCTTTCAGTTTGAAAGCTGACATCAGCCTCTGGATATTGTGCATGTACTTATCCCATGACTGATAGTGTTTGGTTTTGTATTTCACTTCTTTTCTTGTGAGAGTGTGAAGCCCCCAGGCTTTTGGTTAATAAAGGCTTGTATGCTGGAGAGAAAAATTACTTAACATGTCAAGCAACCTTCAGTCATCTAAAATTTGCGTGCTCAGCAAAGAAAATTTGTTCACATCCCAGGCATTCACATAACTGTGAACTATGGTGAAAACAAATACATTTTTTGACAGTTCAAAATAGATTTTACACAATTTAGGGGTAAGAATCGTCTTCAGAATGTTTCAATAATATCTGGTCTTTGCTTCTGCAATTTTATTGATTTATTATTTGCTGCCATTTTTGGAGTTCTGATTTGAGCCAAAGAAAAATTGTTGGTTAGAAGGTGCTAGTGTCAGCGCTATGAAAATATTGATAATTACAGCTAGAGGTTAAAAATTAATAGATCTGATTTCTCACTGAAAGTTTCTGATCAATCCAGTGGGATTACCTTGATGTATGAAATTCTGGGCAGCTTTTCTGAAAGGCCTGCATAAACTTTAACTGATACCTAAGAAACACACACTAAATAGTCTTTCCTTTCCATTGCAGCATGTCTATCACATAAATTGATAACATTCACATCAGGAATCTACAGTATAAAATGTTTTCAGGAAACAATTCATTTTTATGCATAGACTAAAGTTCAAGATATTTTGTGGTGATGTTTTCTAAAAGTACAGTTTTGTTAGCATTATAAGAGGTTTGCAGTCTGAAAACTGAAGATTTATTGAAAAATAACAGTATATGTAGGGGAAAAGTGATATATGGCACAGGAAGAAAAAGCATGTACTTACAGAAAGGAAATAATTTTTTTTTTACAAGCTCATTGGTTTTAGTTGTAATTGACTGAAAGTGCTGTATATGACTAAGGGAAAATATCAATTTTGTTTTAAGCCCCATTATTTGTGGAGAAAACTGTTGTTTTCAGAATTTTACTATATTTGAAGACATGAAACTATTCACATCAATAACATTTTTGGTTTCCTATATTACTTTACACCTCAAGGAGTCCAAAATTCCCTTACAATGATTTATTATATTTACCCAATCAAAATAATACTTTACTGTGTATTTTAAATAAAAATTGTCTTTCAAAAAGATTAGCAGCTGATTTTACCTAAAACAGCTGGCCACCAAAAGCCACTACTAAACTTAAACAATAACTTTCAAGATTAATATTTCTACTTTTTAATAATACATAATATATCATTTATTTTCCCTTACTCTGCTCTGCTATTTTTCTGTAAATACAGTAATTTTTAAGTCTATCAACATGCTCATATCAATTTAGGAAGCCAAATCTTAATACATGGGGTTTTTTTAATCATTGAAAGACCATCCTGTTGTTGACAAACCCAAAGTGCAATGTAGTTGTGTGGAACAGAGCCAAAATAAGTCTCAAAACTCCCTGGTAAAATATTCTCTGCTTAAGAAATTC
This sequence comes from Cichladusa arquata, assembly GCA_026413545.1. Classification (NCBI taxonomy): domain Eukaryota; kingdom Metazoa; phylum Chordata; class Aves; order Passeriformes; family Muscicapidae; genus Cichladusa; species Cichladusa arquata. The sequence goes on from JAOTQP010001652.1 coordinate 6,657,956, forward strand.
AGTTATGAAACAGGTTTAAAGAGAATAATATAAACTTCAATTTCTGCTAGAAAGAGATCAAAAGTGTAAGTAGCTAATGTTTTGGACTTCTAATACATTGTTCATATATGTTCCTGTTCCTTATAATAAATTCTCATACCAAGCAAAGTTTTAAGCTTGGAAAGTAAAAAGTTCCTAGGAAATCCTTAAGTTTAAGGATTGAGGATTTTCACAACAAAAAACCCTTTCAAACCTTGCCCTTTTTGTCCTGTTTAATAAACAGGCTTAGGAATTTCCTGGTTCATTTTCCCAACTTGTGAATCCCAGTTCTGTGCTTATAAACAAGTATTTAACTGAATGGGGAACTTTGCATTCAACAAATATATTGCTATTGATTTCCATATCAGAACTTGCTATTGGCTGTAGCCATGCCACAGTATTTTTTGGTTTTTCTATGTGGTGCCCTGCAGGATGCCTAGAAGTAATGTTGACACATGTCAAAATAGCTTTATTTTAGAGCACAAGAACTAAAGGAACAAACAGGCTGAACAAAATGTCCCTACAGTGGAATTTTGCAATTCTTATCTTAGAATCCACTGAATTCAAGTTAGAATTCTCTGAAACCAGCACTCTGATTCCACTTTTAAATTGCGTTTTCTTAGATGCCATATCTTACTATTAGCTCATGTTCTAGTTTTCTGGATTGAAAGATCTTGCTAAAAATAGGGATTTACAGAAGAGGTGTCCTTTTAACTTGGGGACAAACATGACTTTCAGAGTTCAGCTCATTGTTGAAGCATGCTTCTGAAAGCTCTTCAGATTCCTTTGGCTTGTTCTGAAGTGCAGGCAGAGGAAATGGACACAGCAGTTTTCTCATCAGTGCTGCACAGAGATGTCTCCTCACAGCACAGTGTTTTTCTTGTATATCTGGAAAATATTAGGGTCACAGGGTCATATAGAAATTGATAGCAATTCTTTACAAGGGTATTCTTTTCTAAAATACCCTCTTTTAACATGACAAGACTTAGATGAATTTTCTGCCTTGCTTAAAATTAGCTGTGCACTCACACATTTCCCTACAGCATGGAATGGATTTAGCAGCACAATAAAAGGCTCCCTGTCATCCCACCTTAGAATCTTAGGAAGGTTTTATGCAAAGACTGAGAGCCCTGTGCCTTCAGAGCCATCAGAGAGAAACAGACAAGTGAAAGTTTGGGGAAGGAATACCTTAAATATGTTTTCTCTTGTTTTCTTCTTCTTTCTCATTGCTGGTTTTTTTCTTTATTTTTTCTTTCCTTTTTTATTTTTATTAGATTCACTTAGACACAATAGCTGATGATGGATGGAATGGCATTATGTTCTTAGTATTACTAAGGAAATAAAATGAATCTAGAAAATATCTTTTTCCAAAACAAACAAAATGCATTAATTTTCCACTTAAATCACAAAGCAGATTTTGTTTTGTAGCTTCAACTGATTGCTTCAAGGTGAAATAGTCTTTCAGGCATAATGCACTTAAGGTTATAGTAGATGTTGCAATCTATAGCAAGAACTTAAAACGTTTTTAGTATGTAAAACATGCATAGTTTAATGCTGGAAAAGAATCTGTATTCTTCAGCCAACTATCAGGTGAAACCAGAAGTGGTTGCAGGAAGGACTAGTTTCATAGAAATAACTGTACATATGATAGCACAGGCTTTTAGTGTTCTAGAAAGACCATTGATAAGGTGCCCCTGCTGAAATCAACCCTTGCATGAGCAGAAAACCTAAAATTCCTCATTTTATGGTTAAGCCACATGCAATGCACAAATAGTTCAAATACAGTTGCTATGTTAGGATTTTTTATTACATGACCATTTCTGAGGATGTTCACAATCTTGAAATTTTCCTGTACTGTTAAATAGTATGGACAGACTAGCTGGATGTTACATTATCTCTATAATTTTAACATTTTCCAGCCAGTTTAAAACCTGATAAATTCACAGAGTAACTGACTCTGATGTTATTTCACTTATACATACATAATAATAGAGAGATTTTCTGGCAAAAATTTGCTCATGGTCTTCCTTCTTTTCTCTGGTACTATTCCTTCCTTGAAGTCTGTTATTCTGCAACCAAAAATACGTGCATTTTAAGATACATAAATGCACCAGAGTGGTCAGATTGTACCGCCTCTTGCCTAAAAAAATTACATATCTCTTCAGTCTGATTATAGTCCTCTACTTTATCCACTTAGTAAATAAAGTTGCAAGGTCAGAGAATCCCCATAACAAAGATTCCACAATGTGACTGTAAGATCAAACATGGAGGTAGAGTAAAAGAGGAAGAAAAAGAGGGAGAAAAAAATCCCTCAGGAATGAGAATTGTCCATATAAAACAAGAAGATAGACGTCATAAATCGGACATCATCATTGCCCTGAAGTCAACAACTGTCAAAAAATTTTTCCTTAACCAGAAAAATGTTCTGCATTTATCAGTGCCCTGCATGTGTGGACCAAATGCATCTCAGGGAAAGGAACAACCAGAGGCCTCAGACACTCCAAGCAGAAGCTGTGAGAAACAAGGCACAATTTTGCCTGTGGATCTTACCAAGAATAGTATTTTTACAGGCTCATATAATGTCTTGGATTGGAAGAAATCTTAAAGAAAATCTGTTTTAAACTTCTCCCCTTAGAACTGGCTGCAATTTTTCTAATAAGGAAAGGGGTGTTTTTTTTTTTTTTTTTTTTTTTTTTTTTTTAATACTAATTTGCTCTGTTAATTTGTTACAAATGTTCTGAGTTAAATGGATTTTTTTATGAATTTAGGAGCAGCAAAACTTTGTCAGTATTTCAATACCTGTCTTAAATTTACCCTTTTCCTGCTGATTGTAGCTAAGAATTAGCTAAACAAAATAATATTGAAAAGAACAATGTGTTTGATCTGAAATATAATGAAAGTGATTTAGCCAAATCGTGTTGATGTTTTTTGGCCAGCTGGGAATTATAAAGTGGTGCATAGAAACAGGAACTTTTGGGTGAAAAGTTTGGAGGCATTATGTTAACTCTGCAAACCTCACCTTCCCTCTCTTGCAACTGCTCACTTGCAATATACTGCCCATTTCTACTCTATCAAAATCCTGCTTCCAGTCCCATGCTTCCCTTGGTCTTTTCCTTCAGAGGTTTTAAAGCATATAAGAGGGTGGCAAATTTAGTCTACTGCTTGCTGGCTGTCATCAGAATGAGCCTCACAGATTATTCCTTTTTTTTTTTTTTTTTTTTTTTTTCAAGGAAAAAAGTGTGAGAAGATTCAGGGAACTACTGACATCCTTTCAATTTGCCTTAGTCTCAACAGGGTTTTCTTTTGTTGCTTCTTAAGTTCAGCAGAGAATGGGAAGCACACTGTGCACTTGAAGTCACAAGACATGAGGAAGAGAGGAGGGGAAAATTGTAGGAAGCACACTTCAGAGGCATGGGTACAATGCATGAGAGAGACATCCAAACATTCAAATTGTGTGTAACTGGTGAGCTACTGCTGCTCTGTTGTCTCCTTCTCCTTGGGGCAGTTACGTTCCTTTAATCCACGATGCCTTTGAAGTACTGACTGTCCTCCAGCTGACCACTCTACTGTGTTATCTTCACTGAAGTCCTGACTAGAACTGCAGCTCAAGTTTGTCAAGAGTACTGTGGAAGTGGAAGGAAGCTGCTAGTCTTGATTTAAATGCTAGGAGCAGGGCAGCTTGTAAGATCATGAGTAGAATCAGATTTTCTACAAGAATACATTACAGAGAAAACTGCATTTCCCTCCCTAGTTGCTTATATTCTTCTGTTTATAATCTTATTTCTTTTCAAAGAGAAATTTTACTACTGGAAGTCAAGGATAATATCCAGAATTTATAATTTTTTTGTTTGAAGGAGATTGCTGAAACAACCTTTCTAATATTATTGAAAGACAAGGACTTATATTTGCTGTAATCCTGCTGAGTTCTTTTTATTCATATACATTTTCCTCTTAATGTTGAGTTCACTTGGAAACCATATTTTTCCCCAATATAAATGAAAGCAACACCGCTGGAATTTGCCATCAAGAAGTTATGAGCAAATCTACACTAAAAACTAATGTCTCTGAATAAAAAATAAAATCTCTGCATTCAAAGCCCTCAAGATATTTGGAAAGATTATTATCACCTTCAGTGTGTCTGGGCCAAATCCTTTTTCAGTAACTGAAGGTAAACCTCTTTCTGACTTTTCATATTGCTTCATGGCAGTAACAAATAAAATCCTCTCCCTTACCACTTAGGAGCCTTCTGTTATAGCAGAATGGAGCAGTCAGGCAGGATATGGTGACAGAAACTACTTGTCCTTGAGTTCAGCAATCATTTATTTATTATGCTCTAAGTATTTACAGAATCTGTATCTGATTTATACAAACCTCACAATGTACACTTTTTTATGAGATTTTTCTGGTTGCATATTCCTCTGAGTGTGTTTTCATTTTTAATTTACTACATTCCCCACAGGCTTTCTTTTAACTAGTTTGCTTGTTGTAAATTCAGCAGTGATATTCTTTAAATAAACAGAAGCACAGAACATAATTTCCTGGTAACACTGTTTAGAAAATGGATCAGAATAAGGCCCCAAAGCTATTCTGATGATGAATTAATTATAAGATTCCAAGAAAAACATGGCATTGACATTTTACAAGTTTTGGCATGCAGCCTTGTATAATGCTGTGCACTTAATAAAGTTGTTTTGACACTTATAGTATGAACAAAGACTTAAGTCTCTTAGAATCAAACAGTATTTCAGCATAATGCAAACTCAAAGGGCAACCTCCTGTAGCTACTTCTCCATTTAAATTGTGGAAATCTGTATTATACAAACAGAACAAAAGAAAGGCTGTTAAAATTCTGAACCTATATTACAGTATCTTGACTGGTCTTTTCTCTTTTGTATAAATTTTCAACAGCCTTTTCTTTAGCAGTGAACATTTTTCAGTCTTTCATCATAAGAATGATCAAAAGAAAAACATAAAGTAGTAAATGTTTTTCCTTCATACTATTTCAGTAACAGTTTGGGTTGTTTCTTCTTTACATTTATACATTTTCAAGTCTGTATACACTCATATACTTCTGTGTCTCCAGCTGAGAAATTTGCCAGTATTTAAAACTCAAAATTCCTGTAAAACTGAGGTTAGGCATACCTGGTTTACAGTTTGGGAACTGAAAGAAGTATGCCCAAACCTGGTATACTCACAGGAAAGCAATTCACATTCCAATTAATAAAAATCAGATCTCTAATAAACCTTTCAATATTTCACCTAAAGAAATAAAGCCACTGAGAGGAAGAACAGAAAATTCAAATGAGTTGCTGTGTGGTTTTGTATATTTGTTTTCTCCTCTCTTTGAAGGAAGCAAGCTGTAACACTCACAGCTATTTTTTGCTGCTTTTGCTACTGTATGAAATATTTCTCAGTCTTTCTCAAGCTGAAGAAGCTGCACTTTACATTACATTTTGCCTAAGTTAATTAGCTATTCTGAGAGCAGGAACAGGATCTAGCAGGAAGGTTGCTGTGATCTGCTGCAGTCAGGTTATGTTAATTTGTTTAATCCTAACTTATTTTCTGTGCTGGGTTTGGTGCTCCACAGCCTAAAGATCTTGACCACACATGGACTGTCAGAGAAATCCTGGCTTGCTGAGGTCTTTGTGACATGAATCACTCAGGTGTGACTGTGTAACACCTGTCTGATCCTTACTCCTGTCCAGCATCATAACAAAGGGGGTTTATAGTTACTCAGTATTCTGGTGTTTCTGCATTTAGCCCTGGCCAAGGAAGTGCCATAGACTGTGAATAACAAAAATTAATTTTCTAAATGGTTTAATAATTGCATAAAATGCAAATTATATTATGACAAGGGCTTTAATTAGTTATTGTTTTAATTTGACTGCTTTATCCAGCTCTGTTATTACTTAGCCTTGGAAATAACCTTAATTCTGATGAAGCTGTTTTTCATTCTTCCTACAAAAAATACCACATTATGTATTCAGCTGATATGCAAACTATCTCGATAAAGGATCTCCTTGCAGAGAAAGGAGTGGATTATGGAATCACAGAATCAGAGAACCAGCTAGGTTGGAAAAGACATCTGCTGATTGTAAACTCTGACCACAAGAGTAATGTTGTTAGCAGAATAATTTTTAAAAAATAGCAAAACATTTTAATTTTTAGAAAATTAGAATTATTAAGAAGACACCAGTATATTTCTATTTGTTAAAAATAATGTTCTTTTGCACTCCAGCCAGACAGGATTTAATCTAGTAAAAGAATAAAAAAGAAACTCCTCTAGGTGTCTGGGCAATGCATTTATTTCTCAGTCAAGGCTCTCAGTGTATTCCACTTACACAAGAGAAAACCCTTCAATTATAAGATCCTTAATTTACCCAGGAAATTTAATAAGGAAAATGATTAATTACTTTAAGCAATCAGTTTTACAGTTAATCACAGTTCTTTAAATTGAGAGAGCAAAAGGGGATCTTATAAATAAAATAAAAAGAAAAAAATTTAAAACATCTTTTAGTTTAAAATATTCAAAACTAGCAGCATTGAAATATTTCTTCAAATACACATATCTTGTTAACATTATATCTCTTCTTATTAATGTGTGGAATATATGGCCTTGGAATATAGGCTTTAGTACTAAGCACGAGCAAAGATTTCATTAAAATGACCCACTACTACAAATTTCTGTATATTTTTATTCCTTCCAATCAGCCTTAACAACCAGAAACCCACTGTACATGGGAATAGAAAACCAGAATTGAGATGTGGTTATACTCGGTGACCCATTGTTTTTTAGTTTTTTTTGTTTGTTTTTTTTTGTTTTGTTTTGTTTTGTTTTGTTTTGTTTTGTTTTTCCCACTGCCCAAAACAGCAGAGGGAAAGACTTTTAGGGAGAACCATGACTTTGAAGGGGGAGATGTGAGCTGCATCCACTGAAGCACAGAACATTTTGTGTGGCTCTCAAACCAGGACCTTTGTGAGAGTTTGCCTACTAGAGCAGGCTAACACAAGCAGGCGGAGAGAGGGGTGCCCTAATGCTCCCAATTTCTCAGGATGCTCAAGAACTTTGGGTTATGAGCACAACCAAAGTAATTTCTCTGTGAAAACCCAAGGCACCTTTGGTGTTGGACAGCAAATAGACATTCTGTTTCAGAAGTCCTGTACAGTACTGAAATGACTTAATTCTTCTTCAGGCCTAGCCTGAATAACGTTTGAGTGAAGCATTCTGGACACTGTGAAGAAAATGAGAAAGAAATTTCCCTCACATTCTGACTGTCAAATTCTCGTGCTGTCCACTATTTTATCTGAAGTGGCTGAGTAAATCATGCCATACAGGCTGCATTTGGTATTATTACTACTAATGGGCCACAGATCTGTGTGGCCAGACACAGAACAAAACAGTGTACTCCTCAGCACCAAAACTAAAATTTTATAATTACTAGTTCTTACTGAAACAGAGGTATCAGGAGCACTGTCTTTCATCTGAGAGGCTGATAGCTGTTTACATTGAGTAATATGCAGGAAAAAATAGTTTCAGTAGTAGGTAGAAGCACTGCAAAGGAGAAAATTTGATTTCTAGTTTAGGGACAATAGCATTCTTGGTTACCCAGATCCTGCTTATGCATCTTGGATTGAACACACAGGGCATTGTTTAAGGAGATAACAGAAAGGAATGTTGCTATTTACCATGGTAGATGACGTTGCCTTTCAGCTGCAGTGGTGTCCTGCTTATGGAGCATTCTGAATGTCTTGTTAAAGCTGTTAAGTTTCAGCTGAGACGCATCTCATTTGTGGCAAGGGCATTTGTCCTCCTGTAGCTCTGATAGACATATAATGTTTTGCCATTAATGGAAATTTTCATCTATGGTGCAGTTGCATCAATTGATGTGATTTCTTTCTGGCAGTGTGAACTCTGAGGATTTTTTCTTTTCAGTAAGAACGGATTACCCCTCTAGCTTTTTCTAGAAGGAGATATTCACACCTAAAACTTTTACCAGAATGGATATCTCCTTTAAGGGATATTTTTCTGGTTTTGTATTGACTCAGCCCCTGAGGCTAAGACATCTATTTGGAACTATAGATTGAGTAGGTTTGTAGGCTCAATTTCAACATCAGATATGAGTGATGAGTTATGATAATGAAGAGAGTGGCAAAAGAAAAAAATAAATCTGAAAACTATTAAACTTCTTGCACTAATGATCTCCTTAGTCCCTAAAAGAAAAGGAAAACTTCCTTAGCAGCAAAACCTCAGTTGTAGCTGATGTATAATAGTTTCTGGAAGTTTTATTTGGGTTTGCAGTTGTAGTTTGCAAAGACAACAGGGACAGTAAGAGACAGACTAGTAGGGGGGCAGTAAGTGATCACATTGGTCACATTCAGCTGTGAAAACAGAGACATGAGAAGATTATGTATCTGAAAAGGAAATGATCAAGAAACGCTTTCCTTAGATGGTGTGACAACTGGCTAAGTATTGTGAAATGTGTGCAAGCATAGAAGAAAGAATGAGGGATGCACTGGTAGTTGGAACTGCTGATAAGGAACTGTCATGAAGGTACACAGTACAATCTGATATCAGAAGAAATTATTATTATAACTTATCACAGTAAGATACTGAGTCAGAGTGGACATGAGAGTAGACATGTTTGCTCACAGTCCAAAAAGAAAGAAAAAAAAAGGTAGTGTTACAGAAGGAAAATTGAGGTAACAGCCCATTGTTGCTAAAAACTCCAAACATATTTTTATCTTTTCAGCAGAAAAAGGGGAAAATTCCAGTATACAAGACAGCATAAATCACCAAAGTTGGTCCTTGTCAGTCAAAATACAGGGGGAAAAGGGCACTTTAAAATGTTAAATTATATATGAGAATTGTATGGGGCTACAGCAGCATGCTGGACTACAAAACACCAAGATTAAAATGATGATGCTGTAACCTCCATTTGACTTCACTGGACCTATGATAGTTTACACAGTCTGAAGTCTGACATTTTACAGGGTGCTCTGAAACATACCCCAGAATTTCAAACAGCCTTAAAGGAACACACATTCACCACTCTTATTCCTGTGTCCCACAAACCTTTCACAGACCTGTTAAACTTCCTGCTACCTGAAGATTTTCCACTACCCCACACATCTCTGATGCCTTTTTTATCACCTCTGCACCATAATATTCCACAGAATTGTGACTGGAGGGATGCAGGAATAGGAATAATTACCAATGTTCTTGTAGGAGAAGACAAAAATACAAAACATATTTTAAAAGATCAATTTCTATGAAAAATGAGAAAATTATACAGTACATTGCTAGGTAAACAAAAATACAAGGGAAAAGTCATGATTCTTTGTCAGCAAGGAATTTATCAGCAAATTTCAGGATTATAGTAATCAGAGCACATAGCTCTCAGATTCATCAAATCTATGTGCAATTATTTCAGACCATAAGAACAGAATAGTAACTCTGTCCATACAAATTTCTAATAAAATGAGTAATTGTGATCTAGTTAATAAGAGACCTCCTCTTATTTAACATTTCTTGGCTATTAAATCCCTATGTTCCAGAAGGATTCTGATGATTTATTCCATCAAATAGAGGATTCAGGTTTCATTTTGCCTTCTCATGAATGTTTCTTTAATCTAGTAATTACTGAGTTAAACATTATTTATACGAGTGTGTGCAATCTAAATACCAAATACAGATGCAGTTGAATGAATACAGGATGGACGTGTGCACTTAACATATATAGTTTTTTTGCTTCCAAGCAATAACTGTGTCAAGAAGAAAGAAGCCTGATTTTGAAAGTTAACTTTGCACAAAGGTGTGATTTTGGTGAGAATGTGATCTTAATCAGATGAATTTAAATCCTTTGATCTGGTAAAATGCCTGTAAGCAGCAAGTGACTCAATCAAAACCTAAGTTCAGTTAAGCATCTCTTCACTTCAGTACCTTTGATGAGACTTGAGATTCATCTGGTAATGGGAAATAGCTTGTCCACACTCTGCTTTCCAAACTTGCAGAAAACAGACTCTATGATGTGAAGCATATTTGAGTTCCTAACAGGTCCACAATTGCAAACAGGTACAGAAACCCCAAACTGACAGAATTGTGATGGTGTTTTCCTTGGCTTTGGCTGAACAGATGTGGAGTCTACCTTATTGTGTATTACAGAGGTATTTCTGAATTATTAATATTTTTGTGTGTTTTAACACTGGGAAAGAGGAGTTCAGTCATTGCTAATTCTGTTCAGTGTCTGTAAATTATCAATACCCATGGGTCAGACATTATAAAACTGCTCCAATCAGCAGGGGAAGAATTCTTACCATTAAATTCTAAGAAAATGCTGCATCAGTTTCAGACTACAATTGTATAAAGAATGTAATGTAATCCTATTCCTTCTGTTTAAGTAAATTTGTGTCAAGTGATTGAAATCACAGGCAGTACTGTATGATGGCAATGTCTTAAAAGACATTTTTATACATGGTTTTATGCCTTAAAATGGATGATAAAGGATTTTAATTAGTCACATCAACTTGGATTAAGGCAGGAATCTACAAAAGTGCTCCAAGTTTGTGCACCCAAAGGAAAACTCATGACAATTTAATTACAGCTTTTCTAGAGGACAGGTTGCTGGTTTTATTTATTTATTCATTTATTTTAGAACTCCACACCACAGAGTGCTTGTCCAGTACTCTGAGGCCCCGTGACAGACACTTGAAACAGAATAAAGGTGATTTACACAATCCCTGTAACATCAGCAGCACCAGAGATTTAGGAGTTACCTTCTTTGACTTTTAAAGTTTCTAAATAAAAAGATATCTGTTGTGACAAAATTTCTGTTACTGGTCATTGACCTTATTCACCTTTCTACTGCTTACACTTAAATTGCTATTTTCAGATAAAGAAAACAACATTTCAAGCATGGAAGCTATTGCCATTGTTCTCCATTAGGCTGTGAATGCTAGTCACTGTGTGAGATATAAAGGGAATAATTATACAATTTATATTCTTTCTGGGCCCAAATTAGCAGGTGATTTGAGGTAAAACATGGATGAGTCTCCTATAACCAGACTGATGTTGCAAAGGAGATAGCTAAAAAGTGCCTGTGGTTATCTTGAAATGAATTTATATTAGAATTGTGTCCAATATACTATATAACATGGTGAGGACACTCAGGGTAAATAGAAAGTGATGGAGTTTTTTTGTTCTCCATAGCCTTTGTTCAAGTGTTCTTAGTAATGTTATTTATATTTACTTTTTTGTTTTATAAAAATTAAATTTTGGGAGTGATATTTCAAACTGCTTGTAACCTGTTCTTTCCTAACAGAGTTAGTCTACATTTTAAAAGTACAGGACCATGTCTGATGGGGTCTTTTAGCTCAAAGTCCTTTTCCTTGTCCCTGTGTTCAGCCAAGATGTATTGTTCATCATTCATGTCATACTGGCTATAGCTATAATTACCTACTTGACCATATTTACAGTTTCCCAAGATCCAAGTCAACTGCTCATACTTGTGTTCTCAATTTCATCGTGTTCCACAATGAGAATGGAGCTGTTTATTGTCTTAGGATCTTTTTTTAATTGCATGACTGAATCATGATCAAGCCAAACAGTTGGTTTGAAACCACGGAGATCAGGGAATTATTTTGACCATTGTTTATCTATAACAACTGTTTGTAATTTTAAACTTCCTTGCTTTAGAAACTTTACAAACTATGTTCTTTGCATGATGTAAAGACGTGGATAATTTTTCCAAGTGTGTCTAATTTTAAACACCAGACTGATTGGTTCATTCAAAGTATCATATTTTATCACTTTTGTTTCACCTAGTTACTAATGTTCAAACCATGCTTGGGACAAAGTGAGATGATGTAGCTTCACAAAGCTATTAAAAATGAGTAAATTAGATGCTTATCAAATACAATATTAAAGTAAACTGAACATGAAATATACTAAAAATGTCAACACTTTCTATCTGAAATTGAAAGATTTTAATTAAAATCAGGTTAGATATACATGTATTATATGAACATACTAAGTAAAATTATTTTTAAAAAGTTTTGGAATTATTTGGTATGTCTACATTATTGTAGTCAAAGTAAAAATAATTTAGACAGCTCTCCTTCAACAATTTCAAGAATATGAGAGCATAAAAGCTTCTTTCTGAAAGCGATAATATTTTTTAGCTAAGAGCTACACTCCCTCAATTTGGAGGCTTATATGAGAGATCTGAGTGTCTTCATGCTGTCCACACTATTTCATCTTACTGCTAAAAGTAGCTTGGCTTCATAAAGGGCAGGGGACTAAAATAAAAAAAGGTATTTTAGTAGATCTTGAACTATTTCTGTATGAGTTAACCTGGACCAGAGGCAGTTTGTCACAGCCTCTTATAATATCTGCTGCTTTTCTTCATCTTGCTACTGACAGTGCATCACTGTCCTTTGGATCCCTGATTTGTTTTTTTTTTCTTTTTATTTGAATTTTTAAGTATTTCTGCCTTTTAATAAAATCAGGGCAGATTTTAAAAATGAACCTGATTAGTCAGTATTTGTCATACAGCATTCACCAGAAGACCATCAATCCTTTGTGCAGCTGTCTGCCCTATTCATCAAATTTACATTTGTCTAATAGGACATAGTGCTGCTTATGATTTTTGATTAATGTTTTTAACAAAGTAGAAAACTTAATAGCAGTATTTCCCCCGGGTTTTATAGAGGATTTTTCTTCTAATAAAAATGATAAAAAAATAAATTTCACTTTTCTTAAGTTATATGCAATCCTATGGCCAATCTGCAATCTCAGTTCTGCCTAACATTCTTACATCCTTTGTTCATTTCATGGCCTTATTCAGGTTTGAGGAGGATGAGGAATAGCAGAGAAAAGAGGAGGGAAATAATTGCTTGTATAAACAAGCATTGGTATATAAAAAATAAAAATGAATCTTCTTATTTGGGGGAGTTCTATGTGATTCCCATGTTGAAATGATACAGCACTTGAATGTGTGCTAGGTAAATGCATAACTGAAAAGAAACAAAACATAAACATCTAATTTCATTGTTTGATTCACTAATTTTTATATTTTTCCAGAAATAACAATGGTATTAGTGAAATCATCAGAAATATGATAAAAATATTAAATGCCTTTAATAGACAGAAGTAAGACTGAGTAAAGCTCACAAAGGTAGAAGTGATACATTGTAATGAAAAAATCTCCTTCTTCAAGGGAAAAAAAGGAAGCCCAAAATCAGAACGACTCTTTTTTTGTAACAATGTCTGTTCTTTTCTATTGCCACTGCTAAGCCACGAAGTAAACGTGCAGAAAATGAAATTAACTCTGACATACCCATCTCGTATCATGGAAATACAGGCTGACATGAAATAGCCAATAGAATCAATTGAATCAATAGTCTCTTTAGAAAAGCAGTGAAATAAAACTGAGAACCTAAATTATGGATAGGAATAGCAGTGTTGAAGAATAAAGCCTGTTTCTGACTGAAAGCTGAAAAGTCTTCATTATGTGTTTCATCTGATTATTTTGCAGATGTTTATGTTTCCCTCACTGAGGGAAAACTCCCATTTAATTATAATTTCTAAATCACTTTCAAGAAAGATATTTTATAATAGCAGAAAGCAGCAGCTCACACTGAGATGCTGCAGTGATTGACATTAGCACAACCCAAAAATAAGTGTAAGATACCTATTCCTTCTCCCTTTCTGTCGTGTAAAGCCCTCCAAGCTACTTTGTCTAACTCATTCTGCTGTTTCAAAAGAAGAGTGTGCAAAGCACAAAATGAAAGCAAAAATATAGGTTGTACAAAGTGTACATAAGATTCTGGTATTTTTCCTAGCTAGTTCATCAGCAGCAGAAAAACACCCTTCAACCCTCTAGTCAAAAAGGAATCGGTAGAAAGAAGCATTGTGTCAGAATTCAATAGCCCAACTTCACTATTTAATTTTTTTTTCAATTATTTTTTCTAGACAAAGATTTGAATACGTTTTCACACTTTCATGTATTATGGTGAATGCATTCTTTCCAGATTTTAATTGCTTCACTATACACACATTCTGTAAAGTTACTCCATAAGTTTACTCTTATTTCTTGCCTCATTTGACCCATTTTTCTACAGTTACTTTTAGAAAAGATCTGTTTCAATGCAGAGGAGAACTACTGCTAGACAGTCTAGCAGTCATAATTCTGAATATGCATACTATGTTTTTCTATATTTTAGCTGTAAGGATGTTTTATAGTTTGGTTAAAACTGGATTTGTTTTAGAAAGTTTACATATTTCAGAAAAGTGGTGACGATCAGAAGTGCATTGTAAAGTCTGACCTCCTTGTTAATTTTTATGTAAGTTCTAGCTGAAAATATCGTGCCATTTTGACCATGAAGCAAAGGACGTTTTCATAGCTGTCTGAAGTGCTTAATAATCCTGCCTTGCCTGTGAGGTTGAGTTGATCTGACAGGGGCTGAGGGAGAGATCGGGTGTTTCGTGATTCCGAGTGACGGTGGCGTCGTCCCTTGCACTGAGCCAGGCAAGAGTGGCCAAAGGAGGACGGAAACTCAGGAGCTGCTCTGCTCACCACTTCTCTCACTGGATGGTTTCTTTCTTCTCTTTTATACCATTCACATTATTTCCTTTTAGAGTTTTTACGTGTGTCATGTCCTGAACAAAGCCAAATGTACGTTAATGTTGAGTTAAATGTATAAAAATCTTCACCATTTTATTGTGAAAAACAGGCAAAACAGCCCAAACATCCACTAACACTCGTGGTTCCCTTTTCACCTGTGCTAAAAAAACATTTAGTTGTAGCAGAAAACCCAGAGACAATGGCAACAAGCACTTTTCTTTTTCCCAAAGGCTGTGGCACAGATGATGTCTGCTATTATTAAGATCTAGCTGTAACTCATCCATCTGTTATCTTCTTGTGTGTGCCATATCAGGTTATTCATAACTAAAGGCTCATTTGTTTTGTTTTGTTTTATTTTTTTTTAAAGACTTTTTGCTTCTTTACACTAACCTTCAATGGCCAGGACGCTCTATTTATTATTGTCTTCTGTTTTTTGAAAATTAGAAGTTTTGTACACTTCTGTGTTCTTCCATTTAGAGAAGCAGCCTTGTGCTTCCAATGGATTTTTGCATTTACTGGGTCCTAAGAGAATTGAGTCAAAATGAAGCAGCTTGCTTAATGTCTGTGAGATGCATCCTTTAAAATTCATTTTAGTAGCTTTAAGTGAAATATATCTCAGGCATCTGAAGAAAGGGGGGAAAAAAACCCAAGTCAAGAGAAACAAGCCACAATTTTCCAACATATTTTGCATCCTATCCAGGCAGATGTTTGACCTTAAGACATGTAAAGCAGATGGATATGATCTGCTCTTGATCTCTCTGTAATTTTTCTGGGGAGATGAGAGAGGCTCATCAGGAATTTAGCTAAATATGGGAACTAGGTAGTCAAAAGCAAAAGGCTGGAGAACATTGTAATATACATGTCTAAAACTACATTTATATTTTCACCAATTATATAAATTCTACTGAAAAAATTATAGCAGCTTGTGTTTAAATGGGTGTGATAAGCCTATCAGGATATAGTAAGAATACTTGTAATAAGGGATGTGATTTTCTTAAATTTATTTGGAAATCTAGTTTTAGACTAGACTGAAGAAGAACTAATGTATTTTTTCCCATTTTGGAGTGCACTGGATATGTTATTTAATTGCAATATGTGCTTTATTACCTAAATGAATAGCAACTGTAGTAAACAGCCAGTTGAACCTGGCAGCCACTTTACATGGGCAGGGCAAAATCTGAAGCATCTTAATTAGTTCTCCCAACTCAATTGTTGCAGTGCCTTAAAGCTGCACTGTCTGCTTGAGGTATCCACTACACCACTGTTGGGGGTAAGGATGAAGATTTTTCCTCCTTCTTCTAAATTTCAGTGATCCAATAAGAAGGATAGAAAGAAGCATTTTCTTTCTTTGATACTTGTGTTTGAACACTAATTGTTGTTTTGGATCGTCAAGATATTTTTAATACAACTTTTGGGCTATATTTTATTTATGTAATAGCAGTAATTGAGAAACCTGGAAGACAAATTAAAAGCATTATACAAGGTGAGAAGAGAATTGCCTTTTTTTTTGGCACAAGAAACAAGAATGGCTCACAGACCATGAAAGTTGCCAGCAGAGCCCATCTGTTAAGCAACAGAGTAAATCAGACGCTGCAAGGTTCCAGTGATTGCAGGAAAAGCAAACACTGAGAAGGAGTGAATAAAGGCAGGAAGGTCATTTTCACCTCAAAGGTCTAACAGAGCTTTTTTCTTTGTAAGCTGCTCTTAAGCTGGTTCTTTCCTGCACAGGACTGTGATTGATCAGTCGACCTGAAATGGACCCAGTCTTTGCATCACTGGCTGTGTCAGACTCCTGAAACTTCAAGGGCAATATCCTCATGGGAGCAGCCCTTTGTTGGAGCATGGTTCTTGACAGATTTCACTGTTGGATCTTTTCAATACTTGCTCATGTGCACAGATGCTACCTTGGGACTCTGAGGAGCTAGGATCTTCAGGTCTAAAGACCTGAAGTTCACTCCTTTGGATAGAAATTGTTTTTAAAAAGGGTAGAAATTCAGTCTTGAGCACAGATACCTTACTTCATGTGTGTGAGATATGCTTGAAAGACACAAGTCCTGAGGAAACTTTTTTTCTCTAGCAAACCTATTTCTCTTATTGATCCAGTCTCTATAATTTTCGGATCCTACATTTACAAGAAGCGTTAATGTGAGACTCCTGGTTTTCAGCCAGGAAAGAGTCAATATTTTTTTTTGCTATAGCCATGAGAGGGAGGAGCCTGAAGCCCCTGTGGATGTGTCCAGGTTGTTATTCTATACCACCTCAGGTCACCAGGGGGAGAATGGAAGTGAAGAATTCTTCCTTCAAGAAGAAGGCAGTCATGGCTTGTGGCCAGGGAAAAACATGGGTGCATTTTAAGGTAATAAATGTTCTCTCTAATGAAAAACGTCTGGAATCAAACCCACAATGGCAGAATCTTGAGGGGTTTTAGAGCTTCACTTCAAGGACTGTCTAGTTCTTTTATTCTGACACCTCTTACCCAAAATACACACTTCCATTGCCAAAAATACACAAGTTTTTGCATTGTCAAGACTACTTTTGGCCTTTGTAAGCTTTTCTTGGCATGGGTGTTAGGCTGTTAATTGTCAGGAAGAACTGTAGTCCAAAATAGTTATTTTATTTTATTTTTTTTTTTTTTTTTTAAATCATAGAAAGAAAAATCATCTCTACTTGATCAAGTCACAGAGAAGAACCAATCAAAAAATTTTGGTGTAGACGAGCGTGAACTGAAAATAGGTGGATTGTTGCACTGTCTATCTGAGGCTCAAGAAATCTTACAGTTATTTTTAGAATTAGATTCCCTGTCTTAATACCTACCAAATTTTAAAAGATATATTATTGGTTCTTGTATGAAAAATAGTAGCAAGGAAAAAATATGTGTTTGTGGTTTCCCTGATGGAGAAAAAAAGTAATAACCGAGTACAGCCTTTTTCTATTCAATTGTCTGAAACAGTAATTTTTTCTAAAACCATGGATATATTTATTTAACTTCTATATGCCTTTCAAGAGAAAAAAATGCTATTGAAGATTGTGAATAGTAATTTTATAAATTCTACTCTACAGCACATGAGTCTATGCATTCATGACCTTCTAATTCTCTTTGCAAATGACTATAATTCACAAGTGCTTCAAGCAAAACATAAAAGTAAAAAGGTGTATGTTTGTGTGTATATATTTATATATATGTGTTTTGGGTTTTTTTAATATATGTTATCTGTAAAATGAAGTATGCAACTGTAGTTTTCACTGCAAGTGTATGGAACTTTTCTTATTCTGTAGTATTCCCTTCACTTTCCATCATAAGCTATGCTGGTATGTACTAGTCCTGGACCAGGCTCTCTGAAAATGGTGACCAGAAAGAGAGTGGTGCAGCTGGAAGTGGGAATGTCTGTAAATTGCTCTGGTTTTACTAAGCCATGGTTGAGGTAAACTATTCTGCTGAGTCATTTAGACTGGAACTAGTTTGACTACCTGTCATTTTGTTCAGATCTTGAAAACATGATCAGCTTTTTACATAAATAACAAAACAGTTGCTTCATTCAGTCAATTAAATGAGATTCCAGCTCATATGGTTTAATACTGAACTTATTTTTAGGAGTTTGCAAGAAAATTAGAAATAGTCTCAACCCAGATGATCTGGAGCAGCTGCTTACATGGGTCTGGCAGTAATAAAAGTTGGGAGCTGTGTAAGTTTATGGGGAAAACCTTGAGTAAATGAAAGGTGAAATTAAAAGAGAATTGTTTAGATTGTATCCAGTATATTGAAGTGTGTAAAGATGGATTAGCACTGTTTGTTACTAGTCTCTGTTCATATTATTTGACATTTTGGTAGAAAATGCTTTTCCAGAGTCTTGAATCACTAAGGTAATCATTTAATGATGGGATATTGAAGGATATTTTATGGGGAAAAGAAGATAATACTTGAAAGCTTTGCTATAAGAATGTGGATTTCAAAATTTTTCATAGAGCTCAAAAAGTTTTTGTTTAACAATAATTTTTATTCAAATACAGTACAGTAAAATGTAAAAGGCTGTATACATATTCATGCTTTTCAAATATAAATGAAAATGTATATACTTTAAAATGAACCTAAAAGAGACGAGTGTTCACTCATCTAAAATATTTAGAAGAAAAAAATGAACATCTGTAAAGATTTTTAAGCAGTCTTTCTTTCACAGGTAATTTTTAGGCATTTGCTGAATCAGTAAAGGCAGGAGGACAAACTGAACAGAACAGCTCTGCTGAAAGTGCAGATTTGTCTCTCTTTTCCAGGTACATTTTTTCCCCCCTCTATAGCAATATCCAGCTCTTTTATGGGGTTCCAGTGGCTTCTATGACAGAGGCTTCTCCAGCAGTGAAAGGTACAGCCCTCCTGTCTATCTGTGAGGAAAATTCAGATGAATTTCCCCATCAGCTGTCACTGCATCTCTCATTCCCAAACACTGACAATCCTTGGAGAAGATGGAGCACAGTGTGTGTGGTGCTGGGGGATGCCCTCAGTAAACTCTGTGACAGCAAACTGAGGTATTTAAGTACAGCCATTAATGATGCTGGGCTGTAAATTAGCTTAGAATGGTCTGAAGTACCCAAGGCCTGCATGGGGGTTGTATGACAGACATGGCTCAGGGCTGTGGTTATGGGTTCTTCCTCAATCTGAGGGATTTCCAGAGAGAATCCATCTGAATGCTGGTGGTTTTAGGCCCCTGTTCTTTGTTAGTGGTGTTTGGAGGCAGGACCTGAGTGCAGTCCCAGTCTCACACCTCTGAACAGCACATGTGTCAGCTCTGCTCTGCCTCATGAACTCAGGCTGAAGCTCACAGCTGGAATGCCCAGCTGTGCTCCCTGCCCTGGCTTGGGGTCATGCTGTGAGTGTGACACCAATAACAGCATCCCATCAGAGCGTCTGCCCTTACTGGCTTCTGAGAAACCTCCAATGGCCTGGGGGTTTGCTCCTTTTCACAGCTGATTTCATGGCAAAAAAATTCCTTTCCCTGGATTAAGATTTAGGCAGAGTGATGCCTTCACCACCTAGTAATTTTTGCATGCAAAAGACTGCAAGACAATGTGTATCACTCATAATGACAACACCTTTAAATATAAATATCCAGATAAAAAAAGCTAATCATTAAGTCCCCACAACACTTTATCACTCTGCAATACACCCAACAGCTCTGTGTGCCTGTGCTTGACTGTCTGCCTGTGGCTTTTATTTCCCAGTTGAAATTAAAAGCAGGATAGCTTTCAGTAGCAGCTGAGATTTTTTTAATACACTGAACTTTACATCAGCACATTTCTGTATTCTGAATCACATCCTCATGCTCCCTCAGTCCAAGCAGTTCTGTTTGAGGAATAGAGGTGATCAGCTTGTGTCTTCCTAGTGCATAAGATTAAGCAAAGTAAACCATTAATCAAATAGATATGCAAATTAGAAATAATAATATGAGGTGTTAGATAACACAATCTGCATGCAATAGCAGCTGGATCTCTCAGGAAATTAATTTAGCAAGAAGTCCATATTTAACAGACTGCGTGGTGGCATTAAGAATGAAAATCTAGCCTATTAATCATGCAAGAAATTGCGATTAAATTGTATTTGTTAATTTCATAGTGAGAAGTTTTAAAATTGAAGCATGAACCAGTTTCTCGAACCTTTATTTCTAGGCAATTGTAATTCAGAGGCAAGTGAAATACAGTTTTTATGGGGTAAAAACTATTTTCTATATAATATATTTAATTTCCTATGAATGCTTTCTTTGGAAAAAAAAAAGAGGTACAGACCTTAAATTATGTATCAGTTTGTTTCTCACAATATTTTTGTCTTGGTTCCTTTCTTTATTTGTGTCTCATCTACCTTCTATTGCAGATTCTGGAAAATTTGGCTTTTTCCAGATTTTTATTCATTTTTGATGAAAGTATTTGGTTTTTCTATGTCTATTTTTAATATATGAATGGAAAAACATGAAGGATGCTTTATTTGCAAATGTTAGAGGTCAGGTAATCTGGAGCTAGTTTTACTATTTCCTCAGGGTTTTTTAAGGCATAAGGATTACTTTTAAATGTTGCTACTGCAATATGAAACATTGCAAGTGTAAACTGAAAACTACCTTAAAATATATTTCAACTTTGAATAAAAAGTGAAAGAGAAACTGGAGAATAGGCATCTATTCTCAGCATTTCCATTGAAATATTCAATGGTATCACTGCTTTCAAGTAAGCTGCCTTCAGCCTTTAGAGAGGGCTCTGCAAGTCCACCCCTACTAAGTGGAGATAAAATGACACAGATAAGACTTGAGAGGTCAATATTTCTGATGAGGAATTAATTTAGTGGGTGATCTTCAAAAACCTTTTTTTATATTTTAAACTTATTGAGTAGATAATGTACTCATTATGAGTCACTGAATTTAGACTTTACAAAGTTTAGTTGCCTTGAATTTATGGCTCCAGTCTAAGTAACAGATGATGTACTTTATTTAGATTATACCTCAGGAGACAGATTCTTTCCTAGACAATGTTCTTACCTTTTACACCTTTATTTTGGGGTGGAAGAAATTGCTTCTGTGAGGTGCTCTTTTCTCTAAAAAGAGAAATTAAAAGAAAGTGCTTTAAGTTTCTAGACAGCAGAAATTAGATGAGCTTTTTTCCATTAGGAAAAATGTTTTTAAAAAAATCATTCTCAAGGCCAAAGTCTGACTGAACTTCTATATTAATTACAGGTTCACTTTGGATTGTCTCCAGTTTCACCTCAACTAATTTCAGTGGTACCTTAGAAATCCATGTATCTTCTATTTAATAATGAAATCTGATGGGGGGAAAAAATCTCATCAAATTGCAGTAGTAAGGTGATACTTCACTACAAAATTGAATTTTAATATAGTGTATGAAGTTCTAGTCTTACAAAATGTAATGAGTGTAACTTTATGCCCCCCTTATGAGGGTTTGGTATACTTGCTAAACCTTTACAATTTATATCCATTATTACAGAAGTCCAGTCTTATTTGTGTAATAAAATATATTTGTTCTCTCCTATCCATCATGTTGTTTTAAAACTTGTCATTTTTTTAATTGCTTTTTTGTAATGGCAAAAGCTAGTATTGTAGAACTCCCAGAGCTCTAATTTCATACTTAAAAAGCAGAACTAAGTTACAACACGTGTTTTTAAGGCAGACAATTTTAAAAGTTACACCTTACTTTCCCTCTTACAATACTCTTCAATGAAATTTGATTCAGGGCAACTGTTTACAAGTAAGTGATTTCTTGTTCTACTAACAGAATGTGAAGATTAGGTTTCATAACATTTTCAAATATCTTCTGGTTGCTGTTTAAGGAATATTCCCAGTTTTCTCTGCACCAATATAATTTACACTTTTTTTTTATTCTAATAAGAATGCAGCATTATGCATCCTGGAGTGTTTTGTTCCATGCATTGTGCTTGTCTTTCCAATCTGATAACAGAGTATATTAAAACAACTGTCCTTGTGTTACAAGTATTTGTAATTTGTAGGAGACAGGAAATAGAAATATGAAATTAATTTTCATTATGAATTGTACTTGCCTTTAAAAGAGATTGCTAGATACTGCATGTTTTTCTGTTTCAGAATAAGAAGTGAGATTATATCATATTACATTGATTAGAAATTCACTGTCAAAATGAAACTTGCACTTGGAAAAAAGCACCCAGCATTTGTTTCTCTGTATTGAAAGAGTCAGGATTTCTCTGTCTCTCTGAAGGCAAGTACAGTCAGGATTTCAATCAGTTTTAGCATATGTGACAATTGAAGTGTGGCAAGAGTTATATGAAACAGCTCAGATAATGGTTTGCTTTATAGGATGAAATTTATGCATCGATTTTATCTGTATGGTTCTGGAATCTTTTAACATCAAAGAAGTTAAAACAAGTTTAGGTAAGCCACCATCAAGATTGTTTTGGTCAAAATAAAGAGTGTCTCCTTCTTTGTGGTGTTTGTGAAGATTAATATCAGATGAGTTTCTGTTGTTATAAGAGTTGGGAAACTTATTCAAGTACAAATAAACCTAATGATACCTATGCTAAAGGCTTTTACACTAGTCAAACTTTGCAGCCCTCCTCAAAAACTGGTTCAGAGTGTTCCTGAGTTCTGGGGGCTTTTAACTGTAGATTAATTATTTAAGATCAAATAATCAGTGGATTGATTATGAGATTTAGAAGATTGTTGTAATTTTCAAGTTCTCCTTTCACTTGGGCTTTGATTTTTGTTTGTTTTATTGGTTTTGTTATCCTATGACTTCTTTTCTCAAGATCCTAATGATTAACTGGCTGTAGTTGTCCTACAGGCTTTTTCCTCGTTTTTGTTTTGTTTTGTTCTGTTTTGTTTTTTTTTTAGTTTTTTGGTTTGTTTTGTTTTTTATCTGCAGAAGGAAATATGTAAGATTGATTAGCTCACACATGGCACCCTTTAAATCGCTGCATCCTTCTTGAAATGAAGTTGTGGACTGTGGGAAAAAACCTGAACTCTTCTGTTGGAGAATATGAGAACTTTTTTTTGTTTTTTTTTTTCCCTAGCAAAAATAATTAATTATCTCTCTCTCTCTTGAGACTTTAATTTCCATTTAGAATTTATATATGGCAGCAGAGCCACATGAATACTTGTCTAACTCAAGTGGTTGTGTAAGTCAAGTTGGTTTTTCCCCAAAAAAAGTTTATGCTCAGATGTGTGGATATCCAAGTCTTTTTCCAGTAAAGCCTTTTTGTAAAAGAGTTAAATTTATTAACTGTTAGCTGACTCCAAGAGATATTCAGAATGTATCAAACCCAAAAATATGGAAGCAGTAGAAAAACCAGCTATCCTGTCTGATTGAGAATCCAAATTCAAACATGAAAATGTTTTAAAATGCTCTAAAATTCCAAATTATCTAAACCTCTTTATTGCTTAATTTAATAGTTTATTGCTTGGAATTTTGCTGTGAGTCTTAATCCCTTCATGCACACCATGATAAAATAGGAATGATGTCTTAGAAATCCTGTCATACTAATCTTTAATTCATATTAGTGATGCTGGTCATATTGCTGTGCTGTCCTGGGAAATGGGTTTGATTAGGTATATATAAGTTTCTATAACAACCACTGTGGTGGGTTGGCACTGACAAGATTCCCACCAAAACCCTTCACTTACTCCCCTCTGCAGCCAGGAGAGAGAAAATTTAACAAAAAAAGTATATATTCAGTAATCTTTCTGTGAAATCTAAGGCAAGAGGTAGCAAGAGGAGACTAGAAAATAATATAGATTCTTGATTACAATAAGTAATTCTTCTCATTCTGTTTGAGCAGCTTTCACACTGAAATCTTCTTATTGTACTGGCTATCAGAGTTCTCACTCTCTCTTATTCAGCTGCAAGCCAGAAGCTGAACCTACACTAATACACAATCTAACTAAATGTGGCCAGAGGACCTCGGGGTCCATTTTGTTCTGCATAGCAGTCTCCTGCTTGTGCACTGCTGTGGCATAGTAAAGGACACTTCAATTTAATTTTCATTTGAATTCAATGATTTATGAAGTCATACTGCAAATTTGAGGCCAATCTGCTAAGAGCTTCCTCCCAGGTGCTGCTTAGGTCAAGGAGCTCTGATCTCCTGGGAGCTCATGAACTGAGCCTCAAGGCAGGAGTTAGGAAAAGTAGTAACAAAAGTTATCTACAATTAATTCCTTTTGGTTTGCAGTACCACCAGTGCCACTGGCTGGTGTTCATGTCCATATGTTAATGAGAGCAGGGGCAAAGGACATGGAAACACCTCCCAGCTCTACAGAGGTACCTGCCTTGGTGTGTCCTGCTACCCAAATAATATGAAAAATTCAGATTATTTGTACTCTCCTGTCATGTGGAGACATGGATGGGAAGTAAAATCCTCTAGATCCAGCTCCCTGTTTATACATGTGTGAGATACTTTGGCAAAAATGTGCTTGCAGTCAGGAGAGTGATTAGAGAGGAGCAGGGTTGAAATGCAGATGATCACTGAAGAGTAAAGAAACTGTGGAGTTAAGTGTGGATGTACTGGCACATTTACTAAAACTGTGTGTCAGGACTCAGAGAAGCACAGGAAATGTTTTTTGTTTACAGTACCCTTACAGTAACATTGAAAGCTTCAGTGCTGCCTCAGTTCCAGCATCTGGTCTCTTTCAGTGTTTTTCCTGCTGAATTTCACTGGCAGTTCAAAGTAGGGGAGCGAATTTGAAGTTGCTCTGCTTTGAAAAAGTTTTAGTGTAGATCCCCTGAGAGAAAGCTGCAGTGACAACTAATACACCCTTATTAAAATCTTTGGTTTGGCAGCTTTGACTACACCACAGGAATGAAAGTGGTAATGATCTTTCTGAGGCATAACAGAGAGGAAGAGTGGACCCTAAGTCTCTAATTTAATGCATTCTTTGGTTTTCATGTAACACTGGGAGGAAAAAAAGCTGAGTTTTAAAGGAAAATGCTTCATGTAGATAAACTGGTAATGCCATCAGAAAAAATGGGAAGATGATCTGAAATAGCCCAGGAACAGAGTCAGTCAGCAAGAAGAGCACAGCTGTCAGTCCAGACTACCCTGTGTCTGAATACCTTGATCCACAATCAAGAAGAATTTGTAGTTAATGTCACCTATACATATATCTTAAAGCATAAATTTGGATGAGACAGGAGGAAGGGCAATTTACTATTTCCTTACAGAGAAGTTCAATGTGTCTTTTCTGAATCATCTCGAGTTGGTAACTCTCAAAAATATGGTCCTCAGAATGTGGATAGCAGATCCATTACTGTGTAATATATTCTTACATAAGTGGGATTCATCTCATTACCACTTACTATAATATATTAATCATTAATAAACACCTGAAATTATTTTATTTTCAAGCTTTAAGTTGAATTCTTGTGAAATTCTTGGGAAAGTAGAACAAGTGGGAAAAAAATCAGCCTTTCCTTCAGATACATGTTCATCTCACAGAACGCCAAATGCAAAACAGTTCTGATTTTAACCAACAGTGAAACCTAGCTTAAACTTAGAGCTCCTGAGAAACAATTTTTTTCCCCCTAGAATGAGTAACTGTTCATTGTTTATATTTCTGTATATTTAACTACTGTGGAGAGGGTCATGAATGATAAAAGAGCTGAAATAGAATAATTTATATCTATGTTCCTTAATATCATACAGCACAGAAGCTGGTTTCAGAATAACTGAGAGTACACAATAAGCACAAGCACGTATTTATAAAACATAAATTTTAATGCCAAAGTAGTGACATTATCAGGTTAATACAGTCTGTGTGTGAATGACCAAAAATGTCAGTATTTAGCAATGGTTGCACATGGCTTTCTTGGGTGGAAATTTGATTCCCTTTAATATTGTTTGGTTTATGCAGCTTGGGGAAATGTGCAAATCTGAAGATTTAGGCTACAATCTTAACAGATCTCCTAAGCCAGAATAAGTTTAGAAAGTACCTCATGTGGAAAACTGAGCACTAGTGTGCTGTTGGTGCAGCCTTCTGAATGGTTATAAGCAGTTCAGTAAAAGCACTGTTTTTAATGTTCCTTCACACATTGTGGGATTTTTAAAGGAAGAGCTTGATAAATAAAGTGGTGCAGTTTCCCTTCTCAAAAAAGTAGTGTTTTATCAGTTTGAAAGGAGATTTTTAGGTGATAATATCCAGATAAAATAGGATGGGAATGCCCAATGTAAAGGCATCTGGTTAAGAGAGATGTCTCAATTGTTCTGATCTTGCTTGTTCATTCACAACAGTCCCTCACTGGGACCCCTCACACTTTTTTTACATTCCTTTCTGCCCTGAACTTTGGAAAATATTTGAAGTCCGGTGTTCAAGTGTAATAACTATTTTTGGAAACCTTTTTAAGAAAATCTTTTTAAGACAAATTTATGAGGGGCTGCCTGACATGGTTTGGCGTCTGAGAGATGGGGTATAAAGTGTAAGGAGGCATCTTAACAAGATTTTAATTTAGCAAGGGGAGCCTCCAATACTGAAGTAACTCACAAGAGATATTTGGTGCTGGATCAATGCTGGAAAAAAATGGCTCACAGCATAAATGTAAATTTTAGCACTGAGAGAGGACCATATGTGTCTTCAGGATGAGAAAAATATGTGCTTAGAGTTCTGTCTTTCCATGTGGTTGTAAAATGAAGTAATTGACATGTCAAATAACTCCAAGATGTTTGCCTGAAGGAAACCAGTACCATTAGTACAACATCACACACAGGGATACTCTGCTATACCCAAAAATCACTAGGGTACTTGGAAGGCTTTTGAGGTTGAATGTAATAATTTCTGTCATAAATTGATGGATTGCTGTATGACATTTACTAATTAATTGCTATTTCAATTAAAAAAATCTTTGGCATTAAGGGCAAGACAATTTGTCTAGGGCTCAGACAAGGTGAGATTTAGTGTGGTCTCAAAGCAAGGATTTGAGAGGATTGGAATAGACTCTTTTAATTGACTTAAAATATGAATGGATGGACTTGAGAGGTGAAGGAGCATAGACTTGGAAAAAAGCTTGAAGAACAATTAGGTTTATCAATGTGGTGAACTGAGGAAAAAAAAGGTCCTCTGCACTGTCTTTGGCAGTTAAAGTGAGTTAATCATGTAATAGCAATGTAAAGTTGCACAAAGCCCAAATGGGATAACAGCAGGTGTAATCAGAAGATATAAGAAGGGATGGTCTCAAGGCAATTTTGCATCCCTTGCATTTCTAAATTCTTCTACAGCAGAATGACTTTTGGAAGTGGGATTTCTGGTTGTGGCCATTTTTTTTCTGTAGGGAGTAGGAGTTTTACAGTTCAGTGTACTCCAAGAAAAGTAAATCAGAGCCAGCAATGCATAAAGGTGATTCTCCACAAGGAGAGAGCTGATGAAGTCATCAATTTAAGTTTTTTTTATTTATTTAATGTATTCCTTACTAAAATATAAAAAGTATATTATTTGCCTAGTTCTGTTTCACTAGATCTAAGCACGCTTGTGTTTTCACAGGTGGGTTTCATTTCTAAGCTGAGAGAAGTAACAGGGTTTTAGATATACTTTTGTGTGAGCTTAAGAAATTGATCACTCAGTTGTTTAGCCTTTTACAATAAATGTTTTTTCTCTTTCTTTTGTTTTTGTTATTTTTTTTTATTCTGCCATATTATATGAGTTTTTAAATCTTTTTACTCTCTGTCAATTTCTCAAAAAAGAGGAGATTTAATAATTTATAATGCAGATTTCCATTCATCTCTGACTAGGAAAAGCACAAACCACTGCTTCCCTACTATTTTTCTAGGTAAAAATCCTTTGATAAACCCCCAAGATTAATAAGTGAAAGAAGGAATATAAAAACGTTCAATGCACTCTCTGCAACGTGATTTTGCTGGTGTGGTCAATTGTATCACCTGAAAAGGAATGACATACTAGAAGGTGATTTGGGGAACAGTTTTGTAATTTCCTTTTCATTTCCTTGACTGACAATTTTATAAACAGCCTGAATACTGGGGCTAGCTGTATCCTAGTAACTTAACTTGCAGAAGTTAAGTAAATATATCACTGGGTGGGGGGGTTCATTTTTTTGTTTTGTTTTGTTTTCTTTTGTTTTTAGCTATTTAAGTATGGCACAGTAGATGACATGAGACTTCTCACATTTTAAAAATGGGGAAATCTGTTGTGGTAGCTCATGCTGTACAACGTTGCACAATTACAGACAGCCCATCTCAACCTGGTGTCCCTCCACCTACAGCAGATCATAGACAGCAGAAAAATGGGGAATTTGGGCAGTGGGAACAGTCATTGTGCCATGTGATATTTCAATATGTATCTGTTAGCACAGAAGAGACAATCTGGCAGCATGGGATAGACAGATATGGCAGAAAATATATATAAGAAAATAAATGTAAGAAAAATATATATAAATATATATTAACTTGCTCCACCATTCTTTAAGGCATACTGATGTTGGTATTGCTAACTAGAATCAGAGAGTTGTCTTGAAGTTGATTTCTTGTTTGTTACTTGTTTGTACTTCAAGCCCCTTGCTAATTAATTACTAGACCGTTTCCTACCTGCAATGTCTTATCAAGAGAGTGAATGGCTCTGCATTGTGTTGTTTTTGTGTTAATAAGTTAAAGGTGTTAAAGATTTCAGTAATGGCTTATAAGGCAATCTGTGACAGAGTGGTTGTACTAAATTGAAGAGCTTTTTCTAATTGTATCTTACCTCATTTACCTGTTGTCTGATATTGAATCAAAATAGTGAAACTGGTAAAGTCTTTGTGATAACAAGGCATCAGGAGCATGCTCAAATACCTTGTTTTCTGAAGGGATGAATGTTGTGTTATGATGTTATGTGATCTTATGTTTTCTGATATATTGTGTTGTGTTGTGTTATGTTATAACTTATATTATATAGCTTGTTTTCCAGCTGCATAGAAAATAGATTAGGTATTGGCAGGATGCAATTTTCACCATTGTTTCTCCCCTGCTACATCACTTTCTAGCCAGTTAAAATGGATCATACACTCTGTGAATAAGTATGGATTATGCCTTTCTGGTGAAGGCTAAAAACAGACATGCATTACTGATCTTTCCAGTACTCCACAGCTAGGTGAAGTCATTTTGATCAAATTGCAAAATAATATAATGATTTATATAGAAAAAAATAATCTTCTCCTATCCTCAATCTGACAATAAAATATATTTTTGCTGTCTAGTTGTCCACCTATACCATAGAGTCCCTGCAAAGAGGTTTTGGGATGTTCCTTTGAAACCTTGGCTGAGATAGAGGTGCTGCCATCCCTTCATCCACAGGTTTCATAATTTCATTACAGAAGACAGGCTGGTCAAGGCTGATTGATTTTCTCCAAAGAATTTATGGTGATACAAATGCTGAAGGACACAATTGTGGTAAAACACTTCAGTTCTCAGTGTTAAAATCTCACAGCCAAGTGAAAATATGAATTATTAAGTAGCTTCTAGAAAATAGGAAAAGCTTCAACTCTTTCTTTTCTCTCATAGTGTAGACTGTTGTTACAACACTCCTACAGAAGAGAAAAAATTAACCATTACTGTCTTTATTCTGATGACTTCTAAGTGAAGTGAATAGTAATATTTAGAGGGGCCTTCCTCTTTTAAGTGCATAATCTTGTGAATAGCAAGAGCCCATATTTCCAGTAGCTTTTTGATTAAAAAAAAAAAGAAAGACGGAATCAAGTTTTCAAAGTTCCCCTACTGCTTGCCTTTCACGTTTTCCCTGCAGAATATTCACTCTTCATGCAGATGCTTTTTGTTTGTTTGTTTGGGTTTTTTATTTTGTTTTGTTTTGCTTTATGTTTTGTTATTGTTGTTTGTTTGCTTGTAAGGTTGTGGTTCAGGTATGACCCAATGTCTGGGATTCTGTTTTCCACTCTGGGTCTGGATGCTTGAAATCTGTATGTTGCAAGATCCAGTGGTTTATGTCTAAGTCAGATTCTATAGGAATAGGCCTATATTCCTAATATATATAATAGCTGAAATGATTTTTTTAAAATATTTCATTTATGTATAGCTCAGATAAAACCTGAAAGCATTTAATGAGAAGAATCAGTTCTAAGATTTTTATGACAACCTTGTGAAACTATTAGTGCAAGGATTTTTTAAACTTTGAGCTTAAAACCATAACTTGGAAAATACAAGCCAGGATTACAGTTAGATAAATGATGTTTTATAGTGAATACAAGAAACTGTGTGTCTTCAGTGAATTTGCTTGTATAGGCTTAAGAATTGATCATACTCATTCAGAGCTGCAGAGTTGTGAAACTTGAGGTGGCATAAAGGATGAGAACCTCTTGGCAATGCAAAAGAGAGCAGCTCAATATCAACAGTGTGTGTGTCAGACACCTCACAGATGGAGTAGAGAATGAAATGTGATGGCATTTATTAAACATTAGAGATAATGTTCAATTTATTTGTGTATTAAACAGATTTTTTCGGTTTGTGCTTTGGAAATCACTGACAAAAATTTATTTAGGCACCTATTTTATTTCTAAATTATTTTTACTGTTTTTCTTAAGTAGGTTCTCAACCTTCTGACCAAAACACATAAGAAAAAAACGTGAGAATGTGATATATGTGGAATAAAGGAAATTTTAGCTTAATTTTTACATGTGTTAAACTGCTTTATTATTTCTAAAGAAAGACACAAATACTCAAAAATGTAAAAAAAATTAAGAAAAGAGAAAGGAAATAGCATGAAGAAAACAATTTTTTTGTGCTCCTGGGATTTCAAATATGCAGATAACTCATACTGACCAGTTGTTAGAGGAGGAATTATAAGTGGATTTTCATCCTGAAAAAACTTAAACAGATGAGTCATAAGCCTCTGAAAATGAGATTTCTAATGGAAACACCAAATCAACTTTTACTAAGCAGACTGTCAGGAATATGATATTATAATAACGTACACTGGTGTGTCTGTATTTGCCTTTTGCAAACATAATGAAACTGGCTTCAGTGGAGAAGGTGCCAGGGTGTTCCATCCACATCTGCTGCTTTACAGGATAATATGACAATAATCAGACATGTAATGCTGGGGGTTATGTATTTGCACTAGAAAGGAATCTCCTTAATCATGACTAGAATAACTCTGTGAGTTCCTGTATGGATTATGGCATCTACCCTCATCCCTGTAGGGACAGGTTTGAAGTCATCAATTTTTATTTTTATTTTTTTGTTGCAATGAGTGATGACAACACCAGCAGTGCAGACTGGGATGCTGTCTGGCTTGTCTCCTGTCTGACCCAGCAAAGGCTCAGTGTCAACCCATTCATCCTGTGCTGTTTTATTGATGGCATTTGGTTTTGAATGTCTGCCACTGTACTTGGCAGAACCTGGGCTTTTTGTTGTCCCGTGCTTCCAAGTGAGGAATGCAGTTCAGGAGCCTGAGTCAGGATGTGTCTGAGTGCACACAGACAGCAGTGCTGTCTCCTCTGATCCAGAACCTGGACAGAAGACAGGAACTGAAGGTGTTCTCTTCTCATCCTACACTGACCTCTGCCTCAAGATTTTCCAGTGACACCTTTTGTTTAATAGCCTTGGATAACTCTTTTCTGCTGTCACATCATATTCCATTTGATGCCAGGAGAACTTGGAGCTGTGCCCATGAATCCTGGTGAGATCAGTGCCCAGGGAGGGAGGGAGAGGACTGGAGGGGCTGAACATCTCCAGACTGGCAGCTTGGAGAGGTCAGGGCTCTTTGCCACCATCTGCAGAAGGAGCAGCCACTCTCCCACTGAACAGCAAACTGACCAGATCCCAAACCACGTTAATGCTAGGTAAGGTACACAAACTATTTGGCATCTATGGAACTACTGCAAATAGCTGTAAAGAGAGAGAAGAACCACCCAGTCCTTTATTTTTCTCATTTTTCCTAGTCTCCCCTCTTAGCTAGTAATAATGATGAACAACTATAAATCTAAAGGCAAGTTAGGTTGGAACCCAAAATGTATAGACTTTCTTGTAAAGGAATCTCAATCTTCACAATGTTGCTTTTCTTGGGCTTTTTGTTTGTTTATTTTTTAATTTCAGAAAACTGTAGAGTGATTTTGGCACCTAAATATTTTACACTTTTTCAAATGGCCTCTGTCATCCCAGACATCTCCCAAGAGCTGGCAGAAAAAAAGGCAGAGTGACAGAACGTGCTTATCTTCCTGGGGCAGCATGTGGTGAAATGGCAGAAAACACCTGCATTTGAGCACCCAAGCTGCCCTACACATACCATGTGCTCATTAGATTTTCTGTTGTAACTGTGTGGAACATTTTAATCAATTTTTACAGCTGAGTTTTTGAAATCAAGCAACTAAAGCCATATTATAGTCTGGGCCTTTGAAAATTGTAGGGGGAGGGGTGCAAGTCTGTAAAAAAATCTGATTTCTATGCATAACTTAATCTTTTTAATGATTATAGGGGTTACTGCCCTTCCATTGTAATGGTTGCTCCATTGTGTCTCACAGTACTTGTGCTTTATTTAGTGATTGTTGAGATTAGCTCAATTTTGCACAGCACTGATCCAAGTACAATATTTTCATTGGTTAAAAGAAAAGCATCTTTTAAAAAGGTCAAATGTCAAAGACCCTTAGCTGGCATGTTTTGTCTTATAAACAGAAAGTAAGAACAGCTGCATTGTTGCCCTCTTTTCATTAATATGTGTACTGAAGGAGTTTGTATTTCAAAGACTTTATTTGTATGGGGAAAAGCATAAATATGCTACCAGAGAACAAAATGTCAAATGAAATATTTCCCCCATTCACACAAACATGCAGAGCCATTTCTTGAATTCAGATCCACTTGAGAGCAAATAAAAGATATCTGGAAGGCAGTGAATGCAATTACTTCTTAACACCCCTTCCTCTGGCTCCAAATGTCAAAGATACAAAGACACAAATGTTTAAATTAACCGAGAAATATTTTCACTTCTTCTGCAATATTAGCATCAAGACCTTTACTCATTCTCTTACTATGTTATTATTTTATTTGTTTGGAAGCCCTGAAAAAGTTGTTTTTATGATCAAAACTTTCAGATCTTAAGTAATATATTCTAGGCAGAAGCTGTCACAATGAGTCTGAGGAGGACTGTTATTCTACTGGTAATCTGAAACATTATGTTATTAATCTGCCTTCCTATTAGTAAATTTATTTGAACCCAAAATTATGAGGCAGACGGGTATTTCAAACACTTTGAGAATGTAGAATTAATTTATTCTATTTGTGTAGCCACACCTTGGCCACTCTTGTCCTTTACAGCTGATCAAAGCATGGCATTTCTATTTTTAGGAACTTTTTGAGGAGCAAAAATATCCAATTAGAAACACAAGAGTAGCTTTTGTTTTTAATTACTTGAAGAAGCAAAGATTAAGAATTTTGCATAATTTCACAGAACTGTACATGTTCTGCTCTTCCATACTAAAAGTACTTGAGCAGCCAGGCATGAAGCTTTTGGTTATCCTCTGAATGTGATTTGAAAGATTTGCAAAGAAATATAGGTAATTCTCTCCATGGCATTATCTCCCAGCTCAAGGAATCATTTTAGGGTTCCCTGTGATGCTCTTCTCCCCAGGTTTCTCTAGAATAAGTATTTGGGTGGGGGAACTGCTGAGGCTTCAACATGGGTGGAGAGGCTGTAAAACTGAACCTCTTTTATATATTCCCACATGCATGGAACTCCTCAGGAGGCTAAATTATAAACAGAGGCTTTTCTCATGAGTAAATCAAGCCAAAGGAATCATGCCTGCACAATTCTGCTGCAAACAGATTGCTGTCTTTTAAAACTTCTGAAGGTAATTGCTCACAATTTAGACTTAACAGGAGTCACACACAATAGCTGCACTTTTCCTTCGATTGCTGCACCACACATTAATGAGGTTTATAATAACTTCTGCACCCTATGAATATGTTATAAACTTAGATTCCTTACCTCTATTCCATCCTCAGTCCTAGCATGCGTTGATAAATTTGACATGCCTGCTCTTGCTAAAATAATGGAATTTCCACGTTTGCTAGTACGATGAACTTTAGAAAGTGTTTAATCAGAGATGTTGTGCTCTGGAGGACCTTCAAAACTCAACTAATCTGTAAAGTTGATATTCTGAAGACAAAATAACATCTTAGTTATTACAGGAAATTATCTGCACAGGAAGAAAAAAAGCTTTAAGTCTTTTCCTTCCAAATCTCAAGTGTTTAATGCATGACTCTGCATGAATCAGAAGGATTCATTTGATTCCTGTGCTGACCCCTTTCAGAAAATTTAATTTCTCCATCTCAAACATATTATTTTTGTCTAATACAAAAGGGCATTAACCTGAACCTTATTGCACCCTTTTACAATTAGTTACCCTTTTTTGTGCATTAATCTTTTACATTATATGGAAGGATTAGTGTTTGAACACAATACAAAGCAAAGTCTGAATACAAAATCATTGTGGATACTCCCTGTATTTTATTTTGTACAATAGTGAGCTGATGAAAAATTTTTGACTTCATTTAATCTCTGATTTGGTTTTGATCTCAAGGGTCAAGTATTAAAAAGTATTCTGTTTGTAGACTTAGCAAAGATCAGCAGTATGTTGTAATTACATCTGAGGACAGGAGATAAGGTTTTATCCTTATTAAAGCTGATTATTAAAAGGATGCATATGGGCAATTCACTAATGATAATTCTGAGATCTAAGTGTCCACTGAAAGTGAAGATTTGGATACCCTCCACTCCAGTTCCTTCCAGAAAGGTCCAGAGTAACAGTTTGCTTCCATAAATCACTCCAGAGACAAACAGGTATAGCTGACATCCAAATCTTCTCTATTCTGCATTTAAAAAAATAATTTTTAAAAATTAATCTAAAGTGGAAAGCTAGGAAATAAAATAGAAACCTTTCTAAACCTGTAAATGATGGGTCATGTCCCAGCACACCTTTGAAACTAATTCCAAATTTTTATAACTTTCTGTAGCTAATGAAGAGAAAGAAGGAATTTTAAAACATGGGTAATGGCACTAGATCTTTGGGGGTTTTATCTGCTTTTATGCAGCTGGAATACTGTTTGGCAGGAAACTATAGATTTCTTAAGAACTTGGATATGTTTTGATTTTGCCTTTGACTTTAATTTTTTTTCCTGTTTCTGGTATAACAAAGCTTTGAGAATGTGTTTGATTTCCAAGAGTGTTCCCATTTAACACATTGGAAAAGGAATTCCTTTTCTTCCCAGTCCCATTTCCACAATGATTTTAATAGATATTGCCTGATGAAACTTTAGAGAAAATACAGTAACTTTATTTAAATTTAGAATTCTGCTGTTATACATGACAAGTTATTTACAAGCTTGTTATCTGTATTATAGTACAATGACTACTCTTGTAGATAAAATAACATAAATTTAAATTAGAAACGGAGTGAAATTTGATGGAACTTCTGATTAAAATGGTAAGCAAATCATTTAAGGATTTTAGCAGGTCTTCAATCTGTTGGAGAGATATCACAAAAATTACCTTGAGCTTCAATTCAGCCTCATCCCTTCTTCTATTGCTTATTGATTTTAATGTTTGAGGGTAAACTTACTTCATAAAGTTAGAATTGATTAGGGCAGTGTTTTTTCTGTTAAAGTGGCATCTTTCATTTCCCTGGAGTGCTGGAAAGAACTTCTGCATTCAAACTAATATCAGTAATATTGTTCACATTAGAATATCCATTTATACTAAAAGCTGTAAATTTTAGCTTATCAGGGGACAAAGTGCCCTGCTGCTTTACTGATCAATTGAATTAGATTGTAGAAAAATAACTGAAAAGATAAGAATGATAAGATGAAATGTCCCTTTTCAGCTTAGTAAATTATTGGAAATTGTGAACTAATTCAGAGAAGTTGTGTACCGTTTGTAGAAAATTAGAAGATACCAAATGATTACATTCATCAAATGAATAAATGACTTTTGTTTCCAAAGAGTGGGTATTATTAGGAGAAATTAATGAATCCATGAATAAAATACAAATATACAGAAATCATAAATAGTGACATGAGCTCATAATTTTAATGACCTGTATTGAATATACTTCCACACATTACCTTGTTTGACTTAGCTATGATAATGCAGCAGAATTTGGTTGATACTGATATGTGCAGCCAAAAGGGAAAAGATACCAAAGATTATAAATCTTCACTGAAATGTAAACAGTACAGTTCCTGCCAGTTCAATCAGCAATAATGCATGCCTTTTGAAAAAGAATCTATTTATTTTAATGTATTAGAGAACAATCTAAAAGTTGAAAGTGAGAGATGAATTGTAAGAATAGTTTGGACTCAACAAGAGTGTTGCAGTCATTTATGAACCTACTATGGCCAAGTTTAAATACTAAAAATATTGTAAATTCAAATGTCACATGATCACACAATATTAAGAACTAGCAAAGACAAGCATTATAATTCATTTTGTCAATTGAATTCCAGAACAGAGACTAACAATATTAATGTCTCTTTTATCCAGTGAGCTTAAACTTGTGAAGTCACCTGTCTTTTCAGTCTAAACTCTTAAAATTATTGGGTAAATCTAGAAGAAAAATGTGAGTGTTTGTGACACAAATATACTTGAATTAATACCTGATTTTCCATGCAGTGTTATTACCAGAAAGGCTACTAGTACTCAGATAAATGACGTGCTTACAAGATAGATGGTGTATGAAACGGCCACTTCTGCGTATTGTTCCAAATCCAGCACAATCTGCAACACTCCATTATTGCTCAAAGGTGATTTCAGCCTTGGAGGGATAAAAGATGTGAGGAAACACTACCTTGTTTCCAGGAAAAGAGGGAACAGCTCTATTTCAGGTAACTTGCTGCCAGCAGGGAATCAGTGATGGGATACCAACTTTCTTCTGCCAGCTAAAGTGCCAAAGGCATCTGAAGCGACCTCAGGTCAAATAAAGTGGAAAATGCTGCAGGATTTTCCTTGTTCTTTGTTGCCATCAGGCAGGAGCCTGGCAAACACCAGCAGGATGGGGGACAAGCCTCTACCCCAGTTTGTCTGTGGGAGAAATGATTGCAGAAAGAAGGAAGAAAAATGGAGTAGTATACATTAATTTGGAAATTACTGAATTGCATGGAATTATTTTTAATTCAGCTCCATTAGGCTGTTAGGTATGAGCATCTGTGGTGCACCCTGGATGGACTCCTGTGAATGGATGTAAAGCACGACGTTCATCTTTAATCTCTGAGTCTGCATTAAGGCTTTTTTTTTTTTTTTTTTTTTTTCCAGTGGGTATGTGCTGTGTATATTGGGAGCACTCAAGCTTTGATTAAACTGAATTCAATCCCTGAGTCTTTCTAATGAACTGTAAAAACTCACTCTAATTTACATTCAAACATCACTATGCTCTCCATACTGTAATTATATTAGTAATGATCTATCTGAAGGCTTCTTAAGTTTTATAGGAATTTAGTTGTAATTACAAAAATATGGAGAAGAGAAAATCAGGCCTTAAGAAAGGAAATAAAGATAAAGAAGGAAGCTAGGAAGGGAGAAAAGAATCTGGAAGGAAAGCAAGAGCAGAAGAAACTGTATTAGCATGGCAATATTGTAAAACCTTGTCAGAATCACTTTCTAGCATAAATAAAATATCAGAAGAAAAATTTTAGCTTTATCAGAGTAGCAGCCTTTCCATTTAAAGTTAAGGTAATCAGAGAATAAATTATATTTAATATTAATAATATTAATAAATTTAAAATAATTACAACATAATATACAAAAATAACATTCTTCTGTGAGCAGTCAGAGAGCTGTCATTTGAAAATTACAAGGAGTTAAATTCTAGCTGGCTATGAAATTGCCTCCATTCTAAGACAAGCTCTTGGGACAGGTTTAAAATGCTAATCCCTTTTTCTTTTCTCTCTGCTTTTGATGAACAATTTCTCATGCTCATTTCATTGAGTAATAATGTCAAAGTGTTCAAAACGCAAGCATTTCAATTATAAGCATATTCCCAGAGATATTGCTGATATAAAAGTAATTTTTTATCTGGTTAGGATTTGAATTGTTAACTCTTCATGGTTTTTAAATCAGAATTTGAAAACACACAGTAATAGTTATGGTATCTTGGCAGGTTAATGTAGTATGTCATGTCATATTTCTGTCTTGTGGCATGACATACAATACACACAGAGTTTCATTGTTATTTAGAAATGTTCTTGTTCTTTGTGTTGTACAATCCATTGCAGAAATTAAAGCTACACATTAACAAAATTTAAAGAATATGGGTCTTTTCCTGAATCATTGAAAAGTAATATAATAAAAATTCAAAACATAATATTATTTTCTTTTTTCCTTTAAAACTTTGGTTTTGGTGGTTTTTCTCTATAGAATATTCTCTCCCTTTTTAATGTTTATTTAAATACAGACAAATATTGATTAGACCTTTTTTTGACATGGATTTCCTTCTTCTGTAACTTCTCTTTCTTGAGTAGCTGTTTGAAGATTCTGTTTTTGAAATAAAATTTGGGGTTTTTCCTTCTAAGCAGTTTGCAGCCATAATGTGCAAAAGAAAAAAAAAGAAAAGAATCGTTGAGAGAAAAAAATGTTGCTTTGTCTTAGTAACATATTTTTTTCTGAGGGATTATACAAACCTTTCATTGTCATTGATATTATTATGCTCCCAGTGATTTGCTCTGTTGTCTTAATTCCTGTTAAGTTACTAAGAGACAAAGCAGCTCTTGAGGATCAACATAGCATTATTTCTCAAATTATTAGTCTCATTTTCTTCTTTAGTGCATTTTCATTCTCCTAAACCTTGCCACTAAAAGGGTTATTATTGTTGTGACAATAAGATGGGATAAGGAAAAAATTTATTCAAAGTCACAGCAAGGGTTTAAGGAGAGGCTGACACAGCCAAAGGGACTGACAAGGGCAATTAACAGAGTCACAGAGTGCTGGATGTATGGGAAGATGAACAGAAGAAATGGGAACACTACATTTATAATTACCAATAATAACTTGTGTAAATAATGTGTGACTCAAATACAAGACAGGTCTCTACCTGCAGGCACTGACAAGCTTTTAGACACAGGACAGAAATAATGGTAAAAAAACTTGCTACTGCAGGAAAATAATTATCACCATGTCTAATGTGGCAGGTTAAAAATGCCCTGTTGTGTTCTCAGCTGTATTTAAAAAATAAAAAGAACT
Organism: Cichladusa arquata; assembly: GCA_026413545.1. Lineage (NCBI taxonomy): Eukaryota > Metazoa > Chordata > Aves > Passeriformes > Muscicapidae > Cichladusa > Cichladusa arquata. The sequence continues at coordinate 6,697,269 of JAOTQP010001652.1, forward strand.
GAATAAAATCTGAATGAATGCACAGGAGAAGATAAGAAGCCCATGGCAGTGTTGGAAGGCCAGCTGTGAATGTGTGCAGAGGGATTTGGTGCCAGCCAAGGAAGGTAGTTCCAGCATGGGGAGCTGGTACTAGCTGAGGTTGCCCAGGAATTTCTTAATTTTTTTATTTAGGAATTTTTTAGTTATGTAGGGAGTGGACAAGTGCAGCACTGGAAATTAGTAATTAGAAATTTGGGAAGCAGTGACCCCTATTTTGGTCCGCTGTGAAAGTTCAGTCTATCTTCACTGATATAGGGGAGAAAACAGTGAGATTAACTAGACATTGCACAAAGACTAAAAGATAGGATTCAAAATATTTGGACTAGTCTGCTTCCATAAATAATGCAGTGCCAAAAAAAGAGAAAAAAAATCAATCAATCATTCTCTTATGCTGTGAGTATACATTTTTGTTTCATGGACAGTTAAAAGGATTTTGAAGTTATATTTAAATATAAAGTATTACGAATTTAAAACCCTAACATGTTTTTCAGCCTTACTTTAACTTAATTTGTGAATTTGCCTGTTAAATTGATATATATAGAAGACTAAAGCAGTAGAAGTTGTCTTCAGTGCTGCTGAAGTTGTTTACATCTGTCTCAGCAATTGGCTTCATTTCTTTAAGATGACAGAGTGTCCTTTTTATCATGGCTATCATACATTATTATGCAGATCCACAATGCCATATGGAGGCATAAATGATAAAATGCACTTTCATTTAAGCCAATATAAATAGTAGTTATTGACAAATTCATTCTTTTCATCCCTGATCTCACCTCTCTGGCAATAAAGAAAAAATGTGACTACTTGTCTAAACAGTTAATACATAATTTAAAGGCAGGGTATCAAGAGGATTATCGAAAAGTCCACACACAAATAGAAATCATATTTGTGTACAAATACAAATTAACTTTGGAGGCATCCATTTTTGTGAACAAATAACAGTAATAGTTTATATTGACATGTAGCAATTTGTAGTTTGAATTATAGGAGAAGAAAAATAATTTGAATTGGCAGCAATATATTCTGCTTTAAACTTGGGGGGGATTTGGTAAAGCCTCAAAGTGCAGCTGTGATTGTCTTGAGAGCTTAGAGGCATTAAGAGTCCAAGAACTGACATCAAGATTTAGCACACTACTTGGAGGATTGAGAATTCCTCAATGAAAAATAAATCAATGCTGTAAGTAAAGTTCTTTTGAAATCCAATACTTAACAGGTGGCATAAAGGAAGGTTTAGATATCTCACTGCAGAAAGTTCAGGTCAATGGCCAATTGAGAAAAAAATAACCAAGTCTTCTGGATCTTTATACCTCAAGAAATAAAAACATGTGTGGGTCAAATTTAAAATTCGTTGCTAATAAAAAGAAGTAAAAGAATGTTGTTAATATTTCAGTAAGTTTCATATTCCTTATTCACAGAACTTGGTACTAGACCCATATTTCAAAAATAAAAGCAGCTTCTCTGTCAGCTAGTATGTCAATCAATGAGAACATATTTTATATTTTTTCATTGCTCTGTCATCTTTAGCCAAAGTCAACAGTAAGTTGTAGATCTCAAAGATGTACAATCCCTTAAATTTCCATGAGAATGATACATACATAGAAGTGAGGGTCTGCAGTCTGGAAAAGCCTGCAAGAGAAGCTTGTTTTTTCCATGTGATGGGCTGGTTCTCCAGACAGTAGGAACAGTGACACATTAAGAGGAAGGGAATATGTATGAGAATCCAGAGCTCAGATTGAGTCATTGAAATGTGAAGGTAATGTCGTTTTCTGGTGCTGTGTACCAGAGTGCAGGATTGAGGTATGGGAACAAACAGCTGAGGGAGAAAGACTCGAGCAAAAATTGCTATTATTGTCCTATAAAATCAGTTTGAATCTGCCAAAAAACCCACCAAAATCAGTGAGGTCACAAAGGTTGATGTGTAGGAAATTTTATGAAGGGTAGATCCCAGACCTCTTGCATGGTGCATGGCATCACTGAGGAACTGAAGTGCCCTCTGTTCTTACAACACTGCACAGCAGTGATTGGGATTCTTAAAACTGAGCACTGTGGAAAAGGTAAGACATGTATTTGAAAAGGATAAGTAAGAATTTTTGTTGTTCTGTGTTGAAAAAACATTTTCTGAAATAATGAAAGCAGTGCTCTAAGAATGATAGACATATCTGTGAATTGAAGATATTTGTGCAATTTTGGATGTGATAATCACAATAAGCAATAATCTAAATTAGCATTTTTTAGTCATAGCCTATTCTACCATTTTCTTCTGTTTAATGGTGACTGCCTGTGTACTTGAAACTGAGACTATTCATGCTGAGTAATGGGAAACCCCAGGAAGACTCCTTCCTTTTATTCTGAAACTGATTTAAAAATGTTTTTCTCAGGCCTTAGGTGGGTATCTTTATGTCAAAATCCAAGCCTGGCCATGCAGCACAGACAAGAAGACTTATTCCCCAGTAAGCCACAATGCCATTGAGACTGACACTGTGCTTTAACTGCGTGTCTCAGAAGGGCTGGTGGGGCAAATGGATCACAGTATGGTTTTTATGCTTTCTTTTGTTGGTTTATGGATTTGTTTGGGAGCAAAGCCACCAGAGCTGTAAGTCAAATTATCTGTTCAGCAGAGAGCTCCAAATAGCTCTGCAAGGCCAGGTTTGAATTAGACTCTCATATAATCTGGTTATAATAGTCTGTCTGGAATATATATTGCAAGAATCCTGCCTCTGAGGTCTGATCTTGTAGATTGAAGCCAAAGAGAATTCTGTGTGTAATAAAGTTGGTGCGTTATAAATAGCACAATATTTGTGTAAATTAGTTTTTGCCAGGTACATTTTAATATCTCCAACTTCAGATGTCATGTGAATTCTTTGCCCCAGCTGAAAACAAATTACCAAACCTTGCACGAGTGGTAGCAGGAATAGTTTAAAATCAAAAAGACATTCTATCTGCATGTGACTGAATAACAACACGGGAAGTCTAAAATCAGAAAGACATTACATCTTTGCAGGTTATATGTTACCAACATCTCTGTGTGACTAATTTGATGTGACTCCAAGTCCCCAGGAAAAGATTTGTCGTTCTGTCAGTCGCGCTGGGTGACAGAGCTGGTGAGCTGCCTGTTAATGCTTGGGGAGAACGCGTCGTGGTCGTGTGATTGAACTCTGGAAATACTGACTAAACAGTTTTACATATCTCTGGAGCTGGTTAAATGGAGTGATAAATAGCTCTAATTTCAAAAGTGCAGTTTCAGGGGGATTAAAACCATAGCAATGCCCCATCGGCTGTCGTGTTCGAAATAAGGTGCGTGCAGGATGACTTTGACCTGAAACCTGCAAAACTGAAATGCAGAATAATTCTAGTTACTACTTTCATTAAATAAGAAGGCATGCAAAATAGGACTACTTAGATAACAGCTGCTCTGGGTGACTCTAATTTCAGATTTTCAACCAATTTTTCACTGAAATTTTTCGAATTAGAAATTATCTTTACAGCCAAAGCCTTGCCGCTTTTATGCATGTTGTTCAATTAATTTTAGAAGTAACATAATCAAACTAAGGTTTTCCTACAATGGTTGCTGATTACAAGTTATTTCCTTAATGTTTAGCTGGGAAAACTGGAGTTTCACTTCTGTAACTATATTAAAAATAAGGTTTGCAGTATGGAGAGTGATAGGCTGGAGGGATCCCAGCTAAGATGCAGAAGGGTACTGTGGCTTCATAATGCATGTGTTAAGTGCTTCTTTAAAACTATACTAACTCTACAATACCTATAGAAATTATTCAAATGAAAGATGCCATAAAACTGAAAATAAGGGTATGAACATGCAAAAATTAGGAAGTGACCGCACTCTCACAATTAGCATACCTGTGTCTTATTAAAAAAAAAAAAAAAAGAATAGGGTCATATGCAAAATTGCTTTTTAACAGTGAAAACACATGAATTAAGAAAAAAATGGGGATCTTTTCTGCAATAGAGGAGGGGAAGGTTTGTCCTCTTCCTCATCTCCTATCTATTTGTAGGGATTTTGCCCTGGATATCTGTGCTTGTGGTAGGATGGAGCTGTGAGTACAATATTATACTGCTTCACTGTGGTATGAGGGCTGGGATAGTTTCTGTGTTGTTAAATGTAAGATTTTAATGGCTTTTGATGGTTGGTATGGCTTCTTTTGCCATCACTCCTTTGTCTAGCACTGTAATATATATTCCCTAATTATACAGTTTCTGTAGGATTTGAGCTATTATTCAAGACTTCTGCTTGGTCTCACTTACTAATTGCAGTAGCCATAAAAAGCTCTTACTAACTACAAATTGCCTGTCATTATAGTCAGTTGTTTGAAATCACCGAAGCATTTCTAAATTCATCAGATCTGCAAGGATATAAACTCAAATAATTTAAAGAAGTTATGACTACTCCAAAAGGGTTCATCATAACACCACCTGTTAAATTTATTTTACTTTTATAAATCTACATAAACAGTTATTGTGTCTTCATGCCATGACATTTTATAGCAGATCATTTTTATTGGAAAAGCAAATAGCATCAGGCCCCTTTAACAATCAGACACTTCTAAAAGCATAAGGGCTATATATATGGATTTATGATTTATAATTTCAGTCCTCCCAAACTCTGTCAGCAATGGCATTATGGTTCAATTAAAAGTCAGCTATCAAAACAAAAACTGGCATGTACCATATGAGAAAAGTTTGTCACATGTGATAACACGAGCTGCAAGGCAAAATGGTGAATTGCTGCTCTCTGAGGAGCAGAGTTACAGCCTGGAGTTTGCTGCCCACAGTTTAATTAGGCAGGCAGAGATCCATCAGTGAGCTGGGACTCAGATTCTGCTGAAGGTTTCTTATCTCAGGGCGCAGGTGGGTGTTAGGCTTTGGGAGGGAGGGAATGGCTAGATCATTCCTGCTTCCCCAGGTAAAGGATAAATACAGAAAATTTGAAAGATTTCATTATAAAGTAAAAGAGAGAAATAGATTAAAAAGATCAGGGGAAATTTCCCTTTATTTCCTGAATGATTATATAAGAAAGATGAAAGCTTCCCTGCTCTAAGACTTTGAGACAAGGGGACTGAAGTTCTTGAGTCTGTGAGAAACATGAAAAACAGTGAGTCAACAAATAAATCACACAAAGACATTGAGACTGGAGTGCTGATTTGTTGAATGATTAGTTTTGATTACAAGGGGATAATATGTTGTAAAATGGGGTTAACACAGGCTCCTAATTAGTGTTTTAAGTGATTTTCAGTTTAAATGTACTTGGATGTAAAACAGACTTTGGACTTCTAGATTTAAGATACTTTGAAGTTTTTTTCTAGAGCAGTAGTTGAAGGAGACAACATTCCAGATCTTAACAAGACTGAATTCTGCTTTTCACCTAAAGGCCTTTTGTTTTTTCTGCTACTGCAATGCGTAGTGCAGGAAAAGAAAGAAAAACTATAACCTAAAGCTGTGAAACCTGGATTAAGATACTCTATGCAGGGTATAAAGTAAGAATTTAAAATAAGAATTGCAAATGAGTGTGTTGATGCTGAGATCTAAGGGCATTCTCATATGGCAATGATGTAAGACTTTCACTCAGCATGAGCTTGCCAATGCTCTGCTCCTTTTCCTGGGAATTGTGTGGCAAAGGTGTCCTTGGAAAAGTTAGAAAATGCTGATTCATTTAAAGTGAAATATTTTGTATAAATGCAGTAATCTGACGAGAAACTTCATTAAAAAATTAGACTGCTCCCCTTTGACTTTTCAGAAAGACTGGTAGAGATTTCAATTAAAAACAAAACAGAATACCTTTATGAAATCTAAACAATTATATACAATTCCATTGCTTGTAAATGTAAAAAACTGAAGCTGATATGAAATATTTTGCTTACAAAAATGAATTATTTTGAATTATTTTTGGACCTGCAGGCATCATAGTCTTTTAACTTCTTTTACCAGTGTCCAACAAAATAGGGTCAAGGATTGCTTTCATGACTCATTCTGTATTTTTCCCCTTTTATGGCAATCTGGAAAAGGATTTCAAACTGTTTTTATTATCTCCAGGGTTCAGCTTCTTAATTGAAATGAGCTCCTGTTAGTTTCACACCAGAAGTTTCTCTAAGGTTTATTTTCATTCCTATGAGGCAGGGAATCTCCTCTCCTGTTGAGAAGCTCTAGTGTGCCTCCCTCCACACCCTGTTGTTCTTGGGGAGCATCTCACAGAGGTGAGAATCTCCAACAGACTTTCTGTGGCTGGATGTTAAAAGCATTTTCTCCACAAACAGCAAAACTGGGGACATGTCTAGTGAAAACAGAAGGGAATGTTCAGCTTGTTGAGTGCATCCTAGGGGCTTGACTACAGTGCTACAGCAGAAGTCACTGCAAAGTCAGTGTGTGCTGAGTCCCAGGCACCAGCAGCAGCTGACCTTATGGTGAGCAATGAATTTCAGCTGAAGCAGGGGATATTCCATGGTATAAAGGTCTGGAAGGACAACGAGAGTCATTCTTTCTTGCATGAGAATAAAAGCTGCAATGGAAGGTGCAGACTCTTCTCTCATCCCTCCCTTTTGTGAGCATATTGCTCCAAGGACATCAGAGAGATGAGCTCCATGAGCCATGATAGAGAATGCCAGGCATGCTGGGCAGGAGCTGGATGCATCATTTGCTTACTTGTGGCACCTATTTGGATGCCTGGAGAGGGGCTGTGCCATTCCCTGCTTTCTCAGAGGAACTGTGGGTCTGTTCCTCTCTGAGCAGTACAAAGTAGCCCTCCCTGACTTGAACATTATGAAGATTCTTTCTAAAAATAATTATAAATAATTTAAAGACTCTCATAGTTAGAGATTAAGCTGCTGTCAAATACAGCCATTTCTCTTAATACAAGAATTTAAAAATTCTTGTTCTTTGTTGCAGGCAACCCTGTGGAGTGATGCTGTTCCATGTAGACAGGTATTTGCAGAATTTACCTTGAAGCAGTTTTAAATTGTGAAATGCAGCTTCTGGAGACCTGCCTTAAAGGACATCCCCAGGAAAAAAAACAAAGGAAAACAAAAGGGAGCTTCTGCCTTGTGCTGCCTCAGCTTTCCCTGAGAGAACAGAATGACAGGGAAGGAGCAGGAGAGCTGCAACCTGAACGACCACAACCTCAAAATGGACCAGCAACACCCCACGTTCCATTTCCAGCTGCTGGGCTCTCCCCTAGAGAGACAGTAGCAGTTTTGGGCACAGATATGGAACACAATAGCATTTTGTATTACACAGGACATTTGTCTATAAATATAAGTGTTTGCCATCTCTTTTGACTTTGAGCAAATGCAGCTGAAAATAGGAAACATACATATTTAACACCATTGTTCAAGAAGGATTGGAGTTTTTAACATTTTCATTTTTCCTTGAGGTAAACAATTTGTTTTGACTGATGGTATTTCAAGAGAATGTCTTCTTCATCCTTTTCCCTGACAATGTCTTTACATAGTCTGTATAACCTGCTGTTCTATTTCCCAGGGTATTCTTTTATTAAATACACCAGTAACAAGAATAGAACAGTCATATTTAGCTTAAGGTTGCTTTTCAAATATGATAGTTTCTTTTCTTTGCTTTCCCCTTAGAATGTCCTACTCTGTGCTGGTGTTTTTTCAATAACTACACTATACTGTGCAATTTTGTTCATCTCAAAAAGAATGGCTGGATGGACCTTCCATTGACCAGGTACTAAAAGATAATTGTAAATCTCTCCTAAAAATTGGGATGATTCTTAAAATACCATTATTATTTCTTTTTATATCTAAGTAAAGAGGCAAATTACTTAAGTGAAAGGCTTGTGTAGGCATATTGAAATAATGTTAAAAACTGGAAATGTTCAATAGAATATACAAAACACTTTTTGCAAGTTAAGGCTATGATAATCTGGTCTGCAATTGTGTTTATAAGCATTTAAAAAGCTATTTCCAATTCTGACCTCCGTGGTTCTCCGTGGCATTTTAATTTCTCTTAAGAATTATGTGAATGCTTCATTTCTTGTTTTTTATTAATATATTTCTGTAATGGATTAAAAATGTGATTTGGTTCTTGTTTAAGATGGCTTGGATGAAACTAGGCCATATAAAACACAATATTTGCCTTGAATTTGAATATCATAAATAAAAGAATACAGGTTTTTTGTCTGTATTGAACCAAAAACAAAAGTTTCCCTATATGAAAAGCTGGAATTGACTGCACAGATATTATCTTCAAAAGTGGCATTTATGACCTTATCCTTTTATCAATTCCAAATGTATTAGTGCCACTATCTTTTTGTTGCATGGTTATAATCCATGCCATGAAAATAAATTAGGAAATTAATAAGGACATCCCCCACAACTGGATCCACAGAAATTTAAAATTAATAGTGTTTTGCAAGGAAGTGGTGATGCAAAGTCCATAGACTGCATCTCCTGCAATTTTCTTATCTATCCTTTGTGCCAGGCTACCAAACTGTGGCTGGTTTTTTATCTATAGGAATGGCCTACCATTTTTTTTCTTTTTTTTCTTTTTTTTTTTTTTTTTTTCATAATTTATTCTTGTGTGTTGCATGCAAATACTCCTGAAGATGAAAGGGAGGGGTTTCCTGGGTATGGTTTTTTGATGGAATGAAGGAAAAAAAAATTAGTTCAGGTGACTTAGTCTGCTTCCTTCCCACCCTTGGAAGTGTTCAAGGCAAGGCTGAATGGGGTTCTGTATGTTGCTTGGCAGCAGTGGTAAAAAAGCAAGCTTGAAAGGCATCTGTCTTTGGTAATTTGCCTTAATTTATTTTGTAATAATGTGAAATTCAGGTTTTTTAAAGTATTATTGCTTTACAAAGAACAAAAAACTATTGGTGAGAATGTGCATTCAGCTCTGATTTGTCAGAGAGCCATAAAGAGAAAATGGCCTGTTTCAGTAATCAAGATGGTGCTGGCTTTGAGAAAGCAACAGAAACTACACTTAAAAAAATGATTAAAACAGATTTTTGAAAGAAAATAAACAATAGGAAGGCTGGGGGGAAAAAGTGCTATTGTCACTAGTTTGAGTTAATTTGTTAAAATACTTTCCAGCACAAGGAAAGTGCAGAGTAACAATCCTAATGTTCTAATTAAAGCCTTTTCCCTTACCAGAAAAAAGCACTTTTTACTTGAAAGATGATTTAATGCCCAGAAGGTGATGAAATATATATCCAGGTTAAAAGCCATCCAGATTAGCTGAACTTTGCTTCTGTTTACAGGCTTGGTGCTCAGGTCCAGCAATTGATGAGACATCAGCATTAATAAGTATCTTTTTGACAGGAAATTGTACAGCAAGTTATTGAATTCAAGTCAAGATTTGGTTTATATAGAAAGTAAAGAATAAATAATATTTTTAAATAGTAGCAAATAAATCCCCACAACAATCAAAACTGAACAATAAGAGTGTTATCTTGTGTCTCAGTCCCAGTTATTGCACTAATAATGTTTTTAGGAACCCATGTGTATCTGCAGAAAAAGCTAACAGAGCACACAGCCAACAGGTAAAAGGGAAAAAAAGAATTTGATCTTACTGCCTTTTGGAAAAACATCACCATTACACTTCTCATATAACAGCTTTTAGAGAAGAAGAATAGCATGTGGTTTGTGTGTACCTATGCATGTAAAGATGCCCGTGCCAGTTGATGTGTGGATGTTTTGAGGAAGAATGGTTGTTGAACCCTGAGTTTTTGTGCATGTCTAGTCTATTTTCCTAGATAAAATCAGACAGAAGCCACATATATACATATATATATGTATATACCCTATACATACAATGTATGATTTGCTTTGCAATAACTGCCTGAAATTAACCTAGAATTCTTCTTTAATAATGCTGCAATTAATATTGGGTCATCTGAAGCTGCCATTGTTGTACAGCAGATGCAGCACCAGTAGTTTAGTCAGTGGGAAACCTCAAGAGGTGTTTGTAAGGCAAACACTATAGCTACAAGCTCCCTGCATTCTTGCCCAGTTAGTATTGTTGTGTGAATAGAAGATCACTTAAATTTTTAGAAATGGAGGATTAGGGACTTTGTAGAGCTTCTGTTCCTGTGCACTTTGTAAGTCCATATTTATAAAATTTTCTAAGGAATTATCAGGTGATGATTGTTTGGAGAAATAAAGTTTTTCAAATGTTAAAACCCAGCAGGAGGAATTTTTTTACTAAGCCAGTCCAAGTTGCAGTGCAAAAAGAATAGGGAAAGTTAATGTATTTCTACAAACATATAGCACTAGAAAAGAATAATTACATGTGAGAGACTTCTAGGACTGTGTACATGAGCCCCTCAAGATAAGCACTTACTCCTTCAGAAGCTTCAAATAAAATAAAAGAAAATAAAAAATCCAGTGACAGTGCCAAACTTTCTCTCAGAAAGCTCTTTACAAAAACCTCCCAACTTTTGTCTCCTATCTCTAAAACTTTAAATCTCTTCCTTTGACTCAACAAAATCCTACAAAAAACTCTAGCCTTTTCATGGGTGTTCAAAAGAGCTATTGCTAAGCCAGAATGTCATAAATGAGTCTTGTCCTGGAGACCCTGGGTGTGATTTAGGTGTCCTCTCTTTAGGCTGCATCCTTCTCTAATGGAATTTCATATTATGTAGAGTTAACTGGGATGGATCACACTTGACAATGTTCTTTCTCCCTGCCAATTCTGCTAAGCTATGAAATGCAGTTTATTATGTGAAAATAGCATTCTATCATGAAATTATTATACTGTTATGTCTTGTGGTTTTGTTGGGGTTTTTTTGTTAACAGTAAAATACTAACAAATATATCAGGGGTTTTGCAGAAAGAACAAATATCTGAAGAAATTATATAATTTGGTTTGGACTCTGTCCCTGTTTAATTTCTGGTGAAGTGATGATTAGTTCTGATGCACACACCAGCTTGATAGAGCCAAGGTTCAATGAGACCCAGAGGAGGGAAGCTGCTTTTTGGGGCTTACAGAGGCTCTACCATGGAATTTTTGGCTTTACAGAAACTGTCATAGGAAAGTCCATGCTTGGAGACAAATTCTGAATTATAGATTTACACTCATGCAGTCTGACTCATTTTATTTTCATTATTTTGGGGTTGGTTCCCCACCCTTGCTCTTGCCTGCATCTCAATTTTCCCTTTTAATGGATAAAATTATGGCTGCTGGATCATAATGGATAAAATAATTAGCTAGTTAATAGAGGGTGCCTTTCACTAGTGTCATTGAATCAGGTGTGGAAAAAAAAATTAAAACCACGTGGCATTTCTGGGAGATTTTGATCCAAGAATTTTAGTTCCATATGTTTACTCTGGCTAATATTCTTCTTAATAATGGATTAAATATTGCAGTAAATGCTGTCATATATTAGTGAATAAATCACAGGTACTCTAGAGTTCATCTTTCACTGCAGACATCTCCCACTGCAGACATCTAAAAAAATAAATGTGTGTAAAAAACAGTTAAATGATGAGTCAAAGCCACTTTACAGGAGTAAGGTAAAGTCAAACTCAGATTTTGTGTCATAGTGTGGTAAATTTTAATATAAGAAATTTTTCACTGAGCTCTATATCCTTAGACAAGGGTGTTTTGTTTACCTATTCATGTCCAGATGTATGATTTTTATCTATCCTACCCTAATATTCATGACAAAATACTCACTTGCCCATCTTGCCTGTGTATACTTCCCAATCCATGAGCATTTTAGGACAAAAGGGGAAAGAAAGAGAATGCCTTTTCGCAGGAAAATGTTTCCTAAAAAAATAAAAAAATGTGGGGTCACTGTAGTGTACTGATGTGCAGTGGTGCCACATGTTGCACAGATGTGCAGATACATCTCCATGACTCCACCAGCCCTCCAAGGCAGCTGTGAGACACCGGCACTCCAGGGGCTGTGCCTGTACTTCATCCTTAGTAAATGTACTCTGCATTTACAGCCCAGGAATAGGGAAAAACTACTAATCTTTCTTTAAAGAGAATATACCCTGAGTTTCCTCTCCAAGGAAAGCATTGCTATACAAGAGAAAAAGCCCTGATGGTTCTTCTGTTAATGACATTTTAAAAGCAGCTCCTAACAGTGTGTCACTTTCTGCTGTCATTAAGGGAGGACAAATAGAAGTATGAACACTGCCATGCTGGCACTCATCAGCATCAGTCTGGAAAAACACACAGGCCTGGTTTCAATTTCTGCCTTTCTAGTGTTGCTTAGTTCATTCAATCAAATAGTTGAAGTCCAAATACATAGCACCACTCACAGCTAAAATATTTGGCAAAAAGCTGCTACAGCCTGTTCAAAGTGTTTTAAGCAGTTAAGCACCCAAAGAGTACATAATAAGGTATACACTTAAACGTGTACATAAATTAGATTTAAGAACATGTAGCTCAACAGGTTTTGGAATGCTTTTTAAACTGCTGCTTTCTCTGTTAATTAAAAGCTTCCACTGCCAGTTTGTTCCTGTTTTATTAAAGTGCTCCAGTGTTTGGAACCTCTCCATGAAAAAATTAATATAAGCAGTGTGTGCATATATATGTTAGAAAACATCTTTTGGTAAGACAGTTCTTTGCTTATTAATCTGCCAGCACATACTAATCTACCAGAATAAAATTGTTTCTGCTTATAAACTGCTTTCTTACACAATCTAACCAATATAATCTGATGGAGGATTTCCTATGCAGATATGAACCTATAGGCACTTTTGATAAGAATTTTGTATCAGATATTTTAGAACTGCATGTATTTTAAGTAATTTTTTAAAGCATACATAATTTACATCTCACAAATATAAGAAATTTTCTCATTTTCCTGTAGAATATAGAAGAATAGAGATAGACTATTACTCACAACAAGAAGATACTTTTGTTTGTGTTACACACAAACCCTCTAAGCTATAGAAGTCATATTTTCAGGTACATCCATAAAAGTATGATAGCTGGGGTTCTGGTTTATGTTCAGCAGAACACACGGAGACATCAAGCCTTTTTGGCAATAAGCTGATTTGTGTTTCATATTCCAAACAGGAAAATATTCTGTTGCTGAGCTGAGAAAATAAACTCTCTTTTTTTCTACAAAGAAGTACATGCAGTAGGTTTGTATCAAACCCACAGATGTATATGTATGCATTTATATATGCATGTATAATGTATGCATTTTATATGTGGATATGTGTAAATATGTACCCATATGACTTGAGGACTAAACTGGATAAACACCTGAGTCTTTCTCATGCTTTACAGGTTTCAAAAATCCCTTTAACATGCTTTTCCCTTCATTTCACTGCTGATTTGTCCCTGCCTCTGACCACTTTTTATCTGTCTCTCCATCTGCCAATGCTCTTACAGCAACTAAAGCCTGGTTGTCTGATTTTAAAGGACGTGGAAAGATCAGAGAAAATGAAAGTTGGACAAAACTTGGGAGCTGGCTGCAGCTGCAGCTCGGGGAATTGAGGCTACATGCTGAGTGCTCACTCACCAGCACTGGCCTCAGGACTTGCTGGGACTCTCCTTGGCTAGAGTTCATTTTAGCTTGTTTCTGCTGTGACAGCATTTGTCTTTCTGTCACAAGATTATTTCCTGCCTTGTTCAAGCTTATCTCCATGCATAGCAAACGTGATCAAGATCTGGAAAACCTGTACAGTCCCTACAGAACAAGTGAAAAAACTCCTTTTGTGATAGCTGGGGCTGTGGGATGCTGTTGTGTATCTGGAACAGTGAAGTGGTGACGATCATCAAGCTGCAGCTGGGATCCAGTGGGGAAAAAAATAATAAATAAACAAACTGCTTGAAGAAAACATGAAAGAAACTAGCCCTGGGCAGATCCAATATTGAAGAGAAAGAAACCTCACCATAAATGTCACATTCTTCCCAGTAAAGCACTTGGGATGCTACTAATAACTTGATTCCCCTCCAAATTCCTTGATGGATTTTTGGATCCAGATGGTCACCCTCAAGGCTGAATGTAACACTGAAGCAAAAGGATAGATACCTGAAAGTAGCTAAATAATTTCAAAATATTATTAGTGAGGGTTTTTTTAATTTTTATTTTTTTTTTCTTCATTTGGACAGTGACTTAGCAGTGCTATAACTGGGCTGGTAGCAAGTGCCCATTGCATTTTGATGTGACTATCAAAACCCTAACGTATCCTTAATTCCTTGGATCCACTTAAAATTCATATTCCCTTTAATCCATAACAAGATCTTAAAGTGCAATGCTGTTGTGTTTCTGATTCATGCAATAAACCAACAAACTTTGGGGGTATGATTGAGTTGTCCAAACACAGGATGTCTTTTGACATCACTTGCTGTCCATTGTAGGACACTGACAAGGTAAAATCAAAGTAGGTTCCTGCTGTACCAGAGCTCAGCAGGGAAGCTGAGTGGGATGAGAGAAATCTGAAATCTGTCATAAGGAAAAAATAATCATCATTTTTTTCTTTCATTTATTCAAAATTTTGACTGAATGGCTGTGCTAAAATTGAGAAATTAGGGAATCTATTAGCTCTGGGATACTTTCTGTTAATTTGGTGTGCAACAAGATTACTTGCCCTGTGCAGAGCCGAAACCAGGCAAGTTAGGCTCAGTAGCATCATGGCAGGAGCTAAGTCAGGAAGAGCTTGCAGTCTTTGAATGTAGGAATGTAGGATAATCCCAGTCCAAATAGAAGGCACATAAAACAACAGATAAATCAGCACAGTAGGAATGGCACCAACAGCAATGATTAAGGATATATGTTTTGAAATAAAAAAGGAAATTGCTTCAAACTCAGAATCTTGGGTTAAATAGTTGTTTCATTTTCCTCAGTTTTAAACATTTTAACTTTCAAGTTTACCTATGTAGTTTGGATTTAACTCCCCTAATGTTTATTTTGGGAAAACTGAATTGAAAACTGAATTGTCTAAGCACCTGTATTGGGTTGAGGAGAGGGAACACAGAAGACAACTTATGCATCTGAATTATTTTCCTGAGTCCAGGACAAATACCAATGGTTGTAAATTCTGGGAGATATATATTATTTGCTCTGCAGTTTCAGTGGGATGGCAGTGAAATTATTAACAATGGCATCTCAGATTTTATGTGAATATGCATCTCTGTAGTGTTTCCTTTGGTTCTTACCATAACAGCTATCAAAGCACAATGGAACTATTTTATTCCAAAGTTACTAGGCATAATTTTTTTTTCAATATGAAGCAATATCTTCACTTTAGCTGGGGAAACATAATCCTAAATCATGCCCAATCCCAGGCTTTGCATCAAAGGAGTGTATGTGTTTCTGTAGGTACTTCTACATCAGATGTTTTCTTTCCTTGCTGAGGATCCAGCCCACACTGATTTCCTCCAGAGCACTCATCCTGCTCACTGATGTAGGGGCACAGGGGAGGCATCACTCCTGAGCTCTGGCTCCTGCCAGCTTCCTTGCAGGTGATCAGCCTAGAGGCACAGCCCTGTCTGCTTTATTCCTGCCTGCACACAGATCACAGGCTCTGCATCACGGGGCTTTTTACAGCTAAGGGTCAGTAAATTTTATACAGCACCTGCCACAGCAGTAACAGGGATCCTGCCTGTGTGCATTTTCCCCAAGAGCTGCCTGTACAAAACCCTTTGGCAATTAACAACCACCATAATGTCCCCTGTCAGAAATTTTACCCCTTTGACATCCAGCACTTTGGCACTTTGCCCTTCAAACAATTCTTCACAACAGGTTCACTGCAGAGTTTATTTAAAAGTGAATAATTTTCTGATTTGTTTTGTTCTGGAGAAGGATCAGTAGGAGTGTCTCTTTCTTTCCTCCTTGAAGCTTTCCATTCCCTAAAGAAGTTTGTGAAGCCATTCAAGCACTGGCTTATCAGAGCAGACATGAAATGGGGAGTGGTGTATTCCAGGGAGAGCATCAGCACTGCTCTGCATGGATTCCTCAGAGGAAGATGCAACAGCAAAATCAGTTGCTGGACACATTTTTTGTCCCACAGCATCTATGTCTCTTTCCTCTTCATCAATCCATTTTTTTTTTTTTTTTTAAACCTAACCAGGGCTAATTCAAGAAAAAAACCAAAGTGATCAAGGTTAGGTAAAAGAAATTTTCTATATTTCCCTAGAGCCAGAATGAAATAACTAGAAAATTCTGTGAGCAGTTCATCCTCAAAAGCAGAAGAAAAAAGGGCTTCATCCTTTGAGAAGTATGTTCATGACTCAGAAGTCCTGCTTAGCTTCAATATTGTATGAAGACACTTGAAAAATCTCATCTTGATCTTCTGCTCTTCTAGTCATTCATATGATACTGCTGAGTGAAAGCTATTTGTGATTTGCACCTTCAGATTATATTTTCTTCTGCAAACATAAACATTTTTCCATTTGAGAACTTTAAAATATCTTTTTAAAACACTACTCTTAGTTTAATAGCTCCCAGCAATAGAGCTGGAGAGATCTGTATCCCCGGAAATGCTTATTCCTGAAATTTAGGATGTGTAGTGTGTCCTAAAAATTTTCATTGTTTACATTGCTTACACTGTTTAAATTTTTTACATTGTTTATCATAATGTATTGTATATTAAACATAAATTTACATATATTTATAGTAATTAGATACTAATTTTAATTCTCATTTTGAATGAAAACAAAGTAAAATAATTTGGATTCAATGGTTGAAATTCATGTACTACATGACAAAAAAAGGGAACAATTCTTCTTGACACCCTTTGTTAAACTGGGTTCTCTCTGAAAGGAAAACATATATAAGACCTCATTTTGATAAACTTGAAAAATGCAAGTGCATCCAGCATTTTGCAATAGTTTTGCAGTTTTATGTTTCTCTGATGATTTTTAATACTTTCAGAAGAGGAAAAAGATCGTGCCATAATAATCTTTAGTGATGTCAGGAGAAGTTTGGAAACTGGTATCCATGGCATGTATGGAATTTAAGGGTTCTTGTCAGGGGAATATTAGTAAATCAATATAATGTTGCTACACAACCATCTTTTTGCTATGCTGCTGTAGCAAAATAACAAAAAAATTTGCTTAAGATTCTTCAAGAAATTACTTCACTGTAGATAGAACCATAGAATCACAGAGTTCCCAACACCCTGCCATGGCAGGGTCACCTGATGATCTCAAAGTGCTGCTGCTAAAGAATTTTTTGTATTTCAGTATTTTTGCATTCCCCCCCACCAGCCAAACTTCTAGCATAAAGTTTTCTGTTTTCTACAAGCTGAAGAGCTGGAGCTGGAGTTTGCCAAACCCCTGCTTCTTCCAAATGTTCTGTCAATATCTGTAAATAGTGAAAAGGTGGTGTTTGCAAAACTCAAATTCCACTACCTCACCATTTTGCTTGTGGGATTACTTTATCTGAAATGCATTTTTCTATGCAGCTGGAACTGGAAATAGTCCTCAGATTTACGAGGCAACAGGTGATGAGGCAACAGGCTGTTACTCATCCTTTTGTACCAGATACGTGCCCTCAAAAATAGAATTAGGAAATTACAGTATTTCACGCTGATCATTTGCTTTTAGCAAACCAAGGCTGACAAGAGTTGGCTGCTGTTAGCATCACATTATGCCTGTGACAGCAGAAAGGAGTTTCAGAGTTAGTGATGTGTTCAGCTCAGATTTACACTGTAAGCTGTCTAAGCACTGGTAGAACAGTAATGGCAATTTTCCTGTAAGAAATTTAGTATTTTTCTGGTATTTCATTGGCCCAATCAGTTTTTCATAAATTCAGAGAACACTGCCTATGCTTTTTTAATCTACTTGATGTACCAAAAAAGTATGTTGATGTGCTGTCCTATAAACAGCCAGTGAGGGTTTTGTGGCACACAAAATGTTGCTGTTTTTTTAAACACCTCTGTACAATAAATAATGACTGAAATACCCTACAGTAAAATGCAATGCAGATAAGTCATCTGAGTCCAAAAATTAAATGTGAACCAGATGCTTTAATGTTTTAAAGAGCTGGCAGGATGTCATCCTGCTAGCACAAGGACTCTGTCAGGACAGCTGTTGTACACGCTGAGTCCCAGCTGCAAACGTGATGTACCTTTCTGAAACCAATTCAAAATTGCCATAAATCCTTTGCTAAAAAGTTTCTCTGAGGCTTCAAAGGGACTTCAGTAATGATTAGATTTCTGATCTAAAGAGATTTGCTTACTGAAGAGGTCCAATATACAACATACAGGAGAAATTATAGTTAATGGTCACTCCTAAAAACATTTCATTTGCCCTTGCCTGGGTCAGCAGACTATGACATTTCTTCTGTACCATTTATTTTCAGTAGAAAGAGTACTGCAATAATTGTGCACAGTGATTGAAGATGAGGCCAGGCAGTAACTCCTTTGAAACAGAGCACGGAGCAGGAATGAAAAAAAATGGCCAATTTTTTTATTCTTTGAGAAAGTCAGGTGTGTGTTTTACTTGAAGCATTTCTGGTACTGCCTTTTAGAATGGGACTAACAAAAGATTTAAAGTCTTATAATTCACAGACAAAAGAATACAGAACATCTCATAGTCCTCTTCCTTTTTTGGTTATTTTTGTTTTACTAGCTATACTCCCTCTGTTTGTCATTTTAGCTTAAATATTTGACTGCAGAATCTTTTCTTCTAAATTATTCTGTTCAGGGAGCTTTTGGGCATCAATCATTGCAAAAACAACCAGCAAAAGACAACAAATGACAGTCATTCATCATCTGAAACAAATGATACCAAGTCTGTCAAAGGACAAACTCTAAACTTGCATCCTTTCATCAGGAAAATCATAACCAAAATAAATTAATTTTGAAATTGTCCCAGAGAGAATTTGTGAAGCACACAGATAAATAGAAAACAAAGTTGGATTATTCCTCAAGGGGAGCTACTTGCTTGCTGCTTTGTTGTGCTAGATAGCTGTAGAAGTTTGACACTGGTCAGATTCCTGCACCCACCAAAGCCACTCCTTCTCTCCCCTCTGCAGCTGGATGGGAGAGAGAAAATTTGATGAAGAGTTCATGGGTTGAGCTAAGGACTGGGAGAGATCACTCAACAAATACCATCAAGGGCTCTCATTAGGGATCTGAAATGAATTTATTGCTAACAAAATCAGAGAAGAATAATGACAAGTAGAACATAGAAGGGAAAGAGTAGAACCAGTGCAAAAAGGCATGATAGGAATTCAGGAGGAACAACAGGATGGATTTCTTGTCATTACAAAGGGTGCCCCAGCTTAGGGCATTTCCAGAGCACATCATTCTGGGTTTGTCTGAATATTTGGATAATATTTGTGGCATAAACTTCCTTGGGATTATATAGATTTTCTCCCTTATGTTTTCCTAAAACCAACCACTCCTTCATCAAGAGCATTTAATACACGGCAAACAAAATGAGGTCCTGCTCCTGACTTCTGCAAGTGCTAAGCTTCTGTTTGGTCTACAATTTAGTCTGTAGACTTACTTCTCTAAATCATCCCCAAATGTCACACTTCCTAAACCCTCCAAGGGATCTGCCCTTAATGCTTGTTGCATGACACATCCTTCAGGGAAGAGGTTTTATTTCATTTGACTAAGTAGAACATAGTGTCCATTAATTCCAAAAACTATAGTAAGAACCCTGGGTTTCTAAACAAACAACTATGCTTATCAGTAAACCTTACCAGTGTTTTTAAACTTTAAAAAGACAGAATAAATTTGATACCTTTATAGGGAAAGGGTATTTTTGAGAGCTAAAAGAGATTTGGTAGCATGACCTTTTAATAGGCTGCATTCAGTATTCTCCAATTGAGAAGGAAACAGAAAACTGAAAAGATGGTACAAATTAGTCACAGCCTGCTGCTAGAATGACAATATCACTCTTGGAAATACTGTTAAAAGCAGAGAGAAAGACAACAAAGGGAGCAGTTAAATATTTACCATCTGAAACTTGTAAAGGACTCAGCCATACCACAGCTCAACTGCCCTCAATGTCTTGCCTCAGGAAGATCTGAGTTTCTTGGAACCAGAACATAATTCTGCTTTGTAACATATCAGTGTTTCAGGGTCAAGAGACTAAGAGTGCAGGAGTGCTATGCAGAAGTGCATCTGCCTGGATTGCTGAAAGATTAATGGAAAAAAGACAACAGTCAGAGATACCATAAGGCCAAAAAAGCACAGGCTGGAAAAAACCCTCAGCTGCACATCACAGACAAAAAAACACTCAGCAGAAAGTCTTACTGTTAAATTGGTCATGAGTCTGATTACAGAAACACTTCTCCAACATTATTGTGGGGATGCAAGATTAGGCAATCAAATCAACTCAGTAACCACCATTTTGTTGCAAACATTATTTTAATTATGATTGGCAAATGCCACTAATCATGTAAGTGGCAACCTTCTGTGGAGTTTTTAGACTAGCAAATTTTGTGTATGAGACTAACAGCATCACATGAGATGCAAAACATCTTTTATTTGTATGTAGCCCAAAACACTGGAAATAATAAACATTCACAATTGCATGCTTAGATCTATAAAAAAGCTAGTTTTTTTTTAATCTGGCTGGGTAGATAGATAAACCAACCCAAAGAAAACCAGGAACTGGTTGTTAAATTTATATCTAGAGAAAAAAAAAATGAAAAAATGGATCCAGAGTCTTTTCTGAGTGACATTAAGAAAAAACAGAGGGACCAATAGGTACTAATTCACAGCCCCATGAATACATAAAATGGGAAATTAACTTTGTCTCAGTTTTCATGTAATTCTATTACTTAAAAATAGGCAATCAAGCTGGAGCTAAATACAAGCTGGCATGCAGCCTAACTGGCTTCTCAGTGTCATTCAGGAGAATATTTCCCTAAGAAAAGCTCATTATTAATTGAAAAAAGGAATAATTTTTTGTGCCTGTATGAGGCCCAAATATTTTTGCAATGTTGAACTGAGACTTTATTTTATACTGATTTTTTTGTTCCCAAATTCACTATAAATTACCATAAGAAATAAGCAATACTTATACCACTTCCCATGATATTTATGAGTAGGAGTCACTGATTTTGTGGAATTGGCCATTCTAATCACTGCTGTTCTGCTCTAAGAATGAATTATCATAAGGTCAATACTTGATGTGAATTTATATTTACAAGGTATTATTAAAAAAAGGTACTTGTAAAATTTGACAGAAAATGACACAAACCCATTTAACTTTGTGCCAAAAATATAATGAGGTCTGATAATGGCAACAAAAATGAATCCATTTTGTGACAAATCTAAGATTTTAACCTTAGGAAAGGATCTCCTTAGAACCATATAAATACTATTACAATACCACTGAAAGGAACAGATGGCTTTATTTATTTTTTTTTTTATTTTCCCAGAGGGAGATCTGCATGTGGATGAAGTGCAGTGTTATTAATGGTCACAAAATCATTTGCAAATATTTTAAACACAAATATTAGCATATCTCACACATGGCAAATGTCTTCCTTTGAAGGAAGACACAGATTTCCTTGCCTTTGAATTCTGGAAACAGATTTTCCTTGAAACTAGAGGTACTATTGCAATTAAGGAATTGCTTGGTCAGTTCAACTGAATATTCAGGTGATACTGGTGAAAACTCAGGAAATTGAGAAATTTAATGATAAGATTTTAAGAGCACTGTGCACTTCAACATTGGCCTTTAACATGCCACACTGTTTGTGACAGACATCCTGCATTGATACATTTTTCAAGATTTTATTGCCTAAATAATGGATACTGATTGTAAAACTTATAATGAAATGGCATTAAATATAAACCTATGACCCTAACCTTGATATTTTCATCCCTTTTTTTGTCACTGCTCTTGTTATAGGAATTGGATACTGATTGTACTTATTATTTGAGGTTTAGTCAATGCTTAGTAAGTATTGTTAAATATCATTGACACAAAGAATTCAACATTTGTACATCACATGCCTGTTTTTGTTGTATGAAGAGCAGCTCAGTACTATCACTGTTCCTTTCCTGATGTTCCAGGGAAGTAAAGGAGAAGTAGAGTTAATTTCTGCAATATCAGCCAGCTCTTTTGGGAGGAATATACACATATATTAAGCTTGCTCTTTTCAAAAGATATCCAAATCTAACTTTGTAGTTGATTTTCTCATAAGATTGACTCCACCTTACTGTGGATTATTTTTTGTTTGTGTCCTGATCAAAACTGTCTGGATGAAGCTGCTGATAAAGATTTTCTCTCTACTTTCTTTAACTTTAATACTAAATCTCTAAACCTTCTAAAGGACTGGTGGAAACTATTTAAGTGAATAAAACTAGAACTGTATTCTTTTTCCACCTAATTAATTGGGGTTTTTTTTCCTAACTCTTAACTTTAACTAGCATAGTCTGTTAGCTAGAGATTTTTCTTTCTGGCATTTTTTACATCTCCCCTCTTTCCTTTTAAAATGTAACTTCTTTCTAACAAAAATCTGCCATTTTTATCTTTCTGTTTCCAGTCTAACACAGGATCCTTGAGTTCAACTCTTAAGTGAATAGGCCTATATGGGGATCAAACCCCCAGCCTTGGCATTATTAACACCACACTTTAATCAGCTGAGCTAATCTCAGTGGCTTTTTTGCACATTTTGTTCAAATACATTATGAGTTAGACTTTTGACCTGAACCTGAATCAGGAAAACTTCTCTGATATTTAGCAGAAATGTTCCTACACATTCCTATGACATTTCTCTAGGGGAAAAAAAAAAAAAAAAAAAAAAAATACTAATTAACAAAAAAGTTTTTATGAATTTAAACCATTAAGAATATGAAATATAAATCAAATGTATTTAGTGAATGCCCCCATTTATAGCACTTGAGGAAATGAAAGAGCATAAATTAAAAAAAAAAAAAAAAAAACCAAAAACAAACTCAAACCAGTGAGAAGCAAAGTTGAGGTCAGTCTCAGTGCTAAAAGTGGAAGCTTACATTTAAAAGACAAGAAAAAGTGTCAGGAGGCTTTACCCAGGACAATTTGTCATAAAAGCATCCAAGTCTGAAGGTTCACGTGCCTTTGTCTGTGGCCAGTAACATCCCAGGTGTTTGCAGAGAATCTCAGCTGGATAATTCCCTCTCTTTTTTAGTGCCAATCAGCTTCACATGCTGGGTGCTGGTACAGCTGGTGCAGAAATGGTGCTGGTGCAGAAGTTTGGGAAATGGGCACATCCAGACTAAGAACCTTTCCAAACTTGCCTAAGTGATGGAGCTGAGCCAGTGAAGCATTTCCTGAAGAGGCAGGTATTAACATTCTTATCAAGGTTATTTAATCCTCATGATGGCTTCAGTTGCTTCATGAGGCTTATTGACAAGATTCTGTGCTGTGACATTACCCTGAGCACCGATGCCACGGGATTAACTGGTTGATTTTCACCTTTCCTGGTGAGCTGGCCATATGACACCACCACAGGAGATCCCTGCCCAGCCAGCCAGAGGCAGCCTGAGATGGTCAGCAAATCCCTCCTCTGATATCTGGGCTCCCCTAACAGAGTCTTTGAACAGATTTCTCTGTCTGTCACCACCCAGGACAGATATTGCTGTGAGAACAGATTGATTAAGTGATGGAAAATTGCCTCACTGAGGTGAAGAACTAATTTAATGTAGTCACAATATTGTATTCTTACAGAAATGAATGCTCTATACTAACTAAACTTAGTCTGTTCATGTTATAGGATATACTTAAATATATATATTATATATATATATATACTTCGTTTTGCTCTATGAATTTAATGGTTGTGGTTTATTTTTTAATTGTTTTTAGATTATACTACAATATTTTTATTGAATGTATGAATTATTTGTAATTTTTTTTTTTCCTAGATGACTTTCCAAGCCCTCTTGGCCTCCTTCCTTTGCATGGCAGAATTTAGAAGCTGGTTTCCATGGATTCTGTGCTTTCAGATTCTAAATTGATTTTCCACCATGTTCATATCATTAAAATTAGATAACTTAAATATTTGTGAAAACAAAGAAATGAAAAAATTGGTGGTCTGGTCAGTCAATATTATTTTATGCAACTTTAATTTTCTATGAAGCAGCCTCCATGAGGCTAAAGAAGTTAATCAGCTAGGGATGTGGGATAAAAAACTGTGACCTTTCAGTGGATTCTGCATATAAGCACCTGAAAATATCAGGTAGGTTTATTTAAACCGTGCAAACTGTAGAAATGTGTTGAGTTAATTATAACCTTGAATCAGCTCCAGTTCTAAATATATCTGAGCTGGGTACATAGCTTGGGGTAAGCAGGTAAGAATGGTTGGATCTCTGCAGAGCTCTGCAAAGGCAGGTTTGGTGCTGCTGCTGGAAGAAGCTGCAGTGAATTATCTCCTGTCACAGGGTGGGCACAGACACTGAAAGGGGCATCCTTAGAAGAATGTTTTTCCTCTCACAGCTTCCCACATCCCACCAGTAACAAGACACTGTTCAATAAATTTTCTAATGATTGGTTTCCATCGCATCTCAGCCTCCTGAACTCTTCATCCCCATCCATGGCTGGAATACAGTGATCATGGCTCTTTATTTTGGACATAGCAAGAATTAATTTAGCCAATGCTAAATAAGGACCATTTTTTTTTTGTTAGATGATGCTTGATAAGACAAAAAGATAAGAAATCTCAGCGTCATTTGTGTTAGCACAAAAACATGAAGGCTGTTTATTGGCTGGTGGCACTAGCTGACACTGCTAGTTCTGTCATATTCAAAGATTCCTTGACATCAAATTTCATTCCTGTCTCCATACTTGTCTTCATGCTATGCTCATTTCCACAGGCTGCACTCACAGCTTGTGCTGTCAGGAGAAGGCTGGTTGGCTGGCAGGTCTGGGAGAAGGGCAGGGGATAAAAGTTCTGAGATTAGCACATTGGTGTCTCTTGCCACTGCTGTAGGATGTGCGTGTCAGGAGAGAAACATCAGCTCTAGATGAGACACTTCAGCCTCAGCTGATACACAGAAGAGAATTTTCATTTGATCAGAGCACATGAAGCATAATTTAATGCTGAAAGGACTCAGTCATCATCCATCATTAGAGGGATGAGAAGACAAAAGAAAAAAATTAAATAGATTTTTCATTTTCTTCCTGATTTCCAGGTACTATTCCTACTCTCCTTTAATTTGTTAACAGTTATCTGCCAATACAGATGGCACAGATTGCTTATGGTGTCTCAGGATCTAAGGTAATTTCAGTCTAATTGCTATGAAGAAGAGACTGCATGGATAAATATGATCATACAGTTGCTCTTGCTTCCTCATGCTTCTTTCGGAACTATCCAATCTGGACACTCACAGAAACAGGAAATTGGAATTTGGTTTACTATAGCAATATCTTCAAAACAGCTATATTTGTTCATGCTTTTGAATATGAGTATCTCATATTCAAAGTAGTAAACACCAGAAGAGAATAAGGTGTCATTGTTCTAATTATTTCAACTGTCTTGTTCACAATTCTCTCAGTTCCATTAATTGTGTTATTCCATATGTGTAAGTCTTGCTGTGCAGAAAAAATGAAGCCTGTCTCAACTCCAAACCCAAGAACCTGCAGTATTTATAAAATAATCAGTATTCTTTCAGAGAGACAAACTTCAACAGCAGATTAATGTACAGTAAGGGAAATAACTGCACATTTCCCCTCTCCTTTTTCTGAGGAAATAACTGAATTGTTTCATCCCTGTTTAACCCAGCTTTCAATTTTCACTCAGATCCCATAGCTCAGTAAAAACTCTTTCACCAAAGAAATAAAAAGAAAATAATAAAAAAAAACCCCAAACAAATGAAAAATAAAATCCTCCCAGTGCCAATTTCATTGCCAATACTTTATGTGAGTTGGACCTTATTGCTTTCTATTGAGAATAAAACAAAACTCCAACTGATGAGGTCAGTAATCTAATTTTGCCTGAAGCAATCTGATAAACAAAATGCCAAAAGCAAAGTGAATATTCTGCAAAGATAATAGGTTGCAGATAGAAATCAGTCTCCCAGGGCTGGAACCAGCTCAACCAAGGACTTATGCACACAGCTTTCAAGTCCTTTGCAGTTTCTCTCCAGGTCTTGAAACATTGAAAATTATACTAAATACCAATATATAATTTTCTCCTATAATTAATTTTTCAATCCAGGTTGAAATAGTCATAGTAATTAAATTTTCTGTGAAAAATCACGGCTGTATCTCCAAAGACAATGTGGCTTGATGAAACATCAAGAATCAGAATGAAACATCTGCATGTAACAAATTCTCCTCTGGCAATAAACTTCAAAGAGCTATGGATGAATGTAGTACCTATTCATATGTGTATAATATATCTCTATTCAAATCTGTGAGAGCAATTATCAGAAAGTTGTTTTCTATTTTTAACACCACTCTTCACGTATTTCTTTTTCCTTTAACTTTGTCCAAATTAAGTAGACACAAAGAGGGGATATTTCATTTGCTTAAGAGAATGTTAAATAAATGAAATAACAAAAGGATACTCATAATGCCTTTTTGCTCCATGAGGAGGAGTTATTTCAAGCAGAGGATATACATTCCTAACTGCAATTGATAGAAGCCTCGATGGCACTTTTTAAAATTAAAAACAAATTCTGGAGTAATGCCAGTGGTAAAAGAGCTCCATCACTCTCACCTACCCACTCTCACCTATCCCTGTCTCAGCATCCAGGGCTGGACTGAGCCATTCAGATGATTTTTCTTTCGTTTCAGTGAAAATGGGAATCTCCAGTAGCTCGTACCTGCATTCCTTTCCTCACTGTGAATTTAGAGAGCCCTTTGAGCATGAAGCATCCCAGACAACAATCTTACACTAAACACATGATATTCAAGGGAGCTTTGAGACTGCAAGGTTTGGATTGATACCACTAGGTAGTTATAAAAACACTTTTGTGGGCACCTAAATGCTCTGCAAAATTAGAACTTGGGTTTTCTGTAGTTTGATTCATAATTCACCCTTGTTTTAGTAAATCAGTCAGGACTTTGTACTCCCTTATTGCAAAAACTAAGACTAAAACTCAAAAAGTTGATCCTTTACCCACAGCTATCATGGCAAGCAGGATTTCTTCTCTTCTTATAGAATTTCTAATAGCTTTTGAAATATGTACCTCTAGTAACCAAAGATCCCACTGGTGTGATTTGAAATACCCAGGTAAATGGCTTTGGAAAGATGATGCTCAACCAACCAGTTATCAAGGTCATGCCATTATTTGTCACTTTATGGTCTGTTGGTGAATGTGTGAAGGGAATGAGGAATTCACCTCTTCTCCAGATAACTCCCACTGTGCTACTCTGAAAAAAAAAAAAAAAAAGTAAAGCTAGCAGTAGTTTGAAATTGCTACAGTGTTTTTCATATTGTTTCAAATAATTTATTTGCAATTTCCTTAATAACCAACATTGTTATTTAATGAGGATGGCTTTGTAATGATCAAAAGTTACATGCTTTTGTGGAGTGCTTTTATAATTGCTATCATTCTTGTTTTAGGCTCCAGTATTATTCATTAATTACACTCCTACTTGTTGGAAGGCACCAATGAAACTCAGTTTATCACATACAAATATCTCTAAAAGGTACCTGAAGCAGTTCTAAATAGGGAAGGAGGCTTGAATGAGTTTGGCTCAGAGTGCTGGATTTTTCAGGCTGAATTTGACAATGCCTATGCTGTTCACAGCCCCACCCAAAAGAGAGAAAGGCAGTAGCACAGCAATTTCTCTTCTGGAAGCAGGATGCCTAATGGGAGCCCATCAGGTCATGGCCAATCTGTTGGCAGCGAGGTTCAGTGCTGGGAACTAACCTGAGCTGACACAGGAACAGCTGCAGGTCCCAACAAGGGGATGGCAGGCACAGACCGTCTCCAGCACGGACAAAAACACAGCCTTTGTGTATTTTAATCAGCTAGTAAGCAGGAAATTGAGTCTGCCCAACATTCTTTGTAATGTAAGAAAATATAAACATAATGCTTCAAACCAGCAACACAGAAAAATGGTGTTTATAAATTTATCCGTCCTTTATGGACTAAGTAATATCATCTCCTGAATGTTGTTTTAATCTTTAAGTTTTCCTCTTTTCTTGCATAATACAACTTTTCCTACACTTGTCTTTCTACACTTTATACCGTGAGTGATCACTGTGCAGCTTGCCCAGTGCCCCACCTCTGCTACCTTTGCTGCTGGAAGAGTAAATAATTCTGGGGAGGCAAAGGCAGGTCCTGAGAGCTGTCAAAGGCGAGTGGTTGCCACAGAAACTATGTCTTGCATTTTGCAGGTTCAGGTAGTTTGGTTTAATTTCTTATGGTCTGAGAAAGGTGGTGTTCCCTCTCCTGAAAAATGAAAAACTCCTGGGCAATTGGAAAGCAGCAAGGCAGCAGTCTAGACACTGGCCCTGATTTTCATTAGGCACAGGAATGTCTAATCCCAAGACTGATGGTGTGAGATGTTTTCATTTTCAATGCACAGGGAAAACTAAACTTTTTTCTATCTGCTTCGCCTGCTTGGTAAAGTGTATCATTAGGCATCCTTTTCTAAAGGCTTAATTTGAAACCTGAACTCTCTTTCTAGTCCAGTGACATAGGAAAACAATCACATTACCAAATCACTGCATCCACAGGTCTCTCTAGACCCATCACGCAGCCATCATGCCACTGAAAACCTCATTGCCTTGTTGAATCCATTCATTAAAAGTTTAAAATAGCCTATAAGAAATATTAGGCAAAAAATTTACTGCACTGAAGGAAGATGGGTGACAAATCAAAGCACAATGCAAATTAAGAGGGCACTTGACTCTTGTGGTGTAAGCAAGAAGCAGAATTTGAAGCTTATATCATGCTCTTTTTGACAAAAATAAGAATACTCAGCTTCACACAGACTTATACCGCTGCTGTGAGAAACAAACCTGATACAGAAGAGGAAAAAACCCTTGAATTGAATAGGGTAGATGGAGAAGAAAGAGATAAAATAAGGAGAGAATGATTTATTTTTCACTGTGTCTCATATTCGATAATCTCACATGAAATACATTTCATCTTAGTGCTCTGAGGAGCTTTGCAGAAAGTCTCTGCTACAAAATCTCCTGCGTAATCATAAAACTTTCGAGTTAAACATATGCTAGAGAAAATAAAAAACAAAGATTTTAAATAGTCAAGAGGTCTTAAACCTATTTGTCTTTTTACTGCACAACTGTGCTTTCCAGCTGTTGTTTCTTATGATGATGAATTCTGCTGTGATAATTATGGACATCCTTTCAAGGGAGAAGATTTGTTTTTAATGAAGAAAAAAAAAAGTCTTTGCTATTTAAAATGTTAAAAAGTCAGGTATTTTTAGCAAATGGCAAGTAATTTGGAAAAAAAAAAAGTCTCCTGTTCTTATATAAATTGTGGAAGTTTGCAAATTCTTTCATTACAGTGCACTTATTTTTATCTTCCTGCTAATCCTCAGAGGACATACACAACCTTCCTGTTGATCAAGGCTGAAGTGCTGGATCTTGAACCACATTTTTAAGAGAAGATGACATATGTTTTGTGATTTATTTTGCCAGTAAAAATGCTAGGGAAGATTACATAAAAAATGAGTGCCTTCTTTAGTCTTCTTATATTTTGAGTGCCTGCATGTGTGTGAGAAACCCAGACAAAACCCAGTGTAGTCTCCAGTGAGCTCCTGAAATGCCAGCCTATAATTTGGATTGACACCGGGCAAGAAACACTGATGGTTTTTGGCATTCCCGTGTTTCTGAACTGCCCCCGAGTGACTGTGGAGATTAGACTCTAAATTGGAGGATCAAAACGCTCTCCTTGGCTTACAGCTCCAAGAGTATCTTAACTCCTACCTGAGACAAGATCTGTGCTTAAACCTGCTCTTTGTTGCCTGGTGCGGAAAGAACTGGGATGCCTGAACCTGTCTGGATGGGTCCTCAGTCTGGACAGCCAGGAGATGTAACTCCAGAGGATTTTTCCTCCCCCGTTTAGTCAATGGGCTACAGAGACCAAGAAAAGAATGAATTTGGATGTTTTTGTGCAATAACTGCAAACATATTTACCTTAACTCCTCATTCTAAAAAACAGAGATGCTTTTGAGCTCCATCACTCAGGAAAAAAAACAAAACATTCCTTGTCCATTTTTTAAAACAGGATTTTGATTAATTTTACACTTCTCCCAGTCTCCATGACTTCCAGGCAGCCCATTAGACATTTAGCACAACTTGAAAAATAATTGACTCCTTTTGATTAGTGAAAACATTTAAAAAGCTCGGAGGTCCTATTGCAGTCAGCCTACTGCTCATTGCTGATTTCATTGCCCACTGATTAACTTTTAAAGTGAGGCTTCCCTAAAGTAGTAAGCTGAGAATTGGATTTGTTAGACCTCTACCCACTGCAGGATACAGTGGGCCCTCTAATGGATTTACACCAATTTCCCATGAAATACCAAAAACAGTTGTTACAAGTTTTGCTACAAAACATAAAACAAAACAAATATCTGCTTTAAATGCTCCCACTTTTCCTGAAATGTCAGACACACACTGTAGAAGAATATTAGGAAAAAATACATGGAAATATATACAAATTACAGGAAAATTATTAATGCTTTTGCTCCATCAATCTTTATTTCAATATGTATAATCAGTACCTATTATACTACATAGATTAGGTTGAAAGCTGCTTTAATAGATGTTTTTCATTAGTTATTTAGTGACAATATATTATAAACAAGGACCTATTTTTGCACTGTTTTAAAACACAAGGAGTTAAGGAAAAATTGTCCTTTCTATCCTCCTTTGTTTGAGTTGTTCCACATGGATAGAGAAAACCTCTATCTGTGTGCTCTGGGATGATCAGAGAGATGCAGAAGTTTGCCCTTCCTAACCCCTCTGCCCTTCATAACCTCTCTGCCCTCTTGTCCTCTTCAAAGGAGAGAAGAGATGAAGAATGGGACACTTGTCCTTTTTGATTCCTTTTGCCATTAGTGCAGCAGAACCAAAGCTGCTAATAAAGAGATTATTTACATTGATATCCAGGGAACCCTCTGCAATCAGGTGTCACACCTCTGAGGTGGAGGAGACAACCACCCAAAAAGACCAGTGAGTCCAAGAGCTCCATGCACACCATTGCTTGAACTGGTCTCGCCAAAAGACCAGTCCTTCTCCTTTACAAATGGAAAGGAACCAAGTGAGAAGCGATTTATCTGGTCTCAAATGTCTGAAAGTTACATATTGGTCTCTGAGGCATTTATCTAGGCTGGTCTAATTAGCATACATAACAAAAAAAAAGTTAAGAGTGAACAAGTCCAGAAGGGGTAAGTATCACTTAAAAATAACCTTTTTAAAGGTGGATAAGACAAATTTTCTCCTAAAGGTTCTTATTATCTTTTCACCGACAATACAATGTCCTAACTTAGATTTTATGCATAATTTTTAGAGCTATAGTATTTTACAGTTACAGTGCAACAATATTGTTTGAAGAAAATGAAACCTATACTTGAAAAAACGAAAGGAAAGATATTTGAGGCAAATTTGAGGATTTGAGTTTGCAAAATGAGCTCTTTTTCATGCCATGGCCATTCTGTTTCTTTGATACTCAATATATATTTAAAACCTGGCAATTAAATTCAACAACGCATCTCCTTCAGCCACAGATTTGCTAACTTGTATAAAAAATTCAGTTTTTCAGGAATGTTAGATTTGAAAGACTAACAAAGATAGTTCCTGTAGACTAAGACACATCCTTGAAATCCTCAGCTGTATATTGAAGGACAAACTTTGGCATCTGCAGTATCCAAAAAATCCTGGAGACGGTGCATTAACTCAATTAGTCTTTTTGCACGTCCTTCATTTGGGGAAACTGTAGAAAAATAACGCTAACCCGAATCATTATTCAACTCTAACCTCTGCCAGTCATCCCTCCCTCCCATGTTCCAGCAAGTAGTTCCCAGTGTGTGCTGCTCCTTGTTATCCTGCGTGTCAGTACAAGAGGAATAACGCGCCATCTGACTGGAAATACGCACAGGCTGCGTTCTGTCCGTGCTGGAGACGGTCTGTGCCTGCCATCCATCCCCTGGTTGGGACCCACAGCTGCTCCTGTGTCAGCTCAGGTTAGTTCCCAGCACTGAACCTCGCTGCCAACAGATTGGCCACGACCTGACGGGCTCCTTTAGCCATCCTGCTTCCAGAGGACGGAGCGCAGACCGCGCGGCGCCGATCGGCCAGCGGGAGGCAAAACGCCTCAGCCAAAGTAATTCGATTTTAATAAGATAGGAACCTGAGCTGACCTGTTTTATTTATTAATTTGAGAGTATCCACAGGAAACTGTCTTTTACCTTCAGGAAGTACAAAAAGTAGAACACCTTGCACATTAATTTTTAGTTCTAGCAGAGGTTTTTATTGAGAAAAGACTAAACGGGCATTCTCTAACAATTTTTTTTTGATCATGTATCTGCCCTAATACATATTATTTTGTATGCATTTTCGTTATTTTTATGCATTTTCATGCTTTGCACACCTATTTCTTTCTTAGATTACCTTTTTAAGATGCTAGTTCTAAGACAAATACATTTATTATCTACTATATGAATCTATATTGATTTTTTACCATAACAATTAGATGATCCAAAGAAGTAGAAATAAATGAAATCTCATTGTTTTCTCTTTATCATTAATTTTGCATTTGAAAGTGCAAATGGATCAGATTAATATTCTTTTATACATATCAAATGGCTTGGAGAAGTTGGGTAAGCATGGTTTCTGTCCCCTCAGAAGCAAGCACTTTGAAGCTTGTGTCCTATATTTAACCAAATGTTAATATTTTACAGATAGCAAAATAATTACATTACAGGACAAGAGAATTTCAAGTCTGAAGTAAGTTATTACCAGCAGCTAAAATCGAATTATGTGTGTGTTGACAAATCACTAACAGTGAATAACGTTGTTCAAAATGAGCAACACAGATAAATACAAACAAGATTTCAAAATCATGCATTTTAAATACTGAATTATTTTTAAAAGGTTTATTAAAAATTGGTGGCAATAACATCTGTTTGATAATTACTAAAAAATCCATATGCTATAAATTAATAATTTTTACTAGTTTATTAAACACGGATGATCTGTTCAAGGATTTAATTGGCTTTAAAGGAAACATCAATGAGGAATTCATTAGGTATTAACCAATTACTAAGAAAAGGAATTAGTATTTACTAATTAATTTGGTTGATGCCTTCCTTGGCCTAGTCCTAATACACAATTTCATCAGGACCTTTTGCACACATGGTTATGGCAGGATTTTAGAATCCAGCTGTTTGCTTAAGAAAATGCAGTGATCAGTCACCTGTGTACAGGAATGACAGGGGCATTTAGAGAAATTGTACCTGATTGCTGATAACTCCACTTTGATCTGATAAAAGAGCATTTCCAAATCTTGTCTGAATTTAATTTTGCCTGTAAAGAAATAAAATAAATTCCTTTTAGGATGATGTATTCTGCTGCAGAGTTCACAGTGAAAAAAGCATAAACTACAGTGACATCAATTAATACTGCTGTAGGTAATTAAAATACTTACAGCTCAGAAGACATTTGAGCCTTTTGGACTCTTTGACATTGATGTCATTCCCATGATCATACCCCCAGTAAGTTTGGAAAGAACCATTTCCCTTTCTTATCATCATGTATCACACAGCATTTCAAAAGAGCAACAAGGAACTCGAAAGTAAAACATCACAGGGAGATTATTTGAGTTCTTGTGTGATTATAGTCACTGGCTCAGTGCCAGCTAACACCACCTGAGGTGTAGTATAATTGCTCAAAACTTCGATGCTTGTCATGTTTTATTTGTTAAGGGTCTGTCAACATTATCACTATAAATCCTAACTAGCAATGATAGAAAAAGTGATACTCATTTTAGAATGTATGAATACATGCAGGTAGATACATTTTGTGTATATATATATATATATATATATATACACATATGTAGCTACATATATAAGGTGTCTGTGGCATATATAATTTGTATATACATAGAGTTTATTTATGTAATGAATTTATGGCTGTAGAGTAGCCATATACCACATGTAAAACTATATTG
The DNA here is from genome assembly GCA_026413545.1 of Cichladusa arquata. Taxonomy (NCBI): domain Eukaryota; kingdom Metazoa; phylum Chordata; class Aves; order Passeriformes; family Muscicapidae; genus Cichladusa; species Cichladusa arquata. The sequence continues at coordinate 6,731,282 of JAOTQP010001652.1, forward strand.
CAAATATACTGAATATATATAAAGGTACAAAAAGATTATTCAGGTGTATATATATAATATTATACAATCTGTATTAACTCTTTTGTTAAAAATAGATACATATGTGTATATTTATATCTGTCTATCAATTGCAGCCTTTTTGTACCTATTTATATGTAGGAACCTCATTTTGATTCCGTAGTGAGATATTCTGTGAATTAATGTGTTGAATGTTAATGAAACATAACCTTCAGCACTCAAATATTTTTTTACTAAAATGTGCAGAGTGGATGGCCTGATAGTGAAATGCCTAATCAATTTATAAATAAATAGAGTATAAACAATACCAATACAGTATTTAACATCTGATAAATGAAGAAATTAAAAAAACACTTTCCACCAATATGCACCATATACTGAATTCCTCCATCATCTCCAAGTACACAAAACTTTTTAAAAAAATTGGTTTTAACTCTATTACTGCCTCCATTTGAAGCAGAAATGGAATTTAAAGGGAACATGATGTATTTTAATCACATTTAGATTATTATGAATTACAGGAGCTTCCATCTATGTTTGGGGAAGCGTGAGTAACATCATATTGCTTTTCTTGCCTCTAAAAAGACTGTAAGTACAGCCACCTTCCTATGTAATGTTTTTCTGAAGAGCAGCTTTCCTTATTCACAAAGATAGAAAACCCAGAAAAATAAATTAAGATTTAGATTTTTAGCTTGTGCTCAATTTGAAAAACTTGATGCCAGCTGAATTTATATTTGATATTCACATTGCATTCATGGTGCAAAGAAATAGGAGCCACAGCATCAATAACACAAAGGTAATGTATATGTCAGCTTCAATATTATACCTGTATTATTGGAATTCTTGGTTCAATAAAATCTCTATGTTTAACCATGGTATAAGCCTTAATATGAAATCTAACTTTTCACAAAATATTTGAAGACTGGTACATCATTTATCTTAATCACCCAGACAGGGTCTGGCTATAGATTGAACTCAGGTCTCCTGCAGCAAGGAGGGGTTCCTCTAGAGATGCCATTTTTTGCTATAAGTAATATACACTGTTTGTGTCCCTGATACCTGAACTGGCATAAAGCCCTGCTTGACATGGAAGATGAGTTTCCCCAGTGACTGTGTCCTGTATTCCTCCTCCTCCTTTAAAACTTACAGATGGTTATGCTTCTAATGTTAAAGAATACTGGTGCTCAAGAAGAAAAAAACATAGAAACATAGGGTGTTGTGCCCTTTTAAAAACAAGAAGTGGAGGGCTCTCTTTTTCTCTTTTCCCAGTTCCCAAGAGAGTCTCTCTGCAAGTCCCCAAAGGAGGTCTTGACCAGTTTTAACTTTTTCCCCACTGAGGTTTTTGTTGTTGTTGTTGTTGTTGGTTTGGTTAAAACCATTACAGGTAGGTACCATGACTTTATCACCAGTAAACCCCCAGTATGGATGCATATGTTGGCTCAGAGATTTCACTTTTATGCCAAGGTTATAAAGGTTAACTAGGAATATGTTCCAGATTTGTGTCAGATGGACTGATGGTGTATGCAGTGGATACAGGATGTGCAGGAATTACGTAATTTGAAGGGGATGAGTCTTTCTGTTGAAACTCTCAGATTTTCCTCGGTTTCAGATCATAGGTATTTGTTATTTAACCTCCTTCCAACAATTTTGGCACAATTAAGAGGTCCTTAAAGTAAAAAAACGTGTTTGTTTTGGGGTTTTTATGGACGTCCAGGGTGGAAATCACACACCAAGTGCCAAAAGTACAATCTCACAAGTATTACGTTTCTTTTCTGGACTTCTCTTTGCACTCAAAGGCATTTTTAAATTTTATTTGCTGGTTACAACGTCCAGTAAGTTACAATATGTGTGTGCATGTGTTTGGGCACCTTTGTATAAAACAGAGACTATCAAATGTAATTTGCTTGCTTTTTTCTTTCTTGTTTTGGTTCATGTCCTTCCCTTTTGACACCATAACCTTTCCATAGCAATGCCATATGCAGTTTAATTTTTCTTCTCTGTATTTTAATTGCTATAACCAGTTAAAATACTTCCTCATTTAAATGTATTTCTCAATGTGCTAGCACAGGCATACACATGTGCAGAAAATAGTTTTTCCAAATGTAATTCAAGTCACCAGAGTGAAATATATAATAGTAACTGTAACTGCTGAAGTGAAAAAAATCCAGAGCCTTACCTTGTCACAACAGATATAAAGCAGGATGGGAAGCACTGCACAGTAGGCTTTGGATTTTCCGGAATTAAATGAGGAACTTCTGGATATATAAATTTTTTCCGATTTATTTTAATATTACTAGGGTCCTGGTAGTGTTCACCAAGGAAAAAGCTGAGCAGATGAGCAGCTTCAATGTTTATTCTCATTTCAGTTCACCTCCGAGGTAAAAAATTATATTAATTCTGTGGGCGGGGAATTGTCTCAATTTAGGAGGCATTTCTCATATGTGAACTTAATTAGATTGCATGCTAGAAGGAAACATCCCATGTTAAAATGGGCATCAATACTTCCATTACAGCACCAGGTTTCTCAGTAAAGATTTCAGTACAGTGTCTACTTCTATAAAGATTTAATAATAAACACTTTGTTTGTGAAATGTGAAGGTGAAATTCCCACTGATGTGATGGCTCAGTTCAGCCCCACAGTTCAGTTAATCCAGAAAAAGCTTTTGCTCTGATATATCCTAATGCTGGACAAATGCTTTTATTTTGGGGTTCAAAAACAGCTGCTTAGTTTAACTAACTCTTGCAGAGATTGTCTCACATATCTGACAATGAGCAGCATTACCCTACCTTTTATAAAAAGTACTCAAAAGTTGTCAAACTGTTCTTTGTGTAAATAAATTTGTCTATAAATTAGGTGGAGTCCATGCATTTCCAGCTCACCAAACCCTAAGATAAATATGGATATAATATATCCACACAGAAAAATTCTGTCCAAAAGGGGAGCTGAAAACCTGTTCTGATGATCATCATGGGACTCTGTTGTCACCAACTGACATTTCTGCATGTCTATTTGCAGTAAACCACTGCCTTTGTTGGCTTGTTTTGTGTCCCAGCACTACAAAGATTAGCTTCTGTTTGCTGGTATTCTTTTTTTTTGCTTTTTGTTTTGTTCCTTTTATTTTTATTTTTATTTTAATTATTATTTTTCAAATTGATAATTAGGAACATCAAGAATACAACTGAAAAAACTCTCTGTCTTAATGTGACATAAAAAATTCTTAAACTACTGCTGCTGGACATCATCATTCAACATAGTGACTTAATTAACTTTTGTTACACTTATCTGTCATTTTGCAGGTAGCAGGCTGCTTTTCATAAATGTTTTAATTTTCCTAATTATTCTAATGTCAGTTTTCCTAATTATTCAAGTTGCAACTGGGCTCACGATTCTACCATTCAGCAATGCCCTTCTATTATTTGACAACTGTACTACAGTTTGTATTTTCTGTCACATTCAGACAAAAAAACGTATTTCATCCAGTAAATGATTGAAATCCCATGGAAAATAACTACTCTTTTAAATTCTGGGCTCTGGATCATATTAAACAAGTATATTAGTTCTAGATTTTAGACTAGCATATATGAAAAGAAAAACAGTTTTATTGCTATCTTATAGACTTAACTTTCGTTTCGTTCTTCTAAATGAGAAAAGAGGAGGAAAAGGGTAAAAAAAAAGAAGGAAAGAGCTTCTTGTATACATAAATATTTGTCTGTAAGTGCTGCCATACAAACACTTCTGTTGTCATGCTAAAACATTCACACATAAACAGTTTTACATGAATGTTTATTGTAAAAAAAAAAAAGCCACCTTCTCCAAAGTGCATGGAGAAGCAAAGGGGCTCTGCTACTGACATGGCTGGATCATTTTGCTGGATTCAGCAATCATGTTTGTGAATACATCACCCTACTTACTGCCCAGTAGTAACTGAGAGTGAGATAAATTGAGATAAATATCTTCTAAGTATACCTGCCTTGTTCCAGATTGCCACATAGAGAAAAATGAGGAAAAATAAATCCAAATTTATTTCCTTTTTTTTTTTTTTTTTTTTTAGGGAGAGAGATGTAACAATTTTAGGATTTTAGGGGGCTCTGTTTATATATTTTTATATTTTTTTATGAATGACAGGTCAAATACCAGCTACTGAATTACTCACGGAAATCTTATCCCTTAATTTTTCTTGAGATTACCATCATGTCTTTCAGAATCACACACTTCCACATTATGTTTCAAACTATTATTATGACTGAGCAAAAGTGCATCACTTTTTTTTGAAAAACTGACTTAGATGTGGTTCTTAATTGTGGAACTTATCCCTGCATTGGGGACTTGAAGAAACTCCAGGGGCACAGTTGGGCCACATGCTGTTGGGATAAATTCAGAGTCTTCAGCTGAGCTAGTTTTTATTTAGGGCTGCATATTATATAATGTACATACAATCCCCAATGTGTGATTATAAAATTCTGACACTCCTAGAAAATAATCACCAGAATCTCTTCAAATAATTTTCCTTATGAAATATGGTAAAATTATTAGTCTCCAGTGAAAATTTAATTGCAAAAGCTGGAAAGTGTCACCTACATCTAACTGAACATTTAAAAGGGATTTCTGAATGCAAACTGGTAAGCAAGAACCAGAAAATTAATACATTGATTGATCAATACATTGATTAATACATTGAACTATACCAGTAGCATAACATAATGTAATATTGCAGTAGGTATCACCAGGTGGCACTGTTACAAATATATTGATTTATCTTGTGAATTGTTAACAAGTGGGTGACTATGATAATAATCCTGTTGTTTTAAGGGGGATTTCCCCCCCTCCTTATTATTAGCTCAGTGTTTTTCTTTATTTGGTTTGTGCCTTGGAAGTGATACTATCAGAGAAGGCTAGTGTGTATTTGTGTGAACCCACCTGTGTGATTTCCTGCCTCAATATCAATTTTTCCTTGCATGATATGCTGCAGTACTGGAATATTGGGAGAAAAACAACAGCAAGAAATCCAACACAATTTTACAGGTTAATTCTTACATTTATTTATGGCTTTTTCTGCTTATGACAATCCTGTTAATTACAGACCAAGGAAACTTCAGCACCGTGTAACATCCATCAGCTGATGTAGATTTGCTCTACCAGATCATCCCTAATCTAAAGCAGGTTAATTTCCAGGAGGTGCTTACGTCTGCTTTAAGCATTAGGGACGTGGTTATCCTTTCAGGTGTGACCTGTAGGCAAGCAGGATTAGCTTTTCACACTGATAAGGTCTCTCAAGATGTACTTAGCTATAATCCCCAGCAAGCATGCTATGTGCCTCCTGTCTGAGAGGAGCTCAAGAGCTGCCTGCTTGGCCTAAGAGCCTTTCTTACTACCCTAAAATGGAGTTTTGGACTGTATATTAAAAATATTGATGTCTGTGTTCCAGAGAAACAGGTCACTGAGGGAGTGGCCACAGGCAGGTCGGAGAACAGCTCTGTCTTGTTTTTACTAAGACTGTAATTGCATCAGTGCAAGCAAAAAATGGAGCAGGTAGCATGGAAAGCAGGGCAGGGAAAAAGCACAGGGTGAGAGGAGAAACAAGTTGCCTCCCCTTCCACACACCCTCACTGAACAAGCAAAGAACTGACAGGAGAAGCACAAAATCCCAAGGAGCATATAAACAGGATGGGCCTTGAAAACAGACATTTTGGCAGAACTCACTAGGTCAGGAGATTCTGGGATTCAGATCACATTATCAACGAAACAAACGGAAAATATTTCCAAGTTCCAGAGAAGGCTTTAGGAATGCTTTGGAAATATGGTCATCCATGAAAATATCAAAACACAACAAAGAAAAGAGCCCAAAATGCTGAATGATAGCAGTTCTGGCCTTACCAGCATCAAGAGCAGCAGACAGAAAAAACATGCAAAAAAAACTGAGGCAAAAGGCATGAAATTGAGAGTCAGGAAATACTGAGTGACACTCCTAGAGATAAAACTCAGTGTCACTGATAAATCATATAAGTAAAGGTGTTGGAGGGAGGCTGATTTAGGAGCACAGAAAGAAATAATCTGCAGAGCTGCAGCATCACAAAATCAGGGTTTGGTGCAGTCCTGCATTGAGAAATCAGCCATGGTTCCCACACCCATCATCCCCAAAAAAAATCATGCAGGAGGATTTGAGCCAGAGCAGAAACCCATGCACACCTCACACTGGGGTAGTGATGCTTCCACCAGTCTGTGCAAATTTTCTGTCACAGCAAATGTAAGTGTGTAACTTACTCAAGGGGGAAGAAAAAAGCCAAACCAAACCACAAATCCCTAGCTGAACTTGTATGTGAATAAACTCTTGTTGAGGGTGCAATACAGGAAATTAGTCCAACCTCTACAGCACATGTAGAATCTGCTCAGAGGGTTCAAGCTAAGCACAGGAGCTGAGATTCATCTTTCAAAAGAGACACAATATCCCAGTCCTGATAAACAAATGGAATGAGCTCCTTGTGCTGTGATGCTGTTATGGGAAACACTGAGAAGTCACCTTAAGATGCAGAAAGGCTGGTCTTTGACTATTTGCCATGGCAGTCCCATGGCCAGTGTAACTCAAACACAGTCAAAGATTTAATGCAAAGCAGGCATCACAATGCCTGAAGCACTGCTGAATACTGATCACAAACACCCTGAAGTCTTCAAGGAGTAAGCAGAACCCCTTAAGAAGTACACATATATTATCTGCATTCATTGTTCATCCCTGCCATGCACAACTGTAAAATTTACAGTTGGGATGACAGAAAGCAGCAAAGGAATCATGGGAATGTAGGCAAAAGAAATGTAGGAACTCTGTTGGGCTAACAAAAAAACAGCCAAAATGAGAAATGGTGGAATTGGGATGTACTCAAATTTCAGTGACTGCAGAAAGGCTAAGCTGTGCAAGGAAATGGCCAAAACCAACCGGTGTGCTGAAAGCAATCCCAGCAGAAAGGATGGTTACTGATACGTCTGATTAGATAAAGAAATATTAACTTTGAACTTTTGGCTCACCCTGGGGCAGGAACAAGTTTCATGGCCCACCTTTTGGAATAAGGCCAGCCAGCAAAGTGTTACAACCAAAAGAGCAAAGGCTGCTTGGACATCTTACAGCCATCCAGAAAATAACTGATGACATAGTAATAACAGCATCAATCTCAGTGAGAGACTTATCAGTGCTGAAAATAAGAAAGGAATTTCATACTGAAAGATCACACTGTAAGCAAATTGTGTATGTGATGATTTCAATCCTTCCTCTGCACTGTGTGGTTTGCATTTAGCTACAGAGTTTTAAAGAAAGACCAGATGTCTCTAGATCTTCCTCTTACAAATTTTCCATGAGATTTTTACACGGAAACATGCCTTATTGAGAGTTATTTAGGTGTTTAACACAGAAACAAGAGAGCATAAAGGATGTATCAGCCAGAAATCACAAGTTCTGTGCCAGTTTGCTCAGAGATGCTGTTTGGGAGGTAGTTTTATTGTAGGCTTTTGAAAGAGGAAAGGCAATATTATATTGTTACAGACTCCTGTGCAAAATTTGGCACATCTTGTTACCAGTGCAGTGACAAGTCTCTCAAAAGCAGCACAATGTGTCTTATACCTTGTAAGGGAAACCTTCAAAAGGTTTTGCTTTTCTTCTCAGTTTCTAAGATGGTATATAAAATTTAAACTTTATATTCTCACCCATTGCCAGTTCCTTTCCATTCCCTATCCAACCTGACCATGAACACCCCCCATGACAGGACAACCACAACTTCTCTGGGCAACCTGTTTAATTGTTTCACTCCTCTCATAAAATACTATTTCTTCTTTATGCCCAATCTAAACTCATCCTCTTTCAGCTTAAAATAGTTTTCCTGTGACCTAGCATTGGAAACCCTGGTAAAATGTCTCTGTTTCTCTTATAAATTCTTATAAATATTTGTTATATGGAGGGTCTTTTTTAAAAAAGAAACTTCCTAGTTATGTCTAGGATTCTGTATTTGTAAATGTCTTCAGCATGAAGGAACAAAGGAACAGATGTTACTGTCTCAGGCAAAGACAGGCACTGTGTGAGCCCCAGAAACTTCTTTACTCTGCTGTGCCTCCTCCTGTCCCCACAGGATTTTGAGATTTTGCAACGCCCCAGTCTTGTTTCTTCTCATCATCTCAGTGGTATTGTGACATTTAGGAAGCAGTAAAGAAGACATAACAAAACAAAACAAAAGAAACCAAAACAAACATTAAAAAAACAAACAAACAAAAAACCAAACAAACCTATCAACCAAAAACCCAAAAAGCAAAACAAAAAACAAACAAACAAAAACAAAAAAAAAAAACCACAGCAAAACCAAAACAGAACCAAACCATCCAAACAAAAAAAACCCAGAAAATTTTACGTGTGCCTTCATTTGTTCACTAGGGGAAGTTGCCTGGGGAAATGACAGGGACACTGTGCTGCAGCAGCTCTGGCAAACATGAGTCCTGGCTTCTGAGCCAGATGTTGCAAACATTTAAACAGCTGCCAGAGCCTTCTCAACCTGTCATCAGGCCTGACCTTAAACTCAGCCTAGTTTTTAAATGTTAGAGAGGAAAAAAGGTGGAAAAAATTTAAAAAGCCCCAACAGGGTTAAGTTACACAGCTGCCTGAAATATTAAATTAAAAGACTGAACATCTGCTCACTTGCTTTTCAAAATTTAATGGTTTGGAGAGATATTCTGTTGTCTTAGATCCTTAAGAACATCTGAGACCCACACAGCTTCAGCACCTGTGAAAAATCCTCTCTCAAATCACATAGACTCTTCAAAGCTTATTGCTCCTGCTCTTTGCCAAACATATGTTGCTCAACACCACAACAAATTATTAATAATATTTAGGTCATACTTGACTTTTGCATAGTGAATTTCCTGAGAGAACATCAAAACACTGTTTTGATCAATAAGCTTTTATTGCATGGAATCAGAAATTACCATGAAATGGACCAAAGAAACTCCTGGAGAACTGGCTGCTAGGAAATAAAAGAATTATTAGATTGATGTGTGTTTGGTTTGCATTTATTTAAGGTTTTGGGGGTTTTTTGAGCTACACCTTCCTCTTAATTTATAAATTTAAGCGAATTATTGTTCGCCAGGATCAAGCATAGTGTATAATGAACTTGTTAGCTTCCTGCCACAGGATACTATTGACACAGTTATGGGAGTTATGAGTGGCTGTAGGAGGGAAGAATTAAGCCTTTGTGTGAATAAGTATAGCCTCTGCAGTAAAACTGTATTGTTCATGGGCAGCCAAGCCCTCTGTTAGAAAACACAGGATGTAAAATAGAGAGTAGAAAATCTATACTCTAAACATCCCTGTAATTTTAGAGCTAGGTGCTTGGACTGTGCTTTTGGGACCAGATAGAAAGCACAAAGATATAGTTGGCATATTTTTGCAATACCAGACTTCAAGAGAAGGCAGAAGGTGAAAAGAAAAAAAACAAAAAAAACCAAAACAAACTCAAATCTGGTCAG
>JAOTQP010001652.1:6740816-6805345 GCA_026413545.1 Cichladusa arquata
ATTTCTGTTTCATTTCTAATATGCTTCCACTGGAAGTATTTTTTATCACTCCACAGGCTTTCCATTGGTTCCCACAATTTACAGCCTTGATGCTCTGAAATTTCAGCTTTAGTTCCAACATCTGGAATATAAGGATTTTGTTTAAAGATTATCTGAATGTTGGTGATATTTCTTGCCCTATATAACTTTAAAAAGATTACACCTAAAGATGTACTGGCTAGAAGTGAAGCTAGACTGGCTTTCTTGCCACTCATGCATTGCAATGTGGTTTTAATGTTTTATAAGATGATGATTTAAATGAAAAAATGCACACCATTAAAAGTAAACAGGTACAATTAATAATAATGGCAATGATAATAACAGCATTAATAATGTAAATCCCACAGAAGTCTCTTCAAATCCTGTAAAAGATAAAATGCACTTTCTAAGACCCTTAAAACTATTAATAAATCTTCATTAAAAATTAAAACAATAGAATCAAAGCAAAAGATTGTAGGAGTAAAAAGCTATTGCACTTTATTAGAGCCATTTCATCAGATCAGAGAGAGGGGAAGCATTTTCAAAAGAAATACAAACTGTGAAGAAAGTTCAGAGTTTGGGGACAGGGAGGTGTGAAAGATGGAAGAAATTATATGAACAAAAAGCAGGGTAGAAAATCTTACACATTGCTAGGAATTCATTGCTTCCCACTGAAGGAAATAAACAAATTCCTGTTGATTTATACAAAGGAAGTAACATCATCAGGTATTGCTTAATGAAAGAAGAGCTAAATTGTGAATAGAAGATTCTGTCACCTTGCATTATTTTTGAATTGTGGTGTCTTGCATGTTCTTATACTGTCACACACACATTTACCACATAGAGAATATTCCTGCAGAATGAAAATCTTTTAAAACTCTCATTTCCTGCTTTAAACTAATTCAAAACCAAAAAAATTAAAATATATGGCTTAATAATAAGAGCATTAGGTGCACACTGTGAAAATAATCCAACAAAGATAAGAATAAAATTGATTTAGGAAGACATCCTTTAGAAAAGTAACCCATTGCTGCCTGGCAGCCAAGGCTTAGGTGCAGTAAATTTCAGATATTAAGAATATTTCTGCCTCATACATGCACACAGCTACATGAGTACACACAGGGTGCCCTAATTACAGATATGGGCTGCATACTGGCCATTTGTTGAGCCTTGCAGTTTTAGATGCCATTCTACATTTAACATTTTTGATGGAAGACCTATGTGATACTCATTCCAACACTGGCACCCTCAAGTCATATTTCTTCCCTTGTCACAAAGTATTTGTTTTTATCAGCAGCTTGTCATTCAAGTATATTTTTAAAAAATGAAGAAATGGGCAGCAGCAGAACCTCTGCGTGAAAAGTGAAATGTGAAGATGTCTCTCAGTTTAGAGCCACTATTTGATGGCTATACATGAAAAAAAAAAAAAAAAATCAAATATTGTTCAAAGACTCCAGGCATCAGAAGGGAGAAAGGGGATGGAAGGCATAGGTGATATTGAATTTTTCACTTAGTCTCACAAAATATCCTGTTGATAATCTGGCTCTCATCCCAACCAGACACAACACATTTTGTAGTTGTCTTTCTCCCTTGCTGTGTCAGATTTGGCAGCTCTAACAAAATTTGGCTGAAATAGGTCAAAACGTGGTGGACAGGCTTAATGACAGAGGAGATCTTGATGTTTGAAAACTAAAATAATAAAGCTAAAGCCATGTTAAATTCATTTCTCCTCTGATGTGTATAAACACTGGGGGAGGAAACAGAAGCTGCTATAGTAAAAATAGGATTTGTTAATCTATGTTGTTGGAAAAAAACTTTACACATATATATATGTGTGTGTGAATGTGTGTATAAATATAAATTATATAAATATCTATCTATGAGGGGCAGTAAAGTTCTGCTATTCTCCAGGAAAAATACCCATAATGATTCTCATCACTGACTCAGCACCTCAGTATCTAAACAATAAGTCACTGACAGACCCTTGTTTTATGCAAGTTGCTCCTTATCATATTCAACAAATAAAATTTCTCAAGTTTAAGATGAAAATTTATTTTCCAATGGGAGCTGGGGCAATTGAGAATTCTGTCATTGGTCATTCTGGAATGTAACCTACATGTCTACAGCTCCTCCAGAAAGAAACTCAAATGCATCCTACATCTAAAAACAAACATTCAGTTTGGCTTCTCCAGTAATTGGGCAGGAGTAGATCCACTGTGCACCTTCACTTGTGTTCTCGTGCTGCAGGGATATGGCTTGGGATTTTCCTGTGCTCAGATATCCTCGTGTTTCACTTCCATCTGCATGTATGTCTATCTACCAACTTCTGTCAGATTTCTAGGTATGTCTGAAAGGAAAATTAGCAATGTGAGTCAGAGCTCTGCCTTCAGTATCACAGAGGCATTTCATTGCATATTTTATGGAGAGCACCTTCATATTCTGAAGCAAAAATTTTGTTTTAACAACATCACGCATTTCTTTTAGCTTATGCTAAAGGCTTGTCTGAATAGGAATGGACTCTCTACAAGTAATACATGTACTGCAAATATGTGAGGTTAGCAAACACAAAATGTGGTTTCATGATTTATTATTCATTGTAACTCCTGTTATATTCTATGAAAAAAAGGATCAATTAATTTTATCTGTTTAAGTATACTCTCTGCATAGTGTATCTTTGTTGAGCACATTGATTATACGAAACCTTGTCATATATTGCAAGTGATGATCTATTTTTTTCTTAAAGCTTTAATCTTTCTTCATTAAGGCGTGCTTGACTTGATTGATCATGTAGTGATCTAAGCCAAAACCTGCTGGTTTTAATCCTTGTGACAAACTGCTGCCCAGTTCTGCCAGCCAAAGTTGGAAAATGCCATATTGCTAAATAGAGAGACATCTGACAGGGACAAGAACATTGAACAGGAGACTGTGAGTTTCTGCTGTGCCTGAGCTGTGGCTGCTGCCTTGCCCAGGAGCCTGAAAACCAGGCATGTTCCTTCCTTTTCTCACCTGAAAGCCCCAAATCTGGGGCTGAGGAAGCAGATCCATGGAGGGACCCATGGTGGTGACTGGTGGCCTCCAATGCAGAGACCAGGATGGGCTTCTGCTGTTGAGGGAGATACAGAAATACAGATTTCTTCTACCCCCAGAGCAAGGGCTGGTTTGGGTGAAAGCACTCATACACTTTCATCCACCCCCAAATTGTCACACTGCATAAAAAAAGAGTTACAGAGGAGTGAATGGGAATGAGGCAAGAAATTCACTCCTCTTTTGCAGTTTGACATGAAAAATTCTGATACTGCTAACCTAGGGTGCCTGCCTACTTGAGTGCACTGCACAGGAGCTGCAGGTATCTAATTCAGTGGCAGTGGTGCTGTGGTGATGCACAATGTGCTGCTGGGCTTTTTTTGGGGAGTGGGGCTGAGTTGGGAGACTGCCTGTTTCTGAAGCACCAAGTTGCAAGAACACCCCAATTAAGAAATTCTGATCACCCTTCCCTTATGGTTAATTTCCCCCGACTTGGCTGTTCCATCTGGCATCCACCAAACATGCCCTGCCTCCATTTCCTTTCCACAGAAAATCCCAAAACATCCCACAGCAGCCTGATATAAACAGGACACCATGATTTGTTGAGCATAACTCCCCAGCAGTACAGTACAAGAGACATTTACAGTGCTGTAAAACTCAGACAATTTGTTTAGTAAATCTGCTTCAGGAAAGGTTACAGAATGTACTGCTTTTACCATTACAGGTGACACATGGCTGCTATACATTTGACATTTTGGAGTGGGTTTTCATGGCTCCTAAAAGGTCTTTTTGTCATACAATTATCTAAAAACCTGTTCCCTTAGGAGACCTGAAAATGAACAGCCTCACTGTTCATGTGCATCGATTTGCTCGTGCAGAATATTGATCCTCATGAGGTTTTTCTTGTTCTACATCATCCCGGAATAGCTCAAAAATAAATACATGTGTGTGTAAACATGATCTTTTCCCACCTTACAAAGGTAATGAGGAGGATTGCAAACGACTTTATTTCAGTTTATTCTGAAATATAAACTTTTGTGCATGCATTTGTATACCCACTCTTTCCCAATGAATCATAAAGTTGTAAGGGTTTCACAGCTACCATTCAGATTTTATTTGTGTCTTTCTGGAAGTATCAGGGGCAAGTAATGCACTGCAGTCTGAGCATGTCTAAATTTATATATGTGATTTTATACTTGTGTCTGAATACCATGGTAACTATTTTGAGATGCAAGCTTTGATCCTTATTGTTGCTAACAACAATATCCATACTAATGTGCAGTATTCTTAACAAAGCATATCATGGGGAATTTTGCAATTCAAATACAATTAAAAAGCAATATAAAGTAAATGTTTGAATTTTATTTAAAATATGAGCGATTCAGCTCTCTAAATAGGCAAGCAAATTAAAAATGCTAGGAAACAAATCCCAAATTGTCCTTTCAAAGAGTAGGATTTTCTGCAGCTTACAGATTGTTGAGGGTCCTCCCAGACAGTGAAATGAGGATGGAGTTCAGCTTACAAACCCTGAAGCTTCCAACACACCTCAGGGCCACCCCATCACCCTCACAGCACCCAGCTGTTTCATTCTGTGGCTCCTTCTCAATCAAAACAGTGTCTTTGAGCTCCTTCAGCTCCACCTTGAAGAAGACTGTATGGTCTTCTTACCCTATCAGGAAGGGCTTCCTCTGATGGCAGCAGATGCTGAGATAGACTGAAGATCATTTCATATCCTCTTCAAAAAATCACAAATAAAAAGTATGACCCCAGCCTGAATGAAAAGCTGTTAAAGATAAAAAGCTAATTTTTATTTACAAACTGACTAAATTTATGCTGAAACTCCTTGGGAAACAATCACTGAAACACAGAATATTCTGAGTATCACTACTATTTGAAATCTCACACTGCTTTGCCAGTGTTGCAAATGTTTTCTTAATTCACATACAGATACAGAAATTCAGTTTCCTTAAGCTGGTTATTTGACCCTGCTCTAACAGAGTCTATCTGACATCTCTGCACTTTAGACATCTATTTTATTTCTTAAAATGAGCTCTGTTTTTTAATAATGAAGACTTCAGAGTATTATATATATTTTTATATATATATATATATACACATATAATGAAAAATTTAGAGCAGACTGTACTGCTTGATCCTAGTTGATAAATTATACATTATGATATGCTGTAACCCCTCCCAGCAGTACTCCAGGTACGATATATTGGTTTTGCATATAATCTCCTCTTGGGAAGCATGCTTTCCACTTGTGAGTTTAGTCACTACCTCCAGCAGAAGTCATACAAAATTAGAAGAATATAAGAAAAGTAGAGAAAAAAAATCAGAAGAAAAGTTTTCATGCCAGGAGGAATTAATGGAATAAACTTACCAATAGGAATTTTCCTGGTACCCTCACACAAAACTTTAGAAATGGATCATTCCTAGGCATGAGGATGCTGTTTGACTAAATTGAGACATGAAATGCTGTTGAACATGCCACAGGCTACCTGTTCCTGGGCTCACTGCCTTAAAATACTTTGCTAATTTTTTTTCTTACCTCTGGTTTTTAAATTCAGTTTCCATCCTGGACTCATGCCCATGTCTAGCTTACCTAAACTCGCTCAGAAAAAGAGAGAAATTCCCTCAGTGATAGCTAAAATGCTTCAGGGACCCATGTATGCTTTGCTGGTGCTGTCCTACATAAAAATATGCAATAAGGGGAGGTTTGGCACTGTTTAGCTTGATTATCCCATATTCTTTCTATTTCATACTGTAGAGGCAAGTAAGCCTGATGGAAGGAAAAGAGAGCTAACTTTGTTAGCTCATCAGTGGTAAAAGGAAAATGTAGTTCTTCAAAAAATGAAAATTACTCTTGGCAATTTGTTTCTCTGCTGTATTTTACCCTTAATTAAATTTATTATCATTTCCAGAATGATGTGGTTTCCAGATATTGTTTTGGTAAAGAACATTATTTGGTAAACTATCATGTCTTAGGATGGGATTGTTTTTATGTAAGAAACAGAAAATCTACTCTCTGGTGATTATACAGAAGGGTTAAATTTGCTCCAACTACTCAGAATTTTTTATATATGCTCTGCATAATTTTTCAACCAGGTTCAATGCCTAGAAATACTAATGAGTTTTCAGGATGGTGTAGAGCTCTTAAGATGAACTGTGAGCAAAGAATTTGGACACCAACCAAAGTGGTCCTGCTATTATGCATTATTCACTGAAGGAAATTATGTCTCTTTTGGAATGATGGTAAAAATAGTTTCTGTCTAGGTAATATCAAAAAATATTGTAGAATCAAATGGATTATTTTCTTTCTTTTATGTCACCTTTGTGGAAAGTAGGCACACAACTGCTAGCTGAAGTAGGTGAACCCACAGACTTCAGCATCTCAAGAGTTGGCATTCAATTAAAGAAGTCTGAATTTTTCCCATTACTATAAACATGGGCTGGCACTTGCCAGTAATCAATAAGATTTCTTTTTTTTTTTTTTCCAGAATCCTTTTATATTTCTGTCTTTAACACACTGCATGCCTGGGCAAGGTAGTAAAAAATGGAGATAGGAATTTAGTATAACCTCTCCAGGGGGGTTGACACATTTTGGGCCTCACAAATGCAAATAATGCCAATTGCTAGTTGAGGCTGGATTAGACCATATTCTGCTTAAATTGATTCTAGCAACAGGAAAACTTGTATGTTGTAAAAAAATGTGGGAGAAGAGAAGAAAATCTGATATAATTTAGGACAACAATTGGACAAAAGCTGATGTAGTGATGTTAACTTCAAAAAATGTCTCTGGAGAGCCACAAAAGGAAGATAAATAACTTGACTAAGATCAAAACAGATAGGAAATGTTGCTATGGGCTCTAGCACCACTACTAATATACAACTTGAACCATTATTTAGTGTTGTACTGTCCCAAAGGTCTTTAGAAGATACATTTATACTGTATAGTCATCACATCCATATTAAATCATGAGTAAGAATCTATTTCAATTTCTTTTTCACCTTCAGCTGTTTGAGCACAGACCATACAGACATGATTTATAAATCTCTAGGCTGCTCCTTATATCACAAGGGTCAGACTAGTCTCTTGTTGACATAAATAACAGAGACTTCAAAACCAGCCTAATTTTTCTCATTAACCCATTAGGCTATCCCCTCTCCATTTCCTCTTCCATTTCATATGTATTGAGATGTTACAAACACAACATAAAAATTAATTATCTTTGCATCATGAAAGGATTTTCCTCCACTTCCAAATTAAATTTATTCACTAAAAGACCTGAAAAAATGTTTCAGAAATTGCCCTCCCCCCTCCCCACCCTGCCGCTACCAAACAAAAATAAAGCATTTGCTTCTAGCAGTCTTAAATGATGTTTGATGCTCCAGAGAGCCTTCAACATTCATTATAGAGCCAACCAGAGCTTCATTAAATATCAGTCTAGCGTGTGTATATGTGGTGCTGAGCACTGGCCTCAGGACCTCCCTTAGGCAATTTTCTCTGGGTTCCTTTCATGTGTCATTTTGCTTTGACTTGGGGCGATTATCACTTTCATCATTGACAATAGAAAACTCATTCCTGTGTGCATTTCATTTTCATTACTCCTTGCCCCATGAAGATGACTGACACACACAGATTCTTTTTCATCCTTTAAAGTATTGTAATGAATAATTTTAAATCCTTGCCTTGGAGTGGTCTTGTATGAGCAGTGGTGGATGAAATAAAATTAAAACTGTGTACTGGTGCTAAGAAAACCTGTTGGGTTATTCTGGTCTAGTAGCAAAAGACAAACTCTCACAGGTTCACAGAATCACAGACTCACACAGAATGGGTCAGGTTGGAGGGGACCACAGTGGGTTTCCTGTTCCATCCTCCCTGCTCCAGCAGAGTCATCCTAAAGCACGTGGCACAGGAATACGTCCAGATGGTTCTGGAATATTTCCAGTGAGGGAGACTCCACACTCCAGTCAATGTGCTCTAGGGTGCAGTCACTCACACAGTAAAGAAGTTCTTCCTCATATTCAGGCAAAATTTCCTTCAATTTCTACTAGTTTCCTCTTGTCCTGTAGCTTGGCATCACCAAGAAGAGCCTGGTCCATACTCTGATCACCCTCTTTTTGGATACTTATGATGTTTACTAAGCCCCTTCTCAGTTGTCTCTTCTCTCACTTCTGCAGAGACCTCTTACAGAAATATAACATGTTCAGTAACAAGTCCCAGAAGCATTCTTTTCAAATTTATTGAAAATGCAGAGTGATGCATTTTACTGTATCTGTTTTAAACAGTGTCTGTTACAGCTCACATTGGCTTATTTTAATGCCTAATTTTAAGAAAAAATTGTGTAAAACATAAATCAAAGACATTTTCCTACAATAACCTGACCACACAATCCTGTTTTAGGATTAAGCCAATTTTCTTTTCATCTCTTTGTAATTTCTGAGGTGATGTAGAAATGCTAAACTTCCTAATGTATGACAGCTTATCTTGAAATATTTTGACACCTCATATTTCAAGTCTTTTCCTATATAATAAAAATTTTGGCTATCTTCTCTATATGAAGACTTGGAAAGAAGTCCTGAGAAGACAAACTATTCTCTTTGTCAGAGTCAGTCTGGAGAAGCCTCCCTTGAGGCAGCTTTCTGGCTTCTCTTACATGTGCAGTAGGGATAAACTATGGCCAGACATTTCAGAGACTCTGTTTCTATATCAGACCAGAGTTATTTGGTGTAATGGTCTCAATCAGAACTGAATTCTTTGCTGTAGAAAAATAATAAATAAATTTCGCAAAGTTTTCCTTCCCACTATATACAAGATTAAAATATATTTTCATTGTTGGTACTGATGATGTGTGAGAATGTAAAAGGTATTATGTACAATGTCAAGATATCTTGAGCTCTATTTCTTTATCAAGCCACTGGACACCATACTGTTGATCTTTCACTCTCTCTTGTGTCTCTTTCTCTCTCTTTCTTCCCCTAAATTCCTCTTCTCAGAATCTGGATAGCTTGAATTTGGACTGGTTAGAGTTTGCTAGGTGAAAGCTTTGTGAAGTGTCTTACTTTGATTGGATGTTTGCTTTAAAATTTGCCAAGTGCCTTTTTCTCTAAAGTTTGCCAGTTAAAATTTGCTATTCAACCTCCTGAGAAGTTTCTTGCTTTCTCCTGTCTGCTGCCCAAGGGTATCAAAGCACCTAGGCCCCTATAAAAACTCACTGAGTGAGCTAGGGGTGTAACACCACTTTAAATAGCAAGCTACTTCAATATCTGTAATCAGATGTCTGAAGGTAAATTTGGACCTATGCAAAGAAAAATTTTGAATGTTTATTCCACTTTATTCTTGCCTATAATCAGAATACAATTGCTTTGAAATACTGTGCCAGCCATTCTCAAGTATCTCACATTATACCTCCAGAATATTTGCTACAAAGTAATAGGAAAAACTCTGACAATGGCTTAAAGTACAGAGATCACAATTTAAAGCATATTTATCCATCTTAAATAGAGATACATTACATCCTAGGCCTCCTGAAAGAGAATAGTTAAAATTCTTACAGTTGAATTGCAGAAATTTGAATTCTTAAACTTGCATTCTCGCTGAAATAGCAGTGGAACTTGAAACAAATTCCTTAATAAGGGTAAAAAGTGGTTTGTCATTTGAAATGAGTTTTTTGAAGGAAAGGGAAGTTAAAGTTGTAAAACATTGTCCTTAAAAAAACACTGAAAACAAGATTCATACCATTTTAGGGCAAAAGTAATCTCAGTTTTGCACCCAGTCTCATCCTGACTACCAAGGAGCACCAAATGAATGTGATAATGAAGAGTTTCTTGCATTGCACGGTTTTCACAGGGGCTGATTGGACAAATTTTATGCAAGGAAAATCTCACTTCTGAAGATTTGTGAAGCCAGATGGTGCCCCATGAAGTTGCCTTGGAGCAAAGCAGTTCTTTTATCATCTGAGAAATGCCCAATTTTTGTAGTTACATATGGAATTCTTTTTGCTTTAAGGACAGCATTTGGCAAACACCCTACACCATGTCTCTTTGTTGATCCCAACTGCCACAATTATTTCTAGTAGTCATCAGAAGAAATAAAATCCAGTAGAGAAAGTATCCAAAAGAAAAAGGCATCTATTCATTTAAAAAAGAGATCCTGGTAATTAAATTTGCCACAGAATTCAGTTTTCATTTTAAGTTCTAGAAAATATAAGCCACGCAGTGAGAGGTCTGTGTCATCCTTCAGCAGCCAAATGCCATGCCTTTGAATAAAGTGAAGGAATTTAAATATGTGACGTTTCTTAACAACAAAATGTGTGATATCTACTGTGTCATTTCTTTGTTTTTGGTCTATAGTGGGTAACCAATTCACTGGAGACCTCACACCAGCAACACTTCAGTGGGGACACACACATCTTAGAGAAAAGTCAGGAGGAATTTATGATGGCTTGTAATTTTGGCCTGGTGCCTTGGAAACACAACCTGTTGTATTTAAATAGGTCAGCACTGCCAGACTTATAGTGTAATTAGTGTTGATTAAATCCATGTAGGACTGAGAAAATACAAAGTAACAATGGGTTTGGAACTATTTCATATGTGACATAAGTAATCAAGACACAGAAATCTGAATGTCTTATGGATGGCCAGATTATGATTCAACCCTGATTGAATTTTACTCCATCGCTTGAATATCTAAACATTTTAATTACAGACTCTTATTTTGCTATGGGTTTAGTTTTTGTTTTGTTTTTGTTTGTTTGTTTTGTTTTGTTTTTTTAAATTAAACATGACTGATACTGGTAACTGTCATTAGCTGAGAATAAACTGTTCAACAAATAAAATAGCTTAAATGGATATGAGGAAATATTGTTAATATGAATTATGTACAATCAACTTAGAACGAAGCAAGAAAAATAACCCCAAACTACTGTCTAATCATCCAACCAAATAAAGTCTCATAAATAGGCTAAATATTTGGAAGGTATTCTGGAAGAAAACTCATCAAGCAAAAGATTAATGCAGCAGGAATGATTTTGTGCAGATACTTCTATACAGCAAACACTCCTATAAAAGTTAATCTTCAACATTGCTGGAGTTGGTGTCATACAGGAACTTTCAGAATATGACCAAATCTTCCAGAATAAGAGCTAATAAATCAAAACTATTCTATAACATTTTATATTCCGTTGTCTCTTTTTATGCAAGTGCTCAAAAAATGTAGCATTGTGAGTCTGCCTCCCAAAATTTTCAATAATCAGGATTTTTTTTTTTTAAACTGTCTTCTAGGACTTTTTAGGTCTGCCTAAATATGTCTCTTCTGCTCTTAATTTTCTCTGTTGTCCCTGAACAGAGATAGAATCTACTATCTTCCTATTTTGTCTTGTCTGCATTATTATGATGAAGAAAAGATGTGTACAATCACATGTTTTTCCACTGAAGAGTCTATCAGTAAAGGTCAGCAGAAGTCCTGTTCACCTATGTCATTATGAGGGGGGAAAAAAAGGACCTTCTGCTCCAACAACTTATTTTTCCTCAGGTCTGCTATAAAGTGGAATTAAGATATAAAAAGATGTAAAATTCTGAGTTAAATTGATCCAGGTAGGGAAATACATACTGAAAGCAGAGTGATGATTAAACATTCCCACTTCAGATCTCTGGGAGGTGGTTGGCTCGTGCTCAAGGGGCCACAAGTTATATTCAAATCATGAATTTTTTTTAGTTTTGGTTTGAGGAAACCTCTCTAAGCCAGTTAGGGCTAACTATCATGAACTGATTTGGAGGTGAGTTCATTTCATTTGCAGTCCAAAGAGCAGGCACTTACTGGATTTACTTTCCATTATTTACAACAGAAATAAGCTCATCACCATTCCATTTTACACTTCATATTAATCAATTCATTTTTCGATCTTGCAATCATTTTATTAGTTCCAATAAGTACTTTGTGCATTGTTAATGATAACATAAATTTGAAAAATATCCAGAATCTGGTTAAAAGTAACACTCTGAGCATTTTGGGCTGCTGCCACTGTTTTCTGTGACTGGTGTGGGTGGAACTCACACCACTTTCAGCACAGTTATTTGTAAGGGTCAACGTTGAACAGTGGATTACAGTTTCAGGATATGACTGAGATAAGATCCATAACATTTTGAAGAGCAGCAGTGCTATAATTTTCTATATGTGTGTGGCAAAGCCTATTTTTTCTTAGATCTGTCTACCAGAGGTGCTAAAGGGAGCTGTCAGTTTTTCTAAATTAAGGTCTTAAATTAAAAAGAAGAATATCTCAAATATATGCAGATAGTGCCATGAAAATATATAAAAATGGTGTCAGAATGGAAAAATAGTTACAAAGATTCTCATTAATCAATAAAGTATTTCAATAACTTAAAAATTTTATTTGATCTTCCAAAAGTATTAAATATTTTATATAAGGAGTATTAATCTTTTATATAAGATTAATAAAGAGCTATTATATATAATACGGATATATTATATATAGGGATATATTATATATAAGGATAATATACTATATATAATAATAATCTTTTCCATGCCACTTGCATGTAAACATTGTTTGATGATCAAAACAACTATTTTAGAATGTATTCTGGAGTTGTCCTCTATAGAGCTGACCAAAAGATAATATCACTGTGTTTCTAGTGAATTTATTCTAAAATTCCAACACTCTTGAGGATTGTAATGTTGATTTAAATAAAAAGAACTAAATCTTAAAGAAAATGCTCTCTCCACTGAGAAACATTATAAGCATAGGTATGCAAATGGTTTGTGATACTGTTTTGGATTAAAAACATTGAAAGTATATCTAAGAAAGTTTTCTTACAACCTCTGCTTCTCTGTATAAAAGTTGATGTTTCCCAGCCATCACACTGGCAATAATCTCCTTAAAGAAGCGCTTTAACACTATGGCTTCAAGAGAAATTGATAAGAGTACTAAAACTTTCTCAAATTATATTACTTTTATCTTTATTTTTTTGTCCTACTAACTAATATCCAGGCACATGACATCATGCAGAAACATAATTAATGTGCACATAGCAAGACAAAATGACCATTTTGTCTTGGCAACCAATAAATCTCACCTTTTACCTCTCTCAATCAGGATGGGTTTTTTATTATTATTTTAAAAATTACTTTATGAATACTTTAATTTTAAGCAAACTGTGTGTTCCTTCACAAGGATTTCCACACACCCCCCCTTTTCATAGACTTCTCCAGCCACCATTTATTCATATTTCCTTATTTCATATGGTAGTAGTTAAATCAGCTAGCAAAAGCCTAAAAACAAGACTGGACTGACCAGACATTAAAAATAGTGACATCGCTTCAAAAGAAAATGCAAAAAAACATTAATCACATTACCTGTGTCCATGAAAACTGCTATCCAAGCAATGATCAACATCTGATAATGCTTACAGGTTATGATGAAACAAGAGAGTCAGAGCTATAGAGATGACAAGGTCAGTTATTATTTTGGTGGTGACAACTACTGCTGTCTATAGTGTGTATATATATATTATGTCTATATATAACCTGGTTTTATTTCCCATTGCAAAAGCAGAGTGATACTCGAAGTTTAAAATTGACTAGTGTGTGTGGGGGAGACCCTCATTCCAGCTCAGCAGACCCTGTAATTTTTACGAAAGATATCAATTTATAAAGACATCAATTCATAAGGCCCAAACCATCTTTATTTTGACAACAAATGCAACTAACAAGCTGTAAAGAGATTTTTTTCCAGAAAGATCATTATTCTGTGAATTCCCATTAACACATAAGATGCCATTCACCCCTCGTGACTGAAGGAGGTGGCAAAAGCACCAGCTGAGTGCAGAGGTGTAAGGTCAGACCTCCAACTCTCACCACCCTGCAGGCTCTCCTTGCTTTTGTACCTTCCTCTGCTCTAGCAGTGCCCCAGGAGTGAAGGAAGAAACAGAAAAAAATAGCTGAGGATGAAATGATTTTTAGGTACCTGAATTTAGATTGCATTTTAGAGCTGACAGGTGAAAATTGGAAATGGTAAATACAAAGGCCCTAAGCAAATAATCTGTATTAGCAAGAAAGAAGAAAGGTCCCAGGTTGTTCTCTCTGTCACTTCAAAAGGAAGGGATAACATGTTGTCATATGATATCCAAAATAACCTCTCTTTTTCCAGTTAACAGGATTGCATTAGAGGTTCAGATTCTTCTCATTGGAAATACTAAACTGAATTTCACAGATGCAAATCAGATTCACTCTTTACCTGAATGAATTTAAGATTTGCAATAGCATAATTACAGAAATTGTATTTACATTTATTATGCTAATTTACCTTACATTTTGCAAGTTATAAAAAATATTTCATTTAATGGGTACATTTCACAGTGTGCAGGTATCATATTTCTAGCATTAAAATGTTCCTAAAATGATCTTCCATGTAAAAAGAATATTTCTGTTCATGTTTTCCATCAAAATAACTTTGTGGAAAATACTTTGCACAGAGTCTCCTCAGCATAGTGCATTTTCCCCTTATTTTTCCTTGGAATATTTGGCCTCTCAATATTAGTTGTACAATATTTTGTAGCTAAACCCTTTTTTTTTCTAGGAAGCATCTTGTTTTCTGGTCTTAATTCTTGACTGGTTCTGAGGACATAGATTATTAGCAGAGGAGGTTCAATCAAGTGACATCAGGATATTATATCTTGCTTGAAGAGCCCTAAGAAGATGTTTTTTGCTTGGTCAGAAGAGGTTTCAAAGTGCAAAATAATTTCTAAAAAAGTAATCGACTTTTCATTTTCAATATGGAAAATCCTATTTGGGGTAGGAGAAAGTAAAAAAAAAAAAATGGCAGATTTCCTATATGGTTGGTAAAGAGGAGATGGCAATTGTGTGAATGAACAGTGCATTTTTTAAGGGATCCCTTTTTTCCCATTGCAGGGTCTTTAGCACCTGCTGCTTCCATTGGGAGGATGGAGGGAGGGCTGAGACACCCTCCCCAAGCCAACACATCAGCCCAAGTCCAAGGCCTTTGTCAGGCTTCCTTCCCCAGCAATAGTCAGAGAAATAACCCCAAATTTCATACATCTCCCCTGCTTTTCCAGGAAGGTTTTGTGTCCAGAATAATGCCAGCTGCAATACACAGGCTGTCCAGGTGTTTGCTCACCACCTTACTGCTATCTTCCTTTATTGCAGGTTAGCCTGGGAGAAGAAATTTTTTTTTTTCTTTAGGTAAGAATTGAAAAAAATATTATTAAAAAGGCCATATGGATTCAGTTCCTCTCAGGGGGGCTCTTTCCTGTTGAAATGCCACCATGGCTATTTTACCTGGAAGCACAAATTATTAAGATTTGCTTGATTAATATTAGATAATAATTTGATAAAGACTGGACAGTCAAATAGTATTTTCTAGAATATGAGTAAAAATTCTTTGAAAAGACGAAGAGAGAGAGCATTGAGCCTTGGTATCAAATATTAATAATGATTAGCTTTATATTAAAAAAGTAATAGCAACATAAACTACTAATTTGCACTAATAGTTGCATCCAGTATATCGAGTTCAAACATAAAATATTTCTTCTCTGAACAGTCTCAGCCTATAGTGCAAATTAATGTTGCCCAAATAACTACCAGGCAGTGAGCACAGAAATGATATGGCACAAAACCTGAGTTCACAATGACTGTCAGATATACAGTTGAAGCCAAATGAAAGCCAGTTGGAAGCTGCTCAGAAATTTGGCAGTTAAAATACATATTTTAGCCTTATGGCTACATTCATTGCCATATGTTGAGAGCTGTCCCTCTCTATTTGTGTGTATGTTTGGAATTGTCTACCCCTATTTATTTGCAATCCCTTATTTAGGCATAATGGCTCAGCTACTAAAAGATATTAACATATTGCTGCAGATTGAAGGCAGAACAACAGATACAATTAGAGGTAGAGTGAAGACTGAACCATGTCAAAAGATCAAGTCTTATTTAATCACACAGTGGTGACTACCCTATAGCCCTGCTCTTGTCAAAGTCCATTCCAGCCTACATTCTATGCTTTCTCTCAAAAGTAACCCAAATACACTGCAATAACAGAAAAGTCTGATTCAAACTGCAAATGTTTGATCTAAACTCACCTCAGTGCTCCTGACCAGGCTGCTGATCAGCAAGACAACATCTATCTCTAAAAAGGGGGATCATATATTGGATACTGAAATTACCATGAGCCACTCTTCACAGGCCAATGTTTTGGAAAGAGCCTCTCACTGCCTTTTGGGGATAGCATATCCACAACTACAGCAAATGTGAGAAATCAATTTTACCACAGTGCCTTTGTTATTCTGATTGAGAAATGCATCCCAGTAGACTCAAAGCAGAGGGAAAATTAAACAGCATCTTCCCCTCCACCAGCTCCACCTAGATCTGACAATACTTGGCACTACCACTTGATTCCAGCTTTTATTGCTTCCCCAGCATGTTTTCTTTTTTTTCTCCTGGTTTTCCCTCTTGTGATTCTTTTTCCTGGTTTCTCTCTAATATACACTCAGTTCAGCCAGCTAACACCACCTTTTTGCAGCACAGCCATGAGACTCCAATGAAAAGCAATGTTTTAAACAATGCAAGGCTGCTAAAAGTTTGCTGAGTTTCAGAGTGGCTGATAAGCCATTTCACTGTGCCTGTAGCACCCCAGCAGCAAGGCTGCAGGGGAAGGAAATTCCAGAGACACAAGATGACAGAGACAAGCTGCATTTTCTTTTGTCTTTTTAAAATTTTTTCTCCTACTTTGCGAGTTTGTTTTGCTTTAAAACACATAGAATCAAACATCAGCAGCAAAAACCAACACTCCAAAACTACCTAAGTTGCCTCCATCTTCTTTGTCCTCAAGATAGATTTTATTCCATACTGTCTGTTTATACTATGTTTTCACCTTTTAAAATACTTCAAAACTTAAGGAGAACGAATGACGGAAGCCATCCAAATTAAAAGTCTTATTTAATTATGTGCAAGTTATAGATTTTTTTTCTGGATGATTTTAAAGCTGGTTATTAACAGGTCTCGTGCTGGCTGTTATCAGGAGAGCAAGTTGCCTATAGCCAGATACAAAGCTTATAACAGCCAAATCATGTCCCTATAGACAGCTAGCTGGCTTCTTTTATCATGGGATCCACCACAGTGGGAGCTCTTTCTAAGTGCATTTATCCCCATGAAGTTCCCACAAGCCAGAAAAGACCTCTTGTCATCATTAGCTGAGGTATTTATGCACCCTAAGGGTAAATACAAGAAGAATTTAGGCGCTGAAGTCCAGAAATCAGTTCCCAAACACACCCCTGCTTATTTCAGTACACAGGCACTAAGCAATTGATAGAACTTCCTCACCTTTTCAATTTCCATAAAAGCCTTCCTTTTCAACCAGTAATGAAAAATTCAGCGTTTCAAATCTTTAATTGATATCTTCAAAAGAAGACCCTAATAGGTGCCAGGGGAAAGATGGAAGCGTGGCAAATGAGAGTCAAGAAGCCCCACATGAGCTGAGAGGAGTGACAGGGCAAAGAGCACGTCAGCCCCAGCTCTGCATCGCTTTGATACTCACAAACACTCCTTGGTCATGATAGTTTCTGCCTGGAAGCATGTTCCTTCCAGAAATGTATACCTGAACCTTGAGATCAGTCTGATCTTATTTGGTAGGTTTGATTTGCACTCCACCTACTCTCTCTGCCTGTGAGGGAAATAGCAGCAAGTTTCTCCCCTAAAATCCATGTTATACAGTTATCTTCTTTTTCCCCTTCCATCATGCTTTCCCCACGGCATAACATCTTCTTTCATGTAATGCCCTGTAAATACTAACTCTGCTGGGGAAGGCTTGAGGGAAAACATTTCAAAATTTGCAGCATAATGAATTAAAGAGGCACAGATAGGCTTCTTTTTTTTTTGATGCTCCCAGACTAACATCCATCTGTCTGTCTTTTATTCTCAGATAAAGCCATTTTCTAAACCTTTCCAAAGGCATGAACCCTCCTGACAGAAGGAGGGTTCATTTACCTAGCTCTGATCAGCAGGATTGTGAAGTGAGTGTCTCCCATACAGCTTCTGGAAAGGATTAGGAAGGAATCAAATAAAATCTGAGACTTGCTGTTAATTATGAATGTCCAAAAGAAAGTGTGGTAATTGAAGAGAAGGCAAGAGACAGTTCCACTGCTTTTAAATTAGAATGTTATGACTGCAAAACTAGAGGCTCAGAGTCAGGTGTCCCACAAAATAATTCACAGAAAAATTCCCTATGAGGTAATAAATTTTTTATCTTACATTTTCAGATTCTTGAAGAGATAAGGAGAGGAAATAGCTCTTTGATGCATCTCAGGAGAAAAACCCCTAGAAGATATGTTAGCATTCAGCGCCAAACAGAAGTATTGCAGTATAACCTAAAATATTCCACTTGGGTGGAATTAAGTTTCCACGTGCAGATATCCTGCAGGACATTTATTGTTGAAGCAATTATGCAATTACACACATTTGTTCATTTACAAAATAAATGTATCCATTTCTCTAAATGCATCTGATCATGATAATTGTAGTGCCCTGAGCTCTCGTTACTTCCAGAGCAGGTTCTCCGAGTCTCATTTAAATATAACAAGTGTGTCACCACCTTTAAATTAAATTTACACTTAGGGCTGACTTTTAAGTCAGCCTACTTGGCAGCTTTTGCTAATACAGTTGTCTGTTTCTCACCTACAGAGATACCTTTTCTTTACAGAGTAAATCTTATGCACAGGTCTGCAGAAAAACCTGGAATTTCTGTCAAAACAGAAGCCAGGGAATTGCTTGATTCTTGATTCAATCTGACATTGCAAGCCTTGATTTGAGGCTTGAAATAGATTGATTTACAAATAAACAAATAAAGTTATAGAACTGAAAAAATGAATATACATCATGCAGCTTCTTTTCTTGGAATACCAAAGATAGCCTGGGGTAATGAATGCATCCAAGATGAATATATTTGGGTTAGCAAAGCAATAAAAATTGGCATGCAGATACCTCTCAAGTATAAGAATCAAAGCCAGAAACAGAAAGAGTATGGGTGACAGCAACTGTTTCATGTCTTGTGTATGGAGGTTGGAAATACAGCATATTCTTTCAGAAAATATAAGAAATACATGTGGTGTTATGACAAATGAGCTTTTAAAGTAAATGTATAGCAATTAGATAAATTAAAAAATGTTTTCACATTTTGCAATTTGCAAAATGTGTGTCTGACTGAAATGGTTTATTAATATAGTTTGTTAGTAGGATGCCAAGAATGATTTAAATTGAATTAAATAAATACAAAGGTTTCTTAGTTAAACAGCATCTAGCTGAAGGGGCAAGCAATCGTGATCAATCTCAATATGGCACAAAGATATGTCTGCAGTATGTATTGAAAAAATTATGTATATTATAAATATTTGAGAAAGTTAAGGCAGCAATGACTGAAAAAAAAATATTAGGCTTAGATACTACACTATTTCATCACATATTTCCTATTCAGGGAAAGAGAAAAAAAATTGAGCTGCATTTTCTAACCTTAAGATTCACAACTTACTCTCCCAGTTTGTTTAACATCTTTTCTACATATTGCATATGGAGGATACAACAGCTGGAATAAGGAAACATTTTGACTGCTGTTACATCTACTAACTTTCACCCTTGTCATATTTTGCACAGTACATTAAGCAAAAACATAACAGGCAGTTATTACTTTCTATTTCAGTGAATCTTTGTTAGGCAGGGGCAGGAGAGCAAGAAAAATGAGCAGAGGTGAAAAAAACAGCAAAAGAAACAAAACCCCCAAACCAAAACGGAATAATTACACTGTACCATGTTAGGAGCAGTAGTGAGGTTTTCAGAACCCCAATGCACTTGTTATGAACGACATGATAAATGTAATATTAAAGCAAAACAAAAGATAAATACTCTGTGAGAGCAAACAAAAAATATTGCTATCAAACCAGTAATCTAATCACAGGGATTGAAGAGCAAAGGGGAGAAATTTCCTGTGGCAAGATGCACTTTATATCCCTGCATTGGGGCCATGATGCAGTACAAGAAGGCACAAGGTGAAACACATATTTCACATGCATTTTACAGACATTCTGTAGGCATCTGCAGTATTTTCACTTTTTTTGCCTTGCAGCATTTCTTCTTAGTACATAGCAAGCAGCTGTTGTTCACTGAGAGCAGGGGTGGTATAAGCTCTGCTGGACCCCTGGGTCCTCCAGGGGGATGGAGGTTAGATGGAAATTCTTCTGTGTTTGCCCATGGGTACCAGCACAGGCACCCAGGGCTCATCCAGCATCTCCCACAGCACACCCTGGAAAGGGAATGCAACTCCTATTTCTGCAAAACATTTCTTTTCCTGTCCCTTTGCCTTTCCTTCCTCCTTTCTTCTCTCTCCTCTAGTCCACTCCTCCAGTCTATTGCCAGTCTGGAAAAATGAGATATGGACTTTTTCAAGGGCTGTTACAGCTATATGAGTCAGCAAAGTTCAGTGAAATGGATTTGAAATAGGGGAGTAAAAAAACACCTCCTTTTGCACAAAAGGTATAAGTGATGTTGTGAAAAGGCTACTCCCATGCAACAAGATGACTGAGAAGCACTTTCTCACTCCTCAAGAGGCCAAATAAATATTTTAATTATTCTTAATGAAGTAACATGGTTCTCAGTCATGTTTACCAAATTTAAAGGTCATAATTAATTTCCATCAATTAAATCTTATTGCAGATATTTTGAAAGCTGTAACTTCACTGAAAAAAGCACACTTAGTTGACACAGGAAAGCAGAAAAGCCAGTCCATAGCCCACTGAAAAATCCATGAATATATGCCTTATTTTGGTTGCAGATAAAGACTAATAGTTTAAGAAAAGCTCCTGAAATTTTTAAAATAAACACAATCATCTCTATCTGTATATATTGTTTTATATTTGTTGCTATGCCCCATCCATATTCTATGTAAAAGTATTAAAAAGTAGGAATTGTGATTGCTTTCTAACTACACAGGAGATAGCAAATCAAATCAATGGTCCTTATCTTGGCAGACTATTGAAATCTCCAGGAACACAAAGAATTTCCTGGCATCTCTTTGCATGAGAAATCCAGTATGTTTTTTGTACCCCCACAAATATTATAACACATTCTTTAGCCAAATCTTACTCACTGATAAGAGTGTGTCCTGGAAGCCAGAGAAACCCATTTCTTCCTAGGTATAAAACAAAATGTCATGCAGAGAAGATTGTACACCTTCATTACAGAAAATGCTAGCAAACACCATCAACATCTTACTAGCAGCCTCTTGTAATTCCAGTTAGCAAAAATATATTCATAGTTATACAGGTAAATGCATAAACAAAATCAGTTTCTGATCTCTTCTGTTATAAATAAGGTTTATCACTAGGAAAAAAAAAATGGGCTTAATATTTAATCTGGGGAGGGCAAGGTCAAAAAACTCAACACAAGGCTGTAAACATTGGACCATATACACCTTCATCAGCTTCACCAGAGAGATCTCTGAAAAGAAATTACTTTTAGGGTTACTTGAACTCAATATGGAGATAATAACATCATGCAGACCTGATGCTGATAATTGCAATGACGGACTCCAAAGAAAATATTTTGCAATTATCACCAAAACCACTTAGACCTCTGGATACTGATGTTGCTGAAACTTCACTCTCCTGTTTGATGACATCCAGAGTGAACTGCACAGTGCCATCAGGATATTATTTCCTCATTATCACCTGAGTGGTTTAATAGCCATACTTCAGATTTTTCTTCAAATAAAGTCTAAAACCAGGCAAAAAATGGAGAAGATGTAAATACCAGGTTCTATATGACAGAGACATGTATGGGGTTTTTTTCATCTAAATATGACTTTGCCAATGTACAAGATTTGTTTTCTAATCCTAAGAAACATGTGTTAAGTCCCCCATATTTTTGAGAAAAAAACTGTTCATGAATAATGGGAGAGGGGGTTAATTGTTCCTATAATTTTTTTTCAGTTGTTTCCATTCTGGTTCTGTTTCACAACCTTTGCTTTCACTGACTGCTGAATGAGGTTTATCAAGGGGTCAATTGGATTGCAATTGTATCAGAGAAAATCAATAAATAATACTGAGAAGTGTCACTTTCTGGAAAGGAATACTAATACTTCTTTGGGGTCTGTTACATAATAGTCTTCAGTACTATAAATTCATTATTTAGAAGCCAATGCAGCTTTACTTTTTCCCAAGGATAAGCTTTCAGATTTTTAAAAACTCTAATATCAAGGGAAGCTTGAATTACAAACATCAAGTATGGTTGCAATATTTAAAATATTAGAAAATTCAGCTAGACTGGAAACACAGAGTGAATCCCTTATGCTTGGAATCTCATTCTGAATTAAAAACCCCCCTTGGCTGTTAGCACCCACAAGTCAATAAGTCTGCATGTTAGGCTAATTTCATGTGATGACAGCAAGCAGTCCCACGCTGACAGAGGCTGACATGCAGTACAAGTGCCACAGAAGCAACGTGGAGTTTCTGTCAGTAACAAAACCCACGTTTTCAGCTGAAGTCAGTACCTGCTAGAATGCCAAAGTGCCAGCAGCCAGCTCTGAGCACACTTGCTGCAGATTTCTAAGGCTGTCACATCACTAAATCAAAGTTGCTCAGTGGTTGCCAAATGTCAGCTCATTAAGCTGAAGGAATTACTGAGTAGCCTCAGAAAAGAAAACAAGTTCAGAGAGAAGTACATGAATAAGACAGTATCTGCTGACTTCCTCACAAGGAGCCTGGTTCTTCAGCAGTTGCTCCATTTGCTCTGTCTTGAACAAGGTTTTCAGGTTTAGAATATTCAAGAAAGCCTGAGATGTTGTTTCCTTAGATAGCTCTGATCCTCCTAAAAGCAATGACCTCCAACACTGACAACGAGGTAAGATTTTTTTTTTTTTCCCCCCCCCAGGAACCAAGAAGTAAAAACTGTAACTAAATTTGGTCCTGGAAAAAAATATCCACATGAATAATAGGAACTGAATTGTCAATCAGTGTGCTTAGGGAAGATTTTTGATGTACTGTGACCCACAGAGAAGCTATTTCAGGTGCAATACATAAAACTGCCATATTGGTATATTCCTTTGGGAATTTCTGATTAGCTTCACCTCCTGATTTGCCATCCAGTGAAAACGATTATTTTTGCAAGCCCTCAAAACACAGCCTAGTGCTGTGGAAGAGATGTAGAACCCCAGGAATGAAGGGAAGACAGGCAGTGAGGAATAAATGGGTCAGTGGAAGTGCAGAGCATGTACCTGCTGGAGGCTCTTCTTTCCTTTTCTTCAACAACAGAAAAAGCAAGCTGTTTATCTGCTAATATTGTACCAAAAATATACTATAACATCAATTTATTTTATTGAGTGTACAAGTAGTCAACATTAAGCAGATTTATGGCTTTAAAAACTGCTTTATTGTGTGTGTCTGAGGAATTTTCTCTCTTCTAGATAAAGCTGCACTTCAGCTATACAAGGAGTGTGTATGGGAACTGCTTTATAGGAACCATTTGGCACATGCTCTGCTTTTAGATTTGTGAAAGTGAAATCACATTTGATGGCACTGTAGCTGTAATTTAAATCAGCTCTTGGCCTACTGTGTTCTGAAAACAGCTGCAGCACACCATGGCAATGGGAAAACACCACCTGACATTCCCAGTGATAGGATATAAATGTAGGGTATCACATTAACAGCAATCAGCTTCTCTGGTCTGAGATGAAGAGAGTGGAATTGCTGGGCTGGTAGGGGTTTGTGAAAGCCTGAGGAGAAGGCTGCAGTGGGGAATGCTAGGAAAGGCAGCTAGGGGGCTCATTTTTGAGGGCCTGTTTGCAGATTGTGAATGCAGTTAAAAAGTTAATTTTGTTTCGGTGTGACTTATTTCCATTGCATCCAGAAGGAACTGTGTGGTTTTAGCTGTCATATAATTGGCTTTATGATGAGTGCTCTTGAATAGTATGTTAATTGACCACATCTAATCACAACACTTTTAAAAGAAACCACTCTGATTAGGCAAGGTCTTATTGTTAAAGTTTTTCTTTACAAATGTTTTCATGAAGAACAGATATAATTTTTTTTCAGCTAGATCATTCTAAATAAACCTGCAAAGAAGATGACCAGGGAGCAGGCTGTCTTCAGCTTGACCAGACAGATTCCAAGCAGGATTTGCAGGAAGGTTTGCAGGAAGATGGCTCCATCTACAGACAGAGGCTACTGTGATCACTGCAGCTCAGTGTGGGGGCTGCACAGCCAGGTGATTTCAGCCAGGCTCTCTAACCCACATGAGCTAGCCAGACAACCCTCCCTCGAGATTTTAGGCTTCGGAGAATGTCATGAGACAGAATGCCAGCCCGTTTTCACAGATCAGATCTGGGCATGTCCATGGAATGGAACAAGGTCTTGGCTTTTCCCAGAACCAAATATAATCCAAGCATCATAAAAAGAGCAATAAAAAAGAATTAATCAAAGCTTTTTGATGTATCCATTAACTGACTTTTCATTTCCCTCCTTTCATCCCACTTAATTCCTTAATGTCAGTCACACTGGATTAATAAACAGACAGACCAATTGAATAAAAAAAAAACCAAACCAAAAAAAAAAAAAAAACAAAAAACCCCAGGAGTAGACCACAGGTGGAATAACTATACTGTGGGAAACAAAATAGTTAAAGACACTGACACCTGCTAGCCCAGAAATGCAGCATGTCATCATCTCAGCTGAGATTGTGTCTGTCAATCTGTGGAGTTCAATTCCTACTTCAACACGTGACAAGTCCTTTCTAAATGTCTCGGTCATCTGCAGAACCTCTTTACATCTGATTTGCCAGCTGTCGAAATCTTTGTCTGTGCTCGTAGATTGCTGTCTGTCCAAATAAGCCCTGACAACTCACTCTGCTAAGCTCCTCCTCTGTGAGAGCTCAGACACCCTTAAATGAAAGTAAAATCTACATTTTTCCCAGGGGTCATTCCCCTCTGAGCTTCTCTGAGCTCATGCAGGTCCTCCTAGATATTTCTCCTGTGAAAGGTGATATACCACCATGCTGTCAGAAGCTGGGTGGGGAGTAGGCTTGGCTGAATTCAAACTGGAAGAGCATGGGGGGTGGTGTTTGGTTCTCATCCTGACAGATTTGTCTTGGACTCTGTGGGAACAAACTCTACCTGAGATAACAGGTCTTATCTTAATTGTTTCACTGAGTTCTGGCAGAAGCATCTTCACCAAAGAAGAGATTTCAAAATCTTTTTAGAATCAATACTGAAAGGTTTTTCAATTGCAGTTTCTAAGGGTGAAAAAAAAAATCATTATAATATTTCCAATTATGAAGTCCTTCTGCAGAGGAACAATCAGTTCTGACCTCCTGACAGGAAGCTCTGTGCCAGGGCTATGACATATCCTAAACTATTATTCAGTTCTGATTTAGAGATCAAGTCAATCATTGTAGTGTATCCAACACATGTCAATGAGAACTGCTGAACTGATGACTCAGCAGACTCAATATTTTCAGATCTACTGTGAGGTGAACCTGGAAATGTCACACTTCTATTTATATATCTCTTCTACACAAAAAAATAAGCATACTTTCCCAAGGCAGTCAAAAACTGATTATATTTATTTTGAAAATATCCAGATCACCTATATATTTGCATTCAAGCAAATTAGTTTAGTAGCAGAAATAGCTGCTGAAATAAATGAATTCAATGTGGCAAATTTGCAGAGTGATCATTTAAAATTATGGATGTCAACACCAGGAAACAGAGTCTAACAGCAATGCTTACCCATGCCATGATAAGAATACTTGTACCTGCAGTCTAAAAGCCTAGAACACAAATATTCTCAGTGAATGCCTTGGCAGTTTGCTACTAATCAATAAATTTCTGCAATACTTGAATTTTAAACTCAGAAAATCACAGAGCACGAGCAGCTTTGAGCAGAAAAAAGCCAGTGCACAGAGAATACAGAAGCACTCACCCATGTTCTCAGAAATAACGCTTCTCGTGCATTCCTGTCCATCACTGCTTACACAATCTATTCTGGATACACAAACCAGCACTGATGAGTTTCCCTGCTTTAACACCAGATTCTAGATGCCCTGCCCAGCACACTGTGATTTTGTGCTGCCCAGGAGGAGCAGCTGAGAGGCTGCTGCCAGTTCATAAAGGCCAGGCATTTTGGCAACGGGACGGAACACCGCAAGACCCACAAAAGTGACCCGATGTTATTGGCTGGTGATAACTTTCTTTTCAGAGACTGATTCTTTTTCATTGTACTCCTGGCTGAGAGCAGGTGTACAGAATAATAGCCCATGGCAACAAAGAAGATGAAAGTCAATTACAGCTGGAGATGAGAAAGAAAATTCATTTTTAGTCGGTGTTAGCTGTTGCCCCTGCGAACACAACTACATGCTTTTATCACATAAGAGCAAAGAAAGTCAAGGTCTAATCTTTGCTCTTTGACCCCCTTTCTGCTTTATGCAATATAGAAAGTATAACATTTTTTTAATATATCTATATGTCTTTGGTGCATGTCAAGTTGTCTGCCTGAAAAGCAACTCAAAAACATTATTTTGTACCACAGAGTACAGCTGTGGCAGAGCGGATTTTCAGTGGGACTGGATACAGATTTGAATTATATTTAAACATACTGACCTTTCTGGTCACAGACTTTTATGAACTTTATCCATGTGAAGGAAGGAAAATAAACCCCAAAGATACTGGAAATTTAAAGGTTTCCTAGAATCTCCCTTCCTTTCTCCAAGCTTTCAAAATTAAAAACAAAAAAAAAAGAAAAAGAGAAGTTAAATCTCCCTGCCTACAGGACTCTAATAATTTTCCTCCTTTTTTATCATGTCAATAGACAGTAAAAGTAATCTTTTGAAAAGCTGAAATAGCATTTTATTTTCACTCCAGAATGGAATAATGAAATGTCTGCTTCCTTATGGAATTTATCGCAGCAAAATGTTTTAAATTCCCTCTTATAAGAGTGTTTTCATGTAGTAATACACCAATGTGATATATAGTGCATGTTAACTTAATAGCAGAATAAATCACATTATTTGTATTACAGACTGTATTATTAATCTCCTACCCATATGCTTTCCTATTCCATCAGGCAGTTCAATAAGCAAATGCAGCAAAGGTTCATGGTCTTTCCCTAGGACAAAATAATTTGCATTAATTACTAGTTTTATTATTTTTTTGCATATTGCTTTCCCACATATTTAAGTAGTAAGCACTCTTGTCCAAACTTTACTGTTTCCCACCGAAAGTATTAATGCTATACCTAAATTTGGAATAAAATATATTATGAGATGTTCTGAGTAAGGACCTCTTTTCCTGTATTTTATTAAGAATTTCAGAAGAATAAATTAGCACAGAGAAGTTAAGTTTTTAATAAAAAATAGCACTGCAAAATCATGAAAATTATTAGAAATGTTCATGTTTCTCTGACTGTCCTTTTAACCTAGTAACCACAATCTGTTCTCACCACACTCATGGAAAAAAATATCTAAAGATGCTCACTTTCAGTTTGAAGCCATTACCCTTTTTCCTGTCACTTGTAAAAAGTCTGTCTACAGCTCTCTTGTAGGTGTCCTTTAGATCATTAAACATATTTTCTTTTTTCTAACTATATTCTCTTTTAGACACTTTTGACTGTGAAACCAGGCTGAATAATGACACACAGCTACTTAAACACACCATGGTCCATTTTGAGTCTCAATTTGCACCTGAATCATATTGAGCAATATCACACAGTGGATGAAACTTTCCATGTTTAGCATTATGAATTTTGTTTAGAAATAGGAGGTATGCAAAGAGATTTCAATAGGGGATGAGAAATTGAAAAAAAAAAAAAATCATGAAACTTGTCTTAAAAAGCCTCCCAAACCAGATTATCTTTATTTATTAAATGTGCAACCTACTATTTTATTTTAAATTGACACAAGGTTATAGTGTCATGATTGAGGAATGGCAATCTTCAATTTAGTACACCCCTACATACAGGCAGGCAAACCCCTGAGACTAGCAGGGTCCTCTACAAGGCAGTTCATGTGCTAAAATTATCCTAAATATTAACTGATTACTTCAAAGACAACATCAGTGTTACTGAAGAAGATTTGCAAATGACATAAGGCTTGACAGACTGGTAAGTTCTGAAGAGGTAGAGACACAGACCAGGCAGTCTTTGGCAACAATAATTCAGTTTAACCAAACCAAAAAAAGTCAGCAATGCACACACACTAGGTAGGCGACTGTTTTGGAAAACAGTGAGAAAGAATTTTTGAGCCACAAGAAGCAATAAGCAGAAAACAGTGATTGTAGAGCCAACAATATTTTACTTGGACCATAAATATCTTTTACATATGGAGAAGTTATGTTACTCCTCTAGACATCACTCATGAAGGCTTCTGTTCTCTCTGCTTACCAGAGCTCCTTTCCACCTGAGTCTGAACACACAAACCCCTCTGAGAAGTTACTTCTCTCTAGTTACATCCTCCACAGCTGCTTCAATCATGAAAAATTTAAGATGTAGGTAATAAAAAAAGCCAGTTACTTTGACCTGTCACAAATATTTTCCTAATGATAAGATTGCTTCTCCTTTGCCAAGGAAAAACTGCCCTTTGTCCTCAGAATATTTAGGAGAAATGACGCTGAAATAAGGTCAGCCTAGGCTTGGAGTCAAGAGTAAGGAAAAAAACAGTGCCTGACTAGAATAACTTTTAATTTCTAAGTTATGCAGGGCAGGTGTGGTGCTGAATGGCTCTCCATGCTCATTCTGCCCCATGCAGTAACATTCCCTCACTTTTGATGGGAAGAGGATATGACATACATGTGCAGGAAAGGTCTTCAGATCTGCTCACAGCCTTGGTACCTTGCTGGTTATGATTTGGGGAGCTCATCACGGGAATAAAGTGAAATTGAACTTAAGCAACTCATTATCTAGTGAGACACTTTTATAAACATAGAAGGCAAAAAGTGAGAGATAAAAGTGTAACTACAAAACTACATAATGTAACTTTTAAAAGGGCTTACATTTGTTCATGTACTCCAAGTTAGATGCATGGGAGAAACACTGACAAGATGTTCTCAAGAGGTCAAAGCAACAAAAAAGACTTGACAAGAAACATTAGAGAATCAGAGAACTTTTGCAGGTTTAGACCAGCATTCAGTCGACATGAAACACTTCCCAAAGCATTAACTTAACCCATTCAACTTCACAATGTCTAAGCCCATTCTATTTTAAGTGACTCCAAAAGGTCAAGAAGAGGGAATTAGAAGAGAAAAAGACAGAAGAGCAGACATACAGCTACCAACTCCTGGCTTCCAACAGTGTTCAGTGATAGAAATTCTAAGAGGAGGTAGGGTCAAAACATGTGCCTGCCCCATGTTCTCCTTTAAACACTACTTGGCTTTCCTGGCCCCTTCCCCCAGGTGGGATTTTGGGTCATTTGGCCACTCAGAAGCTGGGCTGGGGCTCCAGGGGTGGGTGTGGAGCATTGCCTGTGCTGTGCCAGGGATGGGCAGCCCCTGCCAGGCTGGGATCAGGCTCTAGGGTGGGGAGCACAGGACAGGACACTGCCTCACATGGGCAAGACCCAACCTGCCCCTTCCTTCACACACATACACCCCAAAATGTATTGAGACATCAATTTTCCCAAAAAGACAGTTTAAACACCCTGTATAAGATCACCTGGTACAGGTCATGTTTGTCTGTGTGCACATGGAAATACCCAATACTGATCCAGAAGATCTGTGGGACATAATCCAAATGAAAAAAAGAATTAGTACATGGAAGCAGAGAATAAGCCAAAAAAAGAAATATTCAAGAAATTTTAGTAAGAGTGACCTACTTCTCTGAGGAAAAACTCAAAACCAGACCACAACACAATAACATCTGATGACAAGAAACCTTCTGCTGACTGGATGGACACTCACACTGAGAAGCCCTTTAAAATGAAGAAATTCTCTGTAGAGTAGATATGCTCTTACACTGAGGAATTCTTGAGGGAAAAAAAAAAAAGATAACAGCATCAAAAGATGAAATTCAAAATTACAGACATATCACAGAAAGAGAACAACATGTCTCTGCAGAGCCATCCCCTGAGAAATACTCCTTATTTGATTGTTTTCCATGTCCTGAGCTTTAGGGAACACTAAAAATCTACCCTTTCCTTGAGAAAGTCAAAGTCCTCGTTACAAAACACAGATGACATTTTTCTGCACTACATCCCCAAACCTGGCAGGTGCATCCCACAGGGAGGTGCTGGGATGGGCAGGAGGCTGTTTGCTCCTACAGATTCCCAATAACAACCACGTCCCCTCGGCTCCAGAAATCCATGGGTGAGATGTTTTTGAAATGCATTCCTCCATGGAAGGCAATACAGCCACGTTCAAACCCTCCCCAGGGGTCAGCCGGTTCAATCCTCCCCTGCTTCAGGGTACCCACTTTCTTCTAGAATGTTTCTTCACTGCCTCACAGCAGTGAGCCCAAAGGAAATCCTCAATCTGCAAAGCCAATTCTTGATGTAAATTAATTGCTTGCTCCCCCATGTTTTGTATATGCCATGGTATATTTTTAACCCACTTGCTCAGCTGGAGTTTTGACCTGAGAGCTGTGTCTGCCTTCTCTTGTTCACATCTGATGAGAACAGGTTAATAATGCACAGAAAAAGCTGCGTCATCCTTTCCTTTGAATAAGTACAAGTATTTTTTGACAGCTCTGAGAAACACTTATCTTTCCTAATAATTTTAAAGACCTAATATATTTTTAGCAGTGTTCCTTTAAAGGAAGTCAGTCCAAGACTCTTTCCCTTCGTGTCTTCTCCTGCAAGTGGGATAGCATTTTCAAAGCTATAAAATGGAGTTTCAACGGAAAGGCTTTTTTATGGCTCCTTTGATAACTGCATATTTCATGATAAGAGCAATAATGTTCTAAATTACAGAGAACATGGAATACCTTCCTCCAACCCATTTGGCATTTGGATGCTACACTTGCTGTCAAAATTTCTGCATTTGTAGGCATGTAGATTTATGGGGAAATCAGGAAAAAGATGCAGATCCCTTTTCTGTACTCTCCCTAGTTCTGCAACATGAGAATAGCCAGCACTGTTGCTCATTGCACACAGTATTTTTTAATATTTTTGCATTTTACCTCAGTAGTGGCATGCACCAAGGGTATAGGCACTTTTCCTATTAGGCATAGAATACAACATTGCAGGACTGATGGATATAGATAGAAAAAGGTCTTTGGTAAGAGCATTACCTTTTTACAGGTTCTTTTTTTTTTGTTCATTTGCTATAGCAGTGACTCAAAACTTTGTTCATAATATGAAGTGAATATGAAATGTACCTATTGTAGATTCATAACCTTGTGGGAAATAGGTCCATCTAAAGTGGAAAGCTAGAAATCCAAAGAACTAAATTAAGTTTTTAGGAATGCGTTTAAAAATTTCCACATCCCATCCAATTTTTAAAAGTTGCTATTGTCAAACTGCAGTCTGAAAGCAGTTCAGACTCTTGCCTATAGGGAAGTTCTCAAATCATATTGATACTATCATTACAATCTGTTGGAAACAAACAAATAGTAGGGTCTGGGTTTTCCTTTTATTAACCCCCTCCTAAAAAATGGGTTACTCTTCTAGTGAATAATTGGACACATTTTGAACCTTCAAGGAGCGCTACATGAAGTTTTCCTACTTCTTGAAATGGAAGCTACAATCTAAGCACCTAAGCAATTTGAGCATCAGACTCTTCCTGGGACATAAATTCTAAATATTCTGCAGCAAGGGCCTGCTAATCTGCTTGCAAGTTCACATTAGTTTCTTACTATTACTTTCAATAAGTGAAAGTCACAGTGTAGGCTCCATAAAAATCAGATTTATACAAGTTTAATAAGCCCCATTGCAAGTAATTTCTCAGATGTTCATGGTCCAGTTATCTTGGAAAGCACGTAGGAAAGAAAACAAAAGCCATCTCTAGCCCCATGTTCTTGCAGCAGCAGAAACAGGCAAAACAGTAATTTCCTCTACCATGCTGTAGAGAGGAGTCCACATTTTGCTCAGTTGTCAGAAATCAGTAATTCTGCAGCTAAAGTCAGCGTGGGGAGAGTGTGCAAGAGGGAATGACAGGATTAAGCAGTGCTGTTGTTCCATACCACCAGTTTTTTCCCTCATTGATTATTTAGTTAGTGAATGGAAAATGGGAATGTGGAAGTTATGACCAAGGGTCGAGGAGCCCCAGCTAGAAACTGTTGCTGAAAAGGGGGTGTCAATATCGTGGTCAGATGATGGAAAACTTGATGTTGTTTGGGAAGCTGTAAATATTGAGAAGCATTGAGATTGGAAAACAGTTACTAGTGTGGTACGAATCTAAACCTTGGAGAAAACAGACACCAGCTACCTAAACAGGAAACAGCTCCACTGAACTATTCAGGGTGAAGTTTGCAGTTCTTTATGTTTCTAGTTCTTTTGATCCCTTTGAGTATTTGTTGGGGAATTATCGTGCAGAAGTTGAGCATCTCAGATTTATATGCACAACTTAAAATATTTTGTCAATATTTTAATATCTTAATATTTGTGCCTGCTCATGGATAAAAAACTGCATGATATTACATTAAATATAATTAGGAACCATAATAATGCTCACCTAATATGCAGTAGAAGCTGGTTTTCTTCTCAAAGCCTACGCACTTTCTTAGTTTCCTTTTGTTGGCAAATAGTTGCTGTTTACAACTTCTGGCTTTATTTTGGTTTAAAATTTCTCTAGGGAGCAGACTTCATTGTCTATGTTTGTTTTTACTCTAATACAACCAGAATAAAAAGTTATGTAAATGTGAAGAGTGAAGGTTTGTGCTTGCTTTTTCTTCCTTCTGAAAGAAATTCTCAGTTTTGTAAATACCCAGCTCTGGTAGTGGCAGAGTCAGGAGCATTTGATTTCCAGGTGCAAACAGCCCCTACTCCACAAAGCTGCCTCTGGGTCCCCACTGTGCCACAAAGCAGTGCCTGCTTCCCACGCAGATTTGTAATTACTGTTCTCAGGAATGGCACACAGGGACATGTGTGCCTTGTTGCCAGGATGCTTTTCAGGAGATGGTGAGGGTATCAATGCTTTTGGGTCTTTTTGTGCATAAAAATCTTTGATGGTTAAATGTCCCAGCAAGATCCAAGTATGCACAACCCATTATTTTATATTTTTTATTAATTTCATATTGTTTGCTCCTATTATCCTACCTCTTTCCATGACTAGGGCACAGAAAGCTTTTTGTGTCTGTTTTTACTCATAATGTTCTAATTCCACTATGGCCTTATTCAGTTTTCATAAGGCCTGACTGTTGTCCCCCATTAGGAAGATTGATATTGTCATAGAAATTAGTGCATGATTCACCATGAATAAAGACAGTCTATTGACTGTATAGGGTACCAGGTGTTCTTAGGTCAGCTTCAGAACTCATCTCACTCCTTTGACTTTAGAGAATGCGACTGTCGTGGCACAAATTGACTTTATATTAATGATCTGAAAAGAAACCGAACCAGAGAAAAGAAGTAATATTTCCAATGTTTTACAGGAAGCATTCATAGGATAATGCTGAGGTCTCCCAAGTCCTAGTCAATGACTTAATCTCCTGTTCATTCCTCATCACTAGAGGGTGGCTTAGAAAAGAGCACAGCTAAGAAAATGCTGGGGTCTTTTGAAATGAAAACAATTGGATTCAGAGCTAAGAAGTATAACCTCACATTCCATCTTATGCAAAAATCCATACCAAAAACATTCTTCTTTTCGAAGGTAACATGATGACTGAATATAAAACCTTTGGTGTTTTTCTTACCTGAAATATTTACAAGCTACAACTGCTGAATACCTGAAGACTGCAAGTGATGCCCACTCAGTCTCCAGGCAACTGCCATACGTGACACATTGGCAGTGATTTTTTTAACAGCTTTGTCACATTCCAATGAATGTATTATAATTGCTGCCATCAGTACCCCAACTGCACTGAAGATGAAGCCAAATGTAATTTTGATTGGAGCTCTGAAGGTGAGAAGAGTTTAATGAATTTAACCTTTTCTCTCTTAAGATAATATTTAATCACTGGGGTCAATATGAGAAAACTATTTTGAAGAATGATATTTAAAATAGTCTAAAATGCTTGGGTTTGTGCATGAAATCAAGAGATTGATACTAGAAAAGCATGCTTTTAAAAATATGGATCTTAATTCAGTTTTCCATACATCTTTAAAAGCAAATAATATTGTGAACGTCTGAAAAGTAATGAACAACACTTCAGGCTTACTAGCAGGTGTTTGTGTGATTTTCCAACAGTTAATTATTCAGTTTTAATAACACACAAGTGCTCAGAATTTAGACATTCAGAAAGAGAAAGTGGTTTAAAGCACCTGATTTAGGCTCTCACAAGCTTGGTCAGGAAATCTTTGTATCACAAAGTGAAACATAAATAGGCTCTGCTAATAATTACAAACTTGACAATAGTTTATTAGAGCACATGGCATATTCAGTAGTGTCATTTTAATTTATCTGTCATTTTGTTAAAATACAACATGGCAAAAAGAAAACATTTTTTTTTATCATGCTATAATTAAGCAAACACCTAGCTGTCATGTCAGACAATAATTTAATGTTCTTACATTTCTATTAGTTTTAGGTGAGAACATTTTAAGAAACAGTCCCTTTATTTGAGAGAGATGGTTTTTTGACTTGTGATAAGTGTCTGTGAAGAATGTGGAAGTGCATGATATGTGCATGCATTTTAAAATTTTTAAAAAATTATAATCCAATACTGTTATCATGGTGGAAACATGTCCATTACCACTACTTCTCTGTTTTTCCCAACTCAAGTTTAACAAACAATGACTATCACTGGCTGCCTAAAATACAGCATACAAAAATCTATATATGAAATTGCAAACCTGAGTCAATAATTACATGGTATGTGGTCATTTCCGACACCTTTTTTCAGTTCCTGCACTCCAAGAAAAGCCTGAAGGCAGTATTTTATTTTTCATAAATTATTTTGATTTCATAACACATTCCTGCAATTTTTCCTAGCCTGTGTCACAACCATTCTTCTATAAAAACAATATAAAGTGGATTCCAAATACATCTAAGCCTTGAACTTTTATTGTATTTTTCTTGATTTCCAAACATAAATTTATTTCACACTGCATTACTTTCTATTACACACGTTTGGAGTTTATCATGAATACCCCTTCATTATTTCAATAAGCAAAACTAAATATAGTGTTGGCTGTTTGGCTCCATACTTCAGTAATCTCACCATGGGTCAGGCAGCTGAAGAACAATCAAATAAA
The DNA here is from genome assembly GCA_026413545.1 of Cichladusa arquata. Classification (NCBI taxonomy): domain Eukaryota; kingdom Metazoa; phylum Chordata; class Aves; order Passeriformes; family Muscicapidae; genus Cichladusa; species Cichladusa arquata. The sequence goes on from JAOTQP010001652.1 coordinate 6,776,212, forward strand.
TGACTTCAACACACCATTGTTTTAATTTAAAAATTAAATTTGAGGGGTTTTTTTGCTTCAACTATGATGTATTTATGTCTATAAATCTATTAATGAATTGCTATCTTTATCATGCAATACCCAACTCTACGGCTTATTAAGTAACATGTTTCTTGAACAAATTAGCTACCTCATACATGCTAACCAGATTATATTCCATATTTAAGAGAAGAAGCTGCTGACAGGAAATCTTTATCATTAGCTCTTTTTGAGTGTGATACATCCATTAATGTAAAGGCAGGACATTTCAAAGGGGCAACACTTCAAAATTCAGCTGAGCATCCTACAGGACCATCAAGTTCTGATAAATGTGGGGCACCTACATCTGTAGTTCTCAAAGGGGACACCAGATATCTTAGGAAACAAACATGAAAAACTTAAAACTGACTAGTGTAGTGATACTGAAGGAACAAACCAAAAAGGACAGTAGTGTTGCAGAAGAGAGCAGGCTGCTCACATCCTGGGAAAAAGTACCCATTATGTGATGCATTTGAAAGAAGGTGTACTCAATTTAAAAACAGAGCAGATATTGTATGTTAATAAGCAAAAACATGAGTTTTCCCGACCTATCAGCTCATAAGGTTTTAATCTGCTACCTAAGAGACTGCCAGCAGACAAGTGCTTCTGAAAAATGCAAAGTGAATCACCTGTACCTTAAATTTACCAAAGAAAACAGAGTAACTCTTTTTAGTCAATTTTCATTGTGTGTATCTCGAACACCTCAGAGACATTGACATAGAGAGCAGGATTTTTGAACACCTGTCTTGAAAAGTTTAGAATTGTGTCACTCAGAGTTAGCATCTGCAGTGAACACTCCTATATTATTAACCAGCTCTAATGTTAATATGCCAGTAACATTTGAAGTGAAAATAGTAAATTATAGGTTCTTTCAGCTGTACTTAAATTACAACAGTAAACAAACTAACACCAAAAGAATTTTCATAAGGCTGTTCTTTCAGAAAATATGAATGAAAAGAATAGAATCTCTGGCTATAAAAGGAATAAGTGGAGCCTCATCCCTGAAATAAAGGCCTGTTCACAGGTAGGATACTCTTTCAGGTTAACAGACATACTACAGAAGGAGGAAAAATTATCGGGGGAAAGCCTGGAGGAACATTTTTTTTTTTTTAACAATTTGTATGAAAATATATATAAAAATCATTAAAAAATGCACATTATTTTTAACTTATAGTGGTTTTATGATTAAGTCTGCTGAGCAAGGCAGCAAATTAAAATAAAGTATGCATTCAGCAAACTCTCCTGCTTCAGTCTTTACTGTTGTTCACATTAGTATTACACCAGGTTAGAATCTGCAGGTTGATGTGCTGTGTTTGTGTAACAGGCAGGTCTTTCAAATAACATTTTCATTGGCACAGAGGAAGGAAATATGATGGATATTTATCCACAGCACAGCACATATCTCACTATGTCACAAAGAGGGAACTCTGAACTTGCTCTGGCAGCAGTACAGTTTGCCAGATGTACAAGAGTTCATTCTCACAGGCTGAAAGGTTTTATCATTTTAGAAAGTTACAGTGAAATCAAACTCCATCAACTGTAGATTTATTTTAGGCACTGCATGGGCTTGGCAAGTCAGAGAAAGTCTCAGGATGCTGAGCATTTTCTTCATTCACAAAATGTAATTCTTTGAGCAGCTCCCTCTTGCAATGAGAAAATAAAGCTAGAGATGGGACAATTCCAAATGCTAAGGGGAGCTTTTAGGAGAATATAGATGCTTCTTTGAAAAGTAATTGCTTCAAAATTTAGATTCTGTAATGCTTGAAAGAAGAGTCTGTATCTGAGCTGTCATTGCTTGCATAAGTTCTGCATGTCACTGAAAAAAATAATTGCTGAATTTCAGAGAAAGGGCCAACACTGTTTTTGCAAAAATCAATTCAATACAAAGTTCAATATATAAGATTTTCAGATTTGACTCTCAGAAAACTGCTTTGAAATATTTCCCTATCTGCCCTCTGATCCAAATGATGTTGATCCAAATACACAAAGAACAGTTAAGTAATTAGTGAATGCAGTTACTCCATCAATGGGTCACACTGAATGGATGATAGGAGAAGAGATAAAGCAGCAAATCAGTCTGTGCACCTAAGGTCCTTGCATTACCACTGTGCCTTAGATGTTTTATAGTACAACATGAAAAGGAAAGAATACCCACTAATGATGCTTAATTGGCTGTTCAGTGTCTTCTCTCATTTTCTGGCTAAACTTTCAATGGATTATTGACTGGTTGAATCACAGAAATTGCTTCCTCTTCATTTCTTACTATTAAACTTCTATACTTTGATGTATTTGGACTTTGAAACTGTTTTATTGCATTTTGGTGGGGAGCTGTTTTTTGTTACTTTTGGTTTTGCTGCTTTTTTGGTTTTTTAAAAGTTCAAACACCTAATAGCCAAACCAATGCTTTTCAGTGAAACTAAATGAGTACTTGTTTCCTGAGTATTTGTTTCCAATACAGAGAACATTAGATTAAAACAAAGTTAGCAGAAACATTAGACTTTTACAGAATATAGTGTGACATAAATAGAGAATATTAAAATATTTTCTGTCATTGAACTAGCTAAAGCTGGTACACTTTATTTTTAATTAGATATACTATAGCATTCTGCTTTTGGTAGTGTTAAATAAATCTTTGACATAACCTATGCCTGACTTTAAACTGAATACAAACATGTTCTCTGCTAGGTACTAAAACAGCAATGATTTTTCACAATATTTTTCCAAGGAGATACACAAGGTCCTTTACGGAAGGACACAGAAGAACACATAATGTCAAACTTCAAACTCCCAAAGCACCAATATGCCCCTGAGAGGGCAGTGGCTGCCTGAAGGGCCCCTCCATGCCTGTCCCATGGGATGGGAGCTCCTGAGGTTTGGCTCCCAACCAGCATGAGGCAGCAAACACGCAGCCATTTCTGCCAAGTGTGGGATAGGAACAGTCTGGCTGATCCACAGACCTGGTCAGAGCCCTATCAGTACTCACACTTTACATTTCATTTCTTAGCTTAATTTCACAGTTTGTAAGACAGATGGTGTTACCACTCCTTTCTTGTTTTGTTTTCAGATATACCTTGTGTCCAAGCTGTACCTAACCACTTTGAAAGGCAGGTGTCAATTAAAGCAGAATGCCAAGTTTAATTTACCTGAGTAAACCCTACAATTATCTGGAAACATTTAAATTAAATAGCCTGGAAAACATAGACATGATTTCCCTACTTTACTCAGCCAGCTTAAAACGTACTTGCAGTAGCAGTTTCCAGCATTCCTATCATGTCATGTCTGTAGTAAAAAGGAAGGAAAAGAATGAGAACAGACTAATGTGATACCTGAACTCACTCTTCCTATTTCTTCTCATTCTTTCTTTGAATATATTGCTTTGTCCTGACTGATTCTTTTGGAGATTTTAGCATTTCTGCACCTTCTTTAAAACAAGAGTGAATTCAGCCCAACAATAAAACAGACAGCAAAGAGAAGGATGAATTGCAAGGCACATGGATTTCATTTAGATTTTAATTTAGATAAGATACTGATTATTTTCTCAGACATGGTGCTCCATGATCCTCAATCTGGAGCAAAATACCAGAACACTGACAGAGATCCTAAACAAACAAATGCCACAAGTTTCCAGAGAGATTGTACAACCCCCTCAGTGCTGTTATTCTTCCTTTTGTGGCAATGTTGCTAAAAATAATCCTGCTGACGAGGAAATGTGCTATGAACAAACAGGAGGATCTCTGCTTTGTCACACATAAGAGATGCCCCTGTAAGCCAGTGCTTACTTGAATTTGGGCTTCACCTAACAGCATGCCAAACATGAAGATAAACTGAAAAACAGATGACATTTAATATGAAATTTCAAATGAGTGCTTCATATTAGGACTCCAGGAGAAAGAAGGAAATATATATATTTAAGATATATATTATATATTTTGAAATACCACATGCATGTATTGTAGCAGACAAGGTAGGTCTGACACATTGCCTCCCTTTTCATAAACCAGCAACCTCGTATTTTCCTCTGTTTTTGTGTCTGAGAAATTCGACTTTGAGGCAATAAATCTTTGTTCTATTTCCTTGGCTAAAGATTTAATGGCATATATGTTCAGAAAAGGTGACTGGAAGAACAAAAATGAAAGATCAGCGATCTTATTCCCTGTTCGTTTTTCACCACTCTCAGCTGAAGAAAGTTATTATCACCTTGGTAATATGTGAGATTAGTGTTAGGAAACATTTTAGGGTTGTAACCTCAATCCAGCTAGACTGAAGTTTTTTAAAGAAAGAAGTATATTTTCCAAGAATTTGTGGGAAGCAAGCTCTTTCTAAAAAATGAAAGCAAATCTTCACATTTCCATTAAGGTAGAAGTAATATACATCACATTTCTGTCAGACTTTAACTTCCTTTTGTAAGTAAATGTCTCCTGTCTGTGGGTTTATATAAAGCACTGTTTGTTCATAAAGGGTTGGTGTTTACCTTATCCTACTTATGAAGTGAAGTAGAAAAAAAATTGCCCTGAAGAAGTCTCTTAAGCTCCTAGTGATATCTAGCCTGGGGTTTTGCAATCTGTTCTGCTATTTAATATGTCTATAAAAATCACTTTGTTTCACCTAAAGCAGGACAAATTCCAGCCTCCACTGCAACTGACGGCTGGCGGGGGTGCGTACAAAAACATCAGGTGTGAGAATGCTAAATCAAGGAGCCTACGGAATTAATGCCAAAATCCAACACCATGGCAGATGGAAAATGCCATGCCCAGCCCCAGGCCATGTGACCGTTGTGGGTGTCACATGGCCCCACCAGTCACATGACTGCTGTGGATGTCATGTGGCCCTGCCCACATGGTCACGTGACTGTCACGGGTGTCACATGGCCCCACCAAGTCATGTGACTGCTGTTGATGTCATGCAGCCCCACCCACACAGTCACGTGACTGCCATGGGTGTCACATGGCCCCGATCACATGACTGCTGTGGATGTCATGTGGCCCTGCCCACATGGTCACGTGACCATGTGTGGGTGTCACATGGCCTAGTTTCTGAATTCACTCCTTAGTATCTCCCATATCCTGCAAGCAAATGATCGATGTGAGACCATTTCTAGGAAGAGTTGCATCTCTATATCTTGGACACATATTTTTAAAAATCAGTTCCATCAAATGAAATTTGATTAATGTGTGTTCCTAAAAGCTGCACACTACTGATTTGAACAATTTTTCAAATGCCAGATAAAATTCTCATGTTTTCAGTTGCAGTGGGATAAAATTTTCTGAGCCTCTCCAACATTTAAAGTACACAATATTTTATTTTATTTTGCTATTACAAAGCAACAGCCAGACACTTTTGCTTAGATTTGTATCAGAATTTTTATTAATATTTAAAGAGCATAGAAACAGAGTTTTCCTTCAGAGAAATATTTACTTGACCTCTTACCCTTTAAAATTGTATAATTACCATTTGTGTAGAAATACAGTTAAGAGGAGAGATTCAGCTCTAATTTATTTTAGAGGCTTAGTACTCACAAGACTTTTTTTCCTCATTCTGTTGTTAGCTTGGGATCTTTAAATATGGCTACTGTTACACTAAGTGCTTCAAAGTCAAATTTTTCATTCTCACATGGAATTAACTCTAGCAAGAAGCTCTTCCACTGGTAGGACTCAAAACCTCATCATGAGGAAAAAGGGAACAGACTATAAACATGGATTCAAGATTTTGATGTTTCCCTAATTCATGTTTTATCAGCCTAATCACACGAGAGGGAGTAATAATTATTAGTGTCCTTTATTGGTGCACATTTCTGCTTGTTTGCTTTGATTTCCTTGATTCTCTGTCTTGCACACTGGTTGTGCTTTATCTGCCAGTATTCTTTCTGCTGTTACCAAAAGTGTTATAACACATATCAGAAAATCCATCTACATCTTCGTGGACCACTGAAAATTTTAAACCAAATAACCACAGTTCTTCAGAGATCTCCCAGTAATGGACAATGATAGCTTTCCTTCATGTCCCAAAGAAAGAGGAGGAGGCTGGGAGGGGATGCTCGGAGGGACAGCCAGTGTGACACTTTGAGTATCTGTGTGGGATGAGGTGCAGCAGAGCTATTTATTTCTCTGTCAGGCTCAGTTCTCTCCATTTCCACCATACTGCTAGTGTATACATTTACCTTGGGATGAATAAATTATCTGGCTCACAGTATATTACAATTGAAAGGGGAGTATCTAATTGCTGGAAAGCAGATGGCCTTACCCTTTTGAGTATTTCTGACAAGAGCAAACAAAAATTACTGGCCTACAGACATATTCCCATAGGCTGTGATCCTGTCAGATTCCATCAGCCAGGGAAATTTGGATATGATGACTAGCCTGTAATAGAATTTTTCAAGGAAAAACTTCAAACAACACACACTTCTATTTTTTTTGTACCAGTAGAGTCACATCTGAATACCACAAAAGGAAAGAAAATTCACACCCTTCTGGTCTTTCCTGCTTATTTATTTCTTGCAGTTTAGCCACAGCTGTGTTGATTATCTGTATTACTTCAACTTACCATCTTTCCTTTTTTTTTTGCAAATAATTAATTTTATCACTTTTATGGATTAGTGATTTAATGGCGCTATAAGAAATCAACAGAGACTGCTAATGAGAAACTGGGCTAAAGATGAACTGCAAATATATGCAAATTAATTTATTAGGTTTTTCAGAGTTATATTGATATATTAATCCCTTAAAAATGAGCATCTCCAAATAATTTTAGAATACTAGTGTTTTTATAGTTATGTTAAACCTTGACAATGACATTGTATAGTATACCAAATGGTCAGATATTATGGAGGGGAATTATGGCAAACCAGATAATTGAATTTGTAATGGTTTAAAGTTATAACCACAAAAATATTTTGAAACAGAAAAAAGCTGACATAATCTTTTTACAAGAAATTCACTTAAGAAAACAAGATGCTATCAGCATAGGAACACCTTGGATAAGAGGGAGTCAGCAAAACAACTTTGCACAAAACAAGACTACTTTCAAAATAGTTGGCAATTTATATTACATCTGACATCAAGGAGCTTTTCAGTTTGTTAAATGTATACAGAAAGAGCAGGCCAGTTCTAGTTAACATGTATGGACATAATTCAAATAAAGGCTCTTCCACAGTACAGGCTATTATTTAGCAGCATGACAAATGTTCCTGTGGAATACACAGTTTAGGGCTGACCTTCCTGCTCCATTGATATACAAGCACACACATAACATGCAGAAGTCCAAAACAATGGGAAAATTATATTGATTTTGATGCATTTTTGACAGAGTTATGATCTCCTGAAGAGGCAAGGGCACTGATATGCAGCTGACATTTTTTTGTTGTTGTTGTTAGCATTTAATCTCAGAAAATTATTAATTCCCATGTGTGTGAGCTTCGTGCCCCACTCAGCATGAAGTCTGTGATGCAGAGCTTTTCTGCATCCTTCCCTTGCTCTCTCCTAACACCATCCAGTCCCTAACCCAGATCAAAGTATCCATCCCTTCCCTCTGAGGTGTAGAGAAGATGGGAGCTCCCTCACCCAGTGCAGTTTGTCCCTTTCTCTCTCTTGCACAGATGCTTCAGGGACACCATCAGTTTGGTACCTCGGTGCAGCATTAGTGGTCTACAGTGCTCTGCTGGGAGCTAGGCAATTATTAGAGGCATGGAAGACAGGAAGACAGAAATCCTTACCAGTCCTCTTTAAGTGAAGGAGTTGTTAATGCTCCTGACTCCTTGAAATTAATCTGACAGGAAGAACTGTAAAAAGCCCAGACACATCTATTCTTGTGCAGCCTCAGAAAGCACAGGAGAACGCTGCAGCCTTCACTGTCAAACAAGGTTTATTGAAACAGGACCACTTGTGTGAAGCAACACTCCTTCAAACTGATAATCCTGCTGAAGTGAAATATTCCCCTCCTGGGAAAAGACAGTCTGCGTTAATAGTGGCAGCAAAATGAAGCCCAAAATCATTCCAGAAGGTACTTTACCTCTGGCATAATCTCTGTGACATTTCAGCCCTGATTAAGAAGTCACTAGGGAAGTGTTCAGATTCTCCCCTGGTTTATGGGCCAAGGATGCAGCTTTCCCTGCTGACACCCTCCCCTGATCACTGTGAGCTCCTTGCCTGCATGCTTTGCCCTGTCCCAGGATAATTTGGTGCCCGTGCACTGCAGAAAGCTGCCCCAACACAGGAATGACAAAAAGTGACACATTTTGTGCTGATTTAGTACTCTGGAAAGGGACATCTCTGTGGAGTCATAGGTGCAGATTCCAGGGATGTGGCAGAAAACAGCAAGACAAAGGGAGAAAATAATAGATGAATAATTTTTTATAGCAGGGGAGAAAAATACCATGAAAATTCAGGGAAGTAAAGCTCAATAAATACACATAAATTTCTATCACTTTTTAAAATGCTTGTGGTCATCATACCAATAAAATCAATGCTTTTATTGACTCCTTCTTGCTCCATTTAATAGATTTTTTCCTATATAAAACATGTTAATTCATACAGAGAATAAAAAGAACTATTCATTTTTAGAATAAGCAGTGCTTTTGTTATTCTCCAAAGCCAACTCAACTAAAAATGTTTCTCAAATCCTGTTAAGAAGTAGTTCTCAGTCCTGATGCTAGGTGGTATTTTTTGCTAGGTAACATTAGATTGTAGAATGTGTATTGATAATATGTCAGAAGTGAAGACATTAACAGGTCACAGTACCCTTCAAATTAAATTTTATAAATATTTTTAATAGCAATGAGGACTCCTTGGCTAATAAAACACTTAATTATTTCAGGATGTCACTGATTTTGCATTAGCTGACCAAGTAGAAAGCTTCAGTACTAAAAGATGTTGATCAGGAGCATTTTACTGTCATCTTTTTCAGGTCAATCCCACATAATCACTGCTCTTTAAAGGGTTAAGGATCTGCCAAAGCCTTTTAAAGCACAATATCTTGGATTCCAGCAAGTGTTACACCCACATTTTGATCATCCTTAGGGGACTCAGCAGCTCAGGCAGCACAAAATCTACCTTCTTATCTTTCATGGATGTATTTTCTCAGGCCTCTTTTCCCTCACCTTGCACATGAGGAATGGTGGGATGCCCCTCTAATTAGGGGGTCTACAGTCTTCTCTAAGCCATGAGACCTTGCCTGGCAAATGGAAAATGCAAATGCCAAAATAGCAGTCGTGTCTTTGAGGGATGAAATTGAGAGGAGGAATCAAGATTTAAATTACAGTTACAGTCAAGACACATGTCATGGGGTTTAGCTTAATTTTAAAGACTCCAGATACTCAAAATTAAGATGGCAATGACATGGAGTGGGTTGTTTCTGCCCTTTGAGACAAGTATTTGACATCCACCCAAGTTCCCACTGCAGAGCCATTTACATACAAGTATGCAATCAGTGCAAACTCTGGAGAAGAAGACTCAAGGCAAATATTTATCTCCTCTATAAATTCTGTGCAGGGAGGAAATACCACAGCCTTGCCCACAAGGGGACATCACTGCACTCAAACACATCCAGCAATGTGAGCACAAACACACATGTTAGCAGTCTGGAACACAATTGTCAAATTTCATGTTTGTGTTTTAACTCATTGTGGAAGCTGACAGGGCCCCTAATAACCTGTTAATACCAAGCACAAACAAATCATTTGAGAGGAAAATTATAGTCTGGAAATTCCACCTAGGCTTCAGACAAATAACTAACATTCCAGAAAATCAAGTTTTACTTTGAGTAATGATCGATTGTGCTTGCTGAAATTACATTTACAAAACATTATAGCATTTCAATCATTCACACTCATATAACAGCTACTGCAGATTATAAAGTTTATTTATGAGTTCTAGGAATTGCAAGATGGTAAATAACATAAAAATTTATTTATAGCTACTCATTTAAATAAAAGCAATGTATCCACTTCAATGGAATCTCTAAACTCTTTTATTCATTTCTTATGAGTAATCAGGTTAACAAAATTTGTTTTGTGACAGACTTGACAGAAAGAATTCACATCAAGTGAATATCAATATAAAAAAATTACTAGCTATAAAACTAATCAGTCTTTAATGTCTTTTGTGGACTTAGGAATCATCCTTCTAGGGAAGGTGTTACCCTCTCACAGATACCATGACATTTTCACAAAATGAATGGGTAACAAAAGATCCCTGAGAAGTTAATAAATGAAACATACTCTTAAACTTTAATTGGTTTTTAATTACAATGTGGTATTCTTTTTTTATTTCTTTTTAATTCTTCTTATGTAGGAGTGGTTAGGAGTGATGCAGGAGCTGAACACCCTCACACTTACCCAAAGAATACACTGGTTTTTGCTTAGGACATGATGAGTGGGAAGCTAAATCTGCAGCAGGTGAGCAGTTGGCAGAATGGCTTTTATTCAAGCTCTTTCTGAATTAGGCTCTGAGGAGGTCATTTTTATGGTGTGAATCACAATTATGCTTTAGAATCCTCCTGAATCAACATAACTTTCCATTTCTGTTCTGCTTTGCCAACATAAGGGTCATACTTAAATGGTATAATAAATCTGTGTCCAATAGTCTTGTAATTACAGAAATAGAAAAGTTTTTCCAACACTGAAATAGAATTATCTTCATAGCTTTCTAGGTACATGCAAACTGTATTCAGTAGTAAAATTCAGTACCTTCTAGCCCAAGAGGAACAGAAAAATAAGCTGAATAACATGAGTGATCATGACTACTGGGGCAAGTCTAAACTTAAGACTGTAAGCCTCTGCAGTTAACTGGACTTGTCCAGGATACCAAGATATCCAAGGCCTCAATACAGCCAAATGAGTCAAACAATCAAGATTCCTAGAGAAATCCATTGTAATAAAGGATGCTCAGTAGGAGAGATTTCAGCAGCAGATATTCAAGAACCAGAACATGAAGATACTGTTACCTCAAAGGTTTTAGTGAGCAACATTATGGAACAATATAGACATCAAAAATTAAGTTTAGAAGCACGTGAGAAAATCTCATTTCTCAGTCTTAAAAATGAGAGCATAATAAAAGATATTTCTGCCAAAAAACCTAAGTAACAAAGAAGATATCTCCATTACAGGTTTCAGAAATGAGCCATGAAAACTAAATGTTCAGTGAAATATTCTTTGGCTCAGGCTGTATCCTACTTTCTGAGGACAGAACATGACTCTGAAATCCTGGGGCAGCTGCTCATTTTGAGAAAAGGATTTAATACACAAACTCTTCTCCAGTACCACACCTTTCTAAAGAGACTGTTGACCTTGTTTCACCACAATTCCATTTCATCACCAGTTCCAGCCATGGCATTTGATAAGCCTGGTAATAACTCAAGGGTTCAGAATGATGCAGTACCTGAAGCATACATACCAGAGACCCCAAACATTTGTCTTAATACATGAATCAAGCATCCAAAGAAAATTATTTTAATTCATTTGCTTAAATATAACCTTTGGCCAGGATGCTGAGCATTGTCTAAAATAGGAAGTGAGTTACCTAAATTCATGTTGTAGGGTAGCCCAAATCAGAAACCTTTGGCTTTACCTATGCTTAAGTTAATGCAGGACTTAGAGTGCCCTTCACTCCAGACAATCTTGTCATCTTTTTGTGCTTAATTTCCATTATTATCTTTAGAAAAATTTGACTAAAGATCAGTTACAAAATAAGAGATGTATAAACAACAAATATTGGCACATTTGGCACAGTTTACTGATTGTTTTCATTGCTTTATACTCCAAGTCCCTGCATAAACTAAACAAAGAGCCCCAAATCTCTAAAATAATTTTATTAACTTAACATAGAAATAATTAAACAGGGTGGGTTTACAGATAAAATGATTTAAAAGATAGAAGAGCAGTAAACTTCTTGTAAGTCTGTTATAGTAATTTAGTAAAGAAGAATTTGAATAAGTGAATAAAGCGCAGAAAAAAAATTCTTTACAATAAACTCAGAGTAACAAATTAGAATATCAAAATAATTTTAAAAACTTCTTATACATTAAGAAAGAAAACACATATCCACTCACCAATACACGTCTTACACAAGCTGGACTGAATCACTTCCAGCCCAGTCTTGCTAGGAGGATGTCCCACAGGAATTGCTGTGAGGAGATCACTTTTGGGATTTCATTTTTGATTTGACATAGTCTAATCTGGGTTTTCCTTTTTTTTTTTTTTTTCCTTTCTATAAGGTGATGCAAACAAGCACTTAAGAAAATTTAATTTCAAAAAGCACTTAACCCCCACTGAAATTAGTGATAGTAAGCATCTGACTCTCTGCTTTGGCATTCTGTTTGAATTCTAGCTGTAATAATGCCTTCAAAAATCAGGTCCTAAGTGAATAAATATAATGTTCTGTCTTTTTAATTATATACCATTCTACTGCCTTCAAATCTTCTCTGGAGCAAGCTTTCTCTCTTTTCTGTGAGCAGCTCAAACCTTCTGGATTCTGAATACAGTTTGGGTTGCCATTTGGTACAAATAAAACAGAATATTACAGAATATGTGTTCTGGAGCCTGGGGTACTTGCTTATAGATTACATTGCAATCAGCTTGGTATTTTTGATGAAAATGAGGTTGCATCAACATTTATCCTTTTCAGCTTTAAACATAACCGTGGGACTCATGAGAACAGAAACAAAAACTTTGCAAATGTTAAAGGAATAAAGCATCTGGCAGAGACTTTTAACATGCTTAGGAAGAACATATCCCACTGGACATGACCATTTTGTTGCTGGCAAAAAAATTTGTTTATTCTTGTTTTAAGACATTTTGTAAGATTGTAGACACATGAACTGTTTTAATAGTGAAGAAACAAGACTTGCTCAAATACATAGTTAAGTGTAGAATCATGGAACTGTTAAAGTTGGAAAAACCTCCAAAATCATGGAGTAAAACCTCATGTAATCATACAATTCAAAAAGAGTTCAAGCCATGCCAAACAAAATCATGTATTTTTAATGGACTTTCCATGTGAGTTTTCTCCTTGCAAAAATGAAAGAAAACACAACTTAGACTTTGCAGGACTTACAAAGTAATGATGCCCCATGGCATATTATGAAATAATAATCAGAAATGTTCCCACAGTGCTAGCACTGGATTAAAATGAATTTCTAAGAGATTCATCAATTTAACGAGCCAGATCAGTTTAGTAGAACAACTGTTTTATGGCTTTCAGTATCCTTATAGGAACTTTCTATTTTAACTAATTGCTACATCATTTGCTAAATTGAAAGGATTCATTTTAGATAGGATCTTTTCCATTATCAAAAATATTCATTAACCGTAATTTTCATAACAAGTGAATTCCAAAAGTTCCATTTCTGAAAAATTAATTTTAAAATTCGTGTGACTATTTGCTACTGATACACTTGGTGACATCAATCCAGACATAAATCAGAAAAGAAAATATATATATATATACCATTGACTTATATTATCAATCTAATGGAGTAAGATAGAATGTGGATTTAAGTTTAGATTCTACATACTTTTTAATCTAGAAAATAAAATAACCTACTAAACTAAAGTTAATGTAGAAATGATTCTAGAGAATATTGTTCAACTTTTGGATATTGACTTATTCATCAGCAAATGATTGCTTTCCCCTAAAGCATGAATTAAACTTTTATTTTCAACCACAGAACACTGTTATGCTTGACTTTTAGCAGAGATACTATTTTAATTCTACTATGAGATACTAATTTACTTTTCTTAAGAAACTAGGAGGAAAACATTTCATTTTGTTGAAAGTAAATGAAGTTATTGTGTTCTCACTGGCAGTTGTTACTCAAGGCTACCTAGGGATATATATGAGAAGAAATGGCATCACAGCCACCATATATTCTCCTATCCCCTGAAAAACTACAGTTCAAGGGGTATTCCTGAGACAGTTTAAAGTACTTCTATTATTTTTAATGATCCTCAACTGGGTTTTCCCCTTTATGAAGTTGTTAGGTTGGTTTCAAACCTATATTGGCATTTAGCACTCAGAGCATTCTGCACAAAAACTTCTACACTCTAATTGATCATTACATGGAGAACTATTTCCTTGTACTGAATATGCTCTCTCCTAGTTTCTTTTGATGAGTCCTAGTCATGTCTCCTAAAGCAATGTAAAATTTTCACATAAATTAAGACTCACCGAGTCAAATTTCTCTTTAATATTTTAGGGAAGGTGTATTATTTCTATTTTCTCAACTAGATAGAGAAATGTCTGCCTTACCTTACAGAGGAAAAGAATTGTAAATATTAAACAAGAGGAACATCAACATGTCTCTAGACTTTCAAGTTCCCAAATACTTTTACCAGAATTACCCAAAATTATATGGATACACATGGAATGAAGAAAATACAAAAATAGTAATCACCTTTATTTTATAATTCTGACAACTTCACACAAATTTCATTTTGTAATATTAGACATGATCTGACTAGTTTGTTCTATATGCATCAGAGTCCACATGGAGAGTCACAAACTCTTGTTTTCTTAAAAGGTATATACTAAGTCATGACTTTAAAAACAATGCTATATTGGAAAGATAACATGTCACAAAAATTTGGAGGAGAATGGTGGCAAATACCCCACAGGAACTAGTGATGAATTTTTATTTTGCTGTGAAGAAGATACACATTTTTAAAATTAAATATTCAGGATGAAATTTCCAAGTAAATGACAGTGCAAAGGAAGTTACATTCAAGATGTTCTAATGATTTATTCTACAAATATGATTGCAGTTTTCAAAGCAATTATTTTTAAATATAATTTTGACATTCATTGGTTAAGCATATGTAATTTCTACATTCTTTTGAGCATATTCCTCACAAACCACATCACATAAATATTTTTTCAGTGCTTCTGCTGAAAATTATCACTAGTCATTGCTCCATCTAGAGCAATCTGAAATAAATTTTCCCATTCTAACATTTCCGTCATGCATTGACTCTGACACTTTTTAACAGTGACTCTCTGTTCTAAACACCAGGTGTGTCTAACTCAGGTCCTTCTGTAAAAAGGCAGCAAAAATCAGATGTATCACAAAAGGAAATGCAGGACTTCAGCCAAAAATTTTGTCTGGTGATTAAGGAAAATATTTTAGTTTTTTTTTTTTTTTCTCCAACAGACTTTTTTATGCTTTTCCCCCCAACCCCCTTCTAATTCTAGAGTAACTATTTAAAGTACATTCTGGGTGATTTTGACCTACATGTAACTATTTTGAATTTAAGGAAAAAAGTTTAAATTTATCCTTCTAAACTTTCATCTCAGCATGGTCTCCTACTGAATACCACGTGTCTGAATAATTTTTCCTTCCATAATCTGAATAATTCCATTCTCTCCTAGCACAAGTTTTGGGTTTAATTTCTGTGTTGAAAACATATTTTTGCAAAAACTCTGTAAAGAATCAATAAATAACAGAGTTGAAAGGTCAGAAAAAAATGAAAGAGGATTTAGATGTTCAGAGATGGAGATCATACCAGGCAGTAAGGCTTGTAGGGCTCTCTTGGTGCATGTAGAAGAAGCTGTGCCTGAGCAGAGGCTGTGCGTAAAAGTGTTAGATTTTGATCCACTGGTCAGCTCCTCATTCCAGACCCATTTTTGTGGTGCTGCTTCTCTGCTTCATCACCGTGACAAAGCACTGCCCATCGACCTCAGCCGCGTGCACATGAAAACCTGACAGAAATTCAGAATTGTTGGGAATACATTCTCTACTTCTACCTCCATCAGTCTGACTATTGTTCCAATTCTATTAAAAACTGGTATAACAGAAAAAGGAAAGAAGCACCTTAAAATCTTTCACTAAACAGTTAAACCTAAAATCTTTGAAAGCCAAAGTTTCCTACTCAACTATACATACATGGGTGTAGGTGGAAAATTGTTTTCACTGCTTCCTTCTAGATTTTCTAATCTATTTCAAAACCCATTTTAATAGAATCCCTCTTTCATTTTTTCCTCTATTTTTTATTTTTGTTTTGAAAAACTTGAAAAAAAGTCAACACAGATAAACAATAATCTTTCATTTTTCATGTTCCTGAACACAATTCTTTCAAGTATATACTTTATTATTTTTACCTTGTTATAAAAAGCCTATTTTTATTGTGTTTTACTTTTTTTTTTCCACTATAATTTCAAATTTTGCTGAAACAGATTGCACACAATTGGATTCAGCTTGACAGATGTTTAAATTGGACACATATGCCTAAAGCATTTAAGGTATTGCTCATTAAAGTTCTACGTATGCCTAAGAGATTTCATGGATCATGGTTTAATGATAGTTTCTCTCACTCTCAATGAAGTCAGTAACAGCACTTAAACACAAGGTCAAGAGGCACTGCTGATATTCACTGACCTGTTTGCTTTTTTTTATATTTTCCCCTTTTTTGGAATGAGCTGTTGTACAATGTCCCCTCCTTCTCTCCAAGAGTTCAGATATAATTACATATGCATAGAAACAATTACAAATCCATGCTATCCTTCTGCCTCATTAGTCAGAAATCTGAGGGGGAAATGTCACTACTAATATGGCTTAAAACTCACTTGGCTTGATTTTTGTCAAGTTTTAATCCTATTACTCCAAGTGTTTATTAATTAGCATTGCGTGTAGCAATAACTCTTGCATAAATAATAAAATGCAGCTGTTTGTGACCCTCTGAAACACATCAACTCTCCTAAATTATGTTCTCAGTTATTATGTATGCTATTAACTTTGATTTTTCTTGTTAAATCACTCATTACAATTTATTTTACATTACCATCGTGCTGCCAATCATCCCAAAATTAGTTTTTTCCATAAAGAGCAGTTGTGGCCATGCTTCCTTTCAATGTAGTTTCTTGTTTACATACTAATTTTCCCTCCAGGCTGTTACTCTAATCAATTTCTAAGACTGTACACGAACATGTGAAGAAAGCTTTGTCCTAACCAGCCTAAATTATGAACAAAAATAAAGGAAAAAGTTATCATTAATAATTGTCTTTAGTATATTGGACTGCAGTTGAAGAGTGCAAAGTGAATTCACCACAAAGATTTCAGTCTTATCAGGTCTTCAGCATCATTAAAATCTATAACAATAAACTCTCTCACCTGTACAAGTGGCATCCTAAAAAATTGTCCACCACTTCAGATTTATTGTCATCTCCAACTGATGCTGGTCTCTGAGCCAGCCATTAGCCCATGGTTAACAAGCAGTTAGTCAAAGAAAAACCCATATCTCCTTGGGAATTGCAAGGAGAAAAATGCAGAGTATTTACCACTTTTTTTTTTTTTTTTTGGACACTGTTTTCTTATGCAAATTTAACTTTTTTTTTTCTTCAAATGGTAAAATGTTATCATGGCTAATCTTGGCCTTGCAGGCATTTCCTTTACCTTCCTTTTCAGCCTACCACCCTTTCAACTGTTGCATGCTCTCTGCTCTCACCATTTGCAAAATCAGATACAAGTAACATCAAATCTCTTTATGAGTGAAGTAGACAACCCTTTTCAAAACTGTAATGAAGATCTCTGTATCATCACATCACACAAAAGGCACTGGCAAAAATGCTGAAGAAATTCCCATGCTTCCATGACACCTTCTACTAAACCAGGTTGCTCAAGGGCTCTGTTCAACCTGGCCTTGAACACTTCCAGGAATAGGGTATCCACACTTTTGTCTCTGTTCTATTCTGTCTGTTCTGTTTAAATAAAAGCTTTAAGGCATTACTAAAGTGTGTTATTACTATGGATTTTTAATGTGAATTGGATAACAGCTTGGAAATAAAATTATGTAATCGAATATCTTTTCATGAAAGTAATTTGAAGGAACTTTGAGTATACTACCTTTCCATTTAAGGTCAAAATTTATTATGCTTATGTGATCTGTTCCAGAAAAGTCTCAGTGGGTTTAGGATGGAAAAAGGGATAGTCTGAAGCTTGACTTCGGTCTCAGAACCTGACTTATGGCATTCTTACAAGACAGATATTGCTGACTGCTATTAATTAGGTATCCTGGGTTTTGGAATGTTTCCAGTCTGAAAGTTGTTCTCCTCAGGATCGTTAATGAGGTCCCAATTATCCTGCTGTGGGGCAAGCGTGGGTTTTGGAATCACACAGGCTCCACCTTCAGGATGTCTGCAGAATTTAATGGACTGTGTGACTTAGGCAAAAATCTTTCCACTTTGTGAGGAGCAGACAGAAAGGTTCAGGTGATTCAGGTAACAGTTTCAATCCTGTCAGCTGCACACACAATTTAAAAGATAACAAAAACAGAAAATGAGAGTTCAATGCCTCTGCAAATGAGTGGGTACCAAATATATTATGAGATTTCTTTTCATGTAGAAAATCCTCCAAACTTGCCTGTATCATAGCCAGTGTAGTGATGGCCACATTCCCAGTGTGTTCTGTTTCTTTAGAGGGTCAATCCTTTCTTTATCACAAACCAGATAAAAATATCTTTCTCTTCCCCAAATCTATTATTTTATTCACTTAACAATAAAACAGACAATAATTATTGATGAGCCATGGGGCCAGTTCATTGTTCTGAATCCGCTTCTTTGCATCTCTGCATAGTTTTTCTCACACTTCCAATGGCTCTTTTCTAGCAGGTGATGCTTGGGAGACTTTGAATAAGATCATGGTCAAGTTGAGAAATGCTGATTTGTCCTGTTCAAAATTATTTTGCTAAAAGCACAATAGAGGACAAAATTCAAACAAAGAAAGAAACAAAATTAATAAATTACTTGATTTGATTCTGAAAATGTACTTCTGCAACTTCAAAACACAGTCTTCAAAACTTTTTCTCCTGCACCTGTCCCACCATTATTCCAGTGCTAATAATGAATGTAACAATCTGTTTCTTGAAGTCATTCTTCTCCCAAAGGATCTTACATGATAAAGAAATGTTCAAAATGGTAGGTATTGGTGAGAAAAGTTTCCTTAAACAGCTGACTTGAGATTTTAAGTAGCCTAATACAAAAGTCAATATTCAGGGTAACATTTTGATTGTCTTGCATATTTTACAAGTCAAAAAGGAAATCACTATTAAAGAAGTAACATGGTACATTTAACATATTAGTTGGAAGATAATAGTTGAAAAATTAATAATATTGCTAACAATGATAGATAATCTACTATGAGAGATAACCTATTATGATAGATAATATATTTCATTAGCCTTATGCCCTGGGTGGGCTGTGGCACTGGGGACAACAGAGATTTCAAAATCTCAGGGTGCATTTATCTGAGCTCCTAATCTTTCCTTATCTGCTGCACAGCCTTAAAATGCTATCTCTCCAGCTGCTGTTGCTGAAGTTCTGAAAGGCATCAGTGAATTCTCAGACAAACTGGCCTGGGAAGATTATCTGTTGATGGTTTCAGTCTCAGATAGAGATTTTTCTTCATCATTGTCAAGTCACCAGAGAAGCCCCTTCTTAGCTGTGTGTGTAAGTACATGGAGCTTTAAAACAAAACAAAACAAAACAAAACAAAAAAAAAAAAAAAAAGGAAAAGAAAGGAAAACACTATTCTAGTACCACAGTGAGTTTATTTAATTTGGCAGATTTGAATTTTGCCCATAGCTTTTAGGAAATATATGAGTCTGATTCATCAAAAAAATAAATTATTTAAATTTGTCTGATATCATAGTAATATGCTGTTATTACCCAAGAAACTATTTTGTGGCATTTAAACACAGCAAGTAGATATTTAAATACCAACTTAGCAACAAAAATTTGACTGAGGGAATGAACCTGGACTTGTCCAACAGCTCTGATATATGCTGAAGCATCCAGAGAAAATGCTGACAATACTGATCCAAATGTGCTGATGTGTTGTGCTAAGTCTAGAATAGCAAACAGTTTCATAACCCAGAGAGAAAGAAAATATAACTACAGAGTGGTCAGTTTTGGCTAATGCTGCTGTTATCATTTGCACAAAAAAGCTATAGACAAATTCCTTTATAAAAGGCTTTCAGTGCTTAAAGCTCTTTTATAGCTCTTAAAATCTACATCTTGCTTTACTCTGATGATGAGGATAATGAATAGTCTCAAACCATGTCAAAACAACTGCACTTTAGGTCTTCACAGAGAGAGAGAAGAGGAGGAGTGAATCAATTTTTAATTTTCTAAATGATGGAATCAAATTTGTGAAAGAATGTAAAGCAAGAGTAATTTATTTATATCTGTACAGTCTTCAGAACTGTGCTGAAGAAAAGTTAAAGAATTTTTCCTTCTATATTCATTATAAAACACAAAATTTCAGTCAGAAATGTGCTCAATTTTAGTACCACTTACCTTCTTTTCACCTTTTCTACCCCTGAGAGGAAGTATCTGAGCCACTCTAAATCTTCTGCCAGCAAAAGCAGGAGAGGTCAAAAAACCTCTTAGGTTGTAGGAAAGGCATTCTTGGCAGCAGGGATCAGAAATATTTGGCATAAGAATGATAGGATATAGGAAGAGAGGTAGACCACGAGAAGAAAACAGATGCAGAACTCTGTGACACATTTTAAGTTCTATATGTATAAGTAAAGTCATTGTCTAGTTAAATTTCTCAGTTTTTTCAAGTAGCTCACAGATATTTTTGTTTACTAACAGAATCATCACATTTTACTGAATATATTCAATCTTAGACTGCTAGCACATACCTAAGCCATACTCAAACCTATCCACATTCCAGAAATTCAACACCAGAGTTACAGAGTGATTCCTTTTGCAACAAAAAAAGAGAAAGATTATCCAATTTATTGAATAGGAGAGTCTTTAACACAAGAAGACATATGCATATGAAATCCTAATAGATAGAAAGCTGACCTAGAAGGAAAAGTAGGATTGAATTCAACAGAATCATTCATTCATTAAAATACTGACTCAATTTAAATTCTGATTTTGATTTTACAATTGAGTTGGTTTAATCCTTTGTAGTTTAGTATTACTTATGGCCATTTTTCCTTACTAATGCCACTATACTTCTGTTTTTTACTAACAGTAATGAAAGCAATTGGCCTCCACTAAATTTTTATGTTAGCTACATAAGAATGACCTTGAGAAGGTACATAAGCAAGACAATTTACTTGAGGACTTTGTTGCTCAACCAAGAAACTTTCTGGCCTGATGACAGTACCAAAAAAAGGTGCAGGACTGAAGCCTTATTCTCTCTTTATCATTTCCTTGTCAGTAAGACAGGGAAGCTAATTCTCTCAGGCTCCGTGACATTCTCAGAATGAAAGCATCTCAGAACTAATAAATGTCCTGAATTTAGTGTTTACTTTAGCAGGGAGCAGGTTCCCTTTGGTGTTAGGCAATTATAAAGAAATCTGCAAACAGTTGACATGCAGTGTACCTCCCTTATTCAAAACAATATGTGAAAGCAAGGACCGGGTTTTTATATCTCTAGAATAATTTTACAACACCATATGTGTGTTACTAAAAGTTTAATAATTGTTTTATGAATTTGTGTAGTTTTCACTCGGTAACAAAGCCAATTATGTCTATGGGATCTTCTTCTGAATACTTAGAGGAGTGTCTGCCAAAGTTGTGAATTGGTGAAGCAGAATTTATTCAGAATTTATTATTGAGCACAACATTTGCTTACACACCTGTGTGCATCTTGCTCTGTTTATGCCACTTTACTTAGAAGGTCTAAGACTTTCAGCTTCATCCCTTGGTACTCGTATGACAAAGTGCAGCTTCTCTTTGCACCTGAATAAATGGGAGACAGTGAGCTGATTATTTCTGACAGTCAGTAAGGCGAGAAGCAAACATGCTGGCAGAAATCGATGTGCAGCACTAAGACATGAAGAGGAGCTAAAGGTAACCTGCCTGAAACAGCCAGCCAAGGTACTTCTACCAAATGTGCAGGAAAGGAAAGTAGCTTAAAATGCTATTATCAAATAACCACTTGGTCAGATGTGTCAAATGAATCAAAAGCTAGCAGCAAATACAAGAATTACCTTAGGAGCCGGTGTGCACACAGCTTCTTCAAGAAGTGACAGTGAAAGATGACACTTACTTAATACAGCATATCTGTTAGTACATGAAAAATGGCAGTTTATTCTAATTATGTTTTTATAAAGTACCTTATGTTTCTGCTTGCATATTCCTCTGTTTACAATACCTTGTTTCAAAAGACTGGCTCCATAAATGCAAGATGCAATGTTTACCCTCTCATTCGAATCATATGGTTTGTGTTTATGAAAAATGCTGCTTCTCATTGCAGTACTACCAGATATGTTAATTTTACTGAGAAAATGTAGCTAAAAAGCAGAATCTCTACTTGAGCATAGAAAAAATAATGAAAAAAAATCCCAAGAAATAAAACTCATGCTGTGTGTGTTTCCATCTCTGATAGCTCATAATGCATTTTAACCACAGGAACCTTCCCATCATGTATTAATTATGGTCTACAAATAAAATCATTATCATTATGCAATGAAAAATGTGAGTAAATTACTTTTAATATCATGTGCAGTAGAAATTCGACAGAAGCCATGCAATTTTTATATTGGCATTTCTCATTATCACATTTGCTCCTACCTGCTGTGGATGTTATTTGGCATTTCTATTCCCTTCATGACAAACAAACAGAGATTTACAGAAAGGTCTCTCAGAACAGTCGTGCCTGGCTCTTACCTATATTAAAGGATAGTACATCAGCTCTCCAAAAACGATCTCTTTTTGCCTCTGCTCTCTGTTCTCTTGCAAGAGCCTTAGAATTTCTATTTGTGCTCAATTGCTCTACTTGAGTGGATAAAACAGCTTGGCAAGCAGGGCCCAGTTAAGCACTTCTAGAGCTTTTGCTAAATAAAACTCCCTTTCTTCTGGGAGTCTGCAAAAAGACCATTGAGTGCACTTCTTCCAGCCAATATAATCTAAGTACATATTGACATACCTATGGACAATTTGGGGAAAAAAAAGCCTTGCTTAGAAATTTGCCTTGATCTTACACCTTTGAGAATCCCTTGAAGATCCCCTGAAGGGAGATGTTCAATACGTTTAACACGAGGCTGAAACCTCAACTTCGATGTTGTTGAACGTCTCCCAGCAAAAAATGGGTTCTGGAGCAAATATTGACCAAATGTAATGATTAAATCACACCTTCAGGAAATATACTGCAACTGGTTGCTGCCACAACAGAGACCATGTGGAGCTGGCAGTGCAAATTCCACGTGCAGGGATCTCTGGCAGTAAGGACATGCTTGGAGGGGAGGTGAGGAGATACTTCCCTTGGTCTCTACACATCAGAAGTCTAGACTGGTCTATAATCAAATTTAGCAATTGGCTCATAAGCAAAACATCTTCACACAAGGATGTGGGGACACACAAAATAAGAAGGAAAGAATATGGGGGGGACTTGGTAATGGATGGGACTGAATTATTTGGAGCATCCTGCATTCCTGCTAACTAGAAAAAAAGGAGGCATTTGCTGCAGTAAATGGTCAGTATTTCTGTGCTGTAAATGGTTCATAGTAATGTTGACCTTACATTTTTTCTGAGGAGGTAACATCATCAGCTCATCAGCTTAGACTGTATTCTTCTATATGAATTTGATCTCCCCACATACTTTGTCTTCTTTACCTTGGCTCAAGGGAGATTTTTTTAATCAACTTCCTGACATATTAATTTATAAATGTGCATGGGTGCACCTGGAAGAGAGAAATTAAGGCTCTGGATGACTTGAGAAAAAAAAAATTCAAATAGACATTGTCAAACTAAGAAAATTCTGGACAAAGAAAGTTTACTGATATCATACTTCTAAAGAATTTCTCTCCCATATGCCTCTCTAGGTATCCATCCTATAATTCCCTTATTGAAAAAGATTCAAGAAAATATTAACTAATAAAACAATTTATTTCCTAAAAGTGTTACTCCATAAATAAAATACAAGGCTGGACTCTCAGCCAAAACTGAGTTCCTTTGCTGTCAGTCATGGGTGATGTGAAAGACTCCTAGCTGGCAGAAAAAATTGCTAAGTTGTTTTTTGGCCCTGTTGAAATCCAGGAGGATTTTGCCACTAACTTCTTTTGGACCAGCATGTCCTTTAAAATATTGTAAAGATTTGTCATGCCTCAAAGCCCTCGGTGACATGACACAGCATTATCCTCAGGACCCACAGGATACCTCTCATCTCCACTCTGCATTCAGGCACAGGAGGTACTTGAGAAAGTGTGGAGTATAAAAGGCACTGAAGATCTGACTCGAAGCACAGAAAACAAATGAGCCATGTGAAAATATTTCTCTTTGTCATAACTTTTCAGAATAAATTAAGGATGAAACATTTGCCTGGCTCTACTGCAGATGGTCTGATAAAATATTGTTTTAAGAGACCCTAATCACATGACTATAGTCATTATAACATAAATTGATTCAGAAGAGATTTAATCAATTTATTTAATGCTTCTGGCTGTAATTATTATTCTGCATTTATTATGTAGGATTTTTATTAGCTTAATGGTTTTATGCATTTATCAGATACTCACTGAAGAAAATTTCAGTTACTCATGAAGAATCTGAACAAATCAGCAATTACTTTTTTTTTCTTTTAAATGGTTATATTATAATGATTTGCTATTTTGGCTCTTTGCAGTCATGACAAATTTCTTCAGCTTCATTGAGAAAATACTCCATCCAGCATCATCTAAAGCCACAAACCAGATTCAACTGATTGCATTGCACTGTAAATTGTGTTTAAATATCTTTATAATACAGCAGTTCCTCCAGTGGTCTGATGTAATTCAAAAGAATTGCTTTCATTTTATACATTTTTTAAATAAATAAGTAATTTTAACAGTTTTAGAGTAAATGCTCATGCCATTGACAAACTTTTGCATTTTCATTTTCCCACTATTTTAAAGCATGCCTACATCTCTTTTCTAGTCCTACATGCACATAGTGAAACCATGTAAATTTTATTATTATGGCCCTTTTGCATTTTATGATTTGCTTTAGCTTCCCTTCAAAATAAGAATATTTCCTAAAGAAAATCTTTGCATTTTGAAAATTTGACTGAAAAAATATCCAGCAATTTATAGCAAAGCGTTAATTTAAAATTGATGTTATTTATTGAGGTAGCAGCATTCACACAGTAAAAAGTTCACACAAATTTTGATGTGTACAGTTGATCTTAGCTGAGCTTGGTCAAACTGCAATGCATGGGAAGAATCATTCAGTAAAATTGTGTTCTTTAAACTCACTGCTGTACCCCAGACTCTACATATCCAAAGAATACAGCCTGCAGGAATTTGGCAAAATGTTTTTTTTTTTCTACTATCTGCTGGCTTGCCTGGTATTCCCCCAAGCATCCTTGTGAACTGCCTCTGGATACCAAACCAGAGCAGAGGAGTCCACAAGATTTTGAAACTGTGAGAGGAAGAATTGACAACTGATCTCTCTCTGGTTGTTTTGCATCCAAAAGCAGCCTGTCCCTCTGTGGATTAACCTTGCCAGTGCATTATTTACTGCTGCAGCACAGAAAGGCAAACAGAAGCTTTTGGAGTCAGCAGAGCTCCTCTGCGTTTTGCATTCACCACGCACTCTGTTTTGACTCAAAGTTCTCTAAATTAACTGACAAAACATGACCTGAAATTGACTTTTGTAAAAAAGGTGAGTGTTCTGAGGTATTTCTTTCTCTTGAGAGTGGTTTGGGCTATAAATTTACTTAGAGAATTAAATGGTTCTTTTTAGGACAATTTCTATTTAGGCACAATTTAAAGCATTAGTAACTTTTAGGCACCAGTTTTAAAAACATTTCTGACATAAAAGTGGATTTGTTTGCATGCAGATGAACTCCATAGTAATCTTATCCTTTCCAGGTCACTATTGCTATAGGCAAGATTAATTAATTAGAAATATTAAAGTTAGGATTAACTGTTGGAATTGATTCAGAAATCATTAGAAAGCTTGTAGCTCTGGCACACAAATAATTTTGATTTTCAAAAGTTAGCATTATACCAACAATAAGTACTTTAAAAAATTTAAATGGCTTGCAAAGGGAAAAGGAACTATAAAATTTATAGACTGTAAAACCATAGAAAATTCTTCTAGATTGTTCCAGTAAGAGTTTAATTTTTGTCCATCTGTTTACATTTCCTTTGTGCAAGAGTCTAGTTTTCATAAAGCCATTATCTTCATTGTGTAGCTCTCCATCTCATTAGCAAGAGCAGTTTTTAGCTCCTAGTTTTGTAGTTAAATGGTGAAAAATAACTCCTCTCCAATGTAACCAAGGTGAGAACTACTGGAGACAGCTTCCAAAAATGAGGCAATTCAGAAAATCAGGAAATTTTTAAGTCTGGATCAAAATTTCACATATGGAAATTTTCCCAAAAAATGTTTCAGTGAGACTCTGTAAACAAGAGTCACTGTGCATATTCTCATTTATCCAATGTAAACTTTCCCGAACATGCAGTGTGAGACACCACAATTTTTTTTTCCAGAAGAAGACAATCCCTAATCCGTCTTGGAGTAAAACTACCCGATAAAACTATAGTATTTTAATTATAACCAAGGAAGGAAATAACTAGGAATCTTCAAAAAGAAACAAGGGAACGGGAAAACTTTGCTTGTTACAATGACTGGCTAGCAAGTTTATTAAGAGAAATAGATTTAAAAAAGAGTAAAGCAAGTCACTATCAATGTGTAACACAAAACAACAAAAATTAAAAATCTCTAAATTATTGTCTAGGATTTAATGTATCCAGGAAAACAGTGAAAAAAATAAGACATTTTCTTTTTCAAGTTTTATTCTTGGAAAACATTAAAGAAAAAGCAGAACTCCTTAAAAGAAAATTCTGAATTCTAAAAAGACTTGTGACAGATGGCTATTTTTGGAAGCTCTGTTGTTTTAAATCCTTGCCTTTTTTATTAGGTTGAAATTAGATAAGTCCTAATTAAGACTTCTTATTTTTGCCTTGACTAATCATATAACAGTTTTCATGAAAAGTCAGAGCTTTCACTTGGAAGGAAAATATTCTTTATCATTCATATCAATGTAATTTTAGAAAACAGAAGCATATCGAGAACTTTTTATCTCAGTTGCTTTCAAGCAAGACAGCCAAGAGATGGAAAGCACCAAAGGGTGAGTCATAAAATTTACCATTAATAAATAAAATTATATAATTCACATTTTCATGGACATATATATGGTGAAATTTACGATACATTATCATGGGCCAGTAACAATTATTTTCCATTTATGATCTCATTTCCAAAATGAGGAGGCCTGACAAGAGTTTTGTTGAAGTTCTTTAGGGTCACAGTCACTACTTAAATATCCTATTAGAGCCCTTCTATCAAAGCAGGCAACTGAACAGATGCTCAGTAGATTATCCTTCCCCTTGGCTTTGAACAAATGTCATTTCTACAGTCTAACACATCATGGCAACCTTTGTCATTTGCACATTAGCAAAAACCCCAAAGTATTAAAAGAAAATGGGTCATACCTTTTTTATGCTCAGCAATTACATCTTAGAATGAAACATCTTGTTACATAGGATGTGATAGGCCTTAAAACAATCAGAACATCAAAAAAGTGAAAGAAAACTATAAATTAAGACCAAAAGATGACTTCAAATTAAATCTGAGTTGCCTAAAGTACCAGCTATACTGCAGAAGAGTTTACAAGTGTCAGGAGCCAGATCCTGCCCCTATATCCTCCTTAGTGGTGTTAATTTGAGTTGGACTGTATTTTTAAATAGGTTAATATAATTAAATAAGAATCTGAGTTTTGGCAGCTACTACAATTTGAACGTGCAGTATGTCTTCAGCTGAATTACCCATTTCAGCTGGCCTAGAAAGAAAAATAGTTCATCATGCAGGAGATTTCTTGTTTTTCATTCTGTATGGTTTTTATTCCTAGCATGTCCCTAAATATTTTCTCTACTTTAGCTTTATCCACCATATAGTAACATAGCACTAATTTCTTTCTACAGTTTTATTATTGCACAATATTTCAGTTGAAAAGATTTGGCTTGTATCCTCTGGCAAGGAGAATTGCTGGTTTTATGAAATATTATCCATCAACTTAGATAAATTTGTTCATTTTGCAAAGTTCTCTTTGCAAAAGAGTTGAAACAGATGCATTTATGCTCTGTCCTAAATCATTTTTCAGCACATTAATACATGGCTTGCTATTTTCTAGCAGTCTTATGGAAATTATTATTAACTGTGGGTTTGTTTGCTTTTTATATTCATTGATGCTTAGGCCCCAAAGTTGGTGAAAATCCCAGGAAACCAGGTGGTCATTCATTTTAATAAATAATACATTACTAGGCCTCATATTTCTACATGTAATCAATGCACCTTTTTTTTAGACACTATTTTTACATGCAATCAATTAACACAGTCGATGACATGTGGAGTATTTGGAATTTTTTGAACCTAGAAATATTACTGGAGCAGCATCTCATGATGGAAACAAAATGGTCACAAGCTCTCCCTCCATCCTCAGAAGGAATTCTTGAGAGCAGAGTCTCAGCCCTGCATACATCCAGGTTTAGAACCCTAATCTAAGTGGTTAGGTCTAGGTAATGGAATGACAAAATGGCTAAAATGTCTTTACACAAATATGGTATGAACTTCTGTGTCTAATAATGTCCAAAGACTGCTTTTTCATGTGGAGCCTGTGATATAATTGGGCTTGTCCTGCTAATCAATTTTGGTCTGATAGGCACTTACTGTTATCCTTCAAATTCAATAATAAGGTTAAGAGGGCTAGCAGCATTGAGAAATGACTGCTGCCGTTTATCTTAGGTGCAGAGCCAGCTTTTAAATGAAAAAATTACTGTGTGAATCACCACTTTAGAGGGATCATTTTACACTCAGCTTTTCTTACTCTAATCTTCCAGTCCTCAGCTGCCCATTAAACAGTAAGTCTTGCACTCACAAATTTAACATCTGGGAGAACTCCACATATCTTCCCACCATACATCCTCAGGAAAATTTAAAATATTGAGTAATCACCACATCAATTTTCTTGAGGAAGGCCAAAGGAACAAAGCCCCATGGAAGGGTTTCTATTCTTTTTTTTTTTTTTTTATTTTATTTTATTTGAGCTTAAATGAACAAACCAAGACCTTTTTATGATCTTTTTGATCTTGTATGCTCAG
>JAOTQP010001652.1:6829604-6858343 GCA_026413545.1 Cichladusa arquata
TTAATTTCAAAATTATAATAATTTGGAGGGAGGGGATTTACATTCTCCATTTCAAAGAGAAGCTTCTGCCTTTATTGGCAGACACCTGTCCTTCAAACCAGGACAATTTCTGTCTGTGGGACAGGCATACCCCCACACCTTGTGGCAGAGGGCTGTGGTTATGTGGCTGCCCTCATTTCAGGAGGCAGAGGGTGATGGCCTCATCTGTCAGACCCCTCTCAATATTACATCCAAACCTCCCAGAAGCTCCCCTGCCATGGCTGGAAGATTTTACATCTGGCTAGACAGAAAGAGACAAACATCTTGCCCAAGTTCACAGCAATGACTTGGTGGAAGAGCCAAGCACAGAGTAAAGCAGTTTTGACTCCTCATAATTTGTTTTAATCAATAATCACAAAGTGTCATGAATGTGTCATTATTATGCCTGCATCCATAGCTCTCCAGCACTTGGTGTCTCAGAAATGCATTACAGATTTAATTCCTCTCACAATTACGTCAGTTTTACGTGTGTCACAACTGGAATTACTCTCAACAGGTCCCTTTGTAGCTAAGAAGAAAAAGCAAGATTTATATCCGTCTAGGGAGATATACATTTTGGTACTACAAGTTTATTTGACTTCTGACTAATAAACAAAAGCAGATTGTGGACTGAAATGAATTATAGCAGGGGACAAATGATTTAATAGCAGAGAGAAAATTTATCATGACAAGAAGTCATATAGATTATTCTTGTGTGAGTTTCAGGTAGCTGTTCATTTTTTAAATCATTACTAAGTCATTCAAAATTAGTAACCTAGCACAAAAAGCCATCACATTGCATTTCTAGGGGATAATATTTGTAAGGTATACCCTTTGTCTGCACTTCAAACCACAGCCTGATACAGTGAATTATGCACATTTCTTGAACTCAAGTAGTATATGGCTTTTTAGACTACATGTTGCAGTGTATCCAATATTCTAATACGTGAGAGTACCAGGCTACCAATAGATTGCATCTACATTCACATTATTTAGTGATTATTGATTAGTGAAATAAATGGAAATCTTTCACCAAAAAATTGGAGGCAGCCCTTCCTGAAATAAGCAGGAGGAAACTCTTGACCTGTAAATCTTAGGAGTTATATTAGTTTCATATTTAAATGATAGCTAAAGTGATAAATTACCATAATCACCCTACCTTTATAATTTCATTTTTTACTTGGTAGCTTATAGAGCTGGCTGGATAACTTTTTCTAATAATGTTTGCAGTGAGTTTTACTCACATTTTTCATTAATTTATGGGCTTCAAGGCTATGTAAGTCTCTTCACACTGCATAGTTATTACTCACATACCTCTTTTTCCATTGAAGAGTAGGAGCACCTACTTCCTTAACTGTTTCCTAGTGAACTCAAACTACCTTTAACAAAGTATTTACTGTGCACACAAACAAAAGGATGGCTTTTATATAAACATATAAATAGACTTTTTTTTTTTTTTAAACATGTGACAACCATCCATATGACTGAGAGAAATAAAACAAGATAACTGTAAGGGGACAAATAATGTTTGGGAGCGAATAAAGCATTTTAAACCACTAAGATCTTGCTTTGCCTGAAGAAGACATTGATAACCTTGACAGCCACTTTTTGCTCATTTACATTCTTCAAGTCAAGCAGGGCTGACACCAAAGCATAGAAATGGGTAAAAGCTTGCAATTTAAGCAAGTAAGTAAGAGGAATATTTTAAACCATACACTAAAGGCTGTAAATCCGCTTTACATGCGGCAGGCACAGGATCAATAGGGAGACAAAAAGGAACAAGCAACTTCATTTGCACCTTGTGAGCAGACCTGCATGGCCAGAAGCCTCCATGTGGGGAGGGAGACCTGGCTCCCCATGGTCAGGGCTGGCACAGGTGTGGTCCATGCCCTGTGTGACACATGGACAGAGCACAGAGCACACTGCTGCTCCTCTCTCAGCTGCCTAAGGCACCGCTGGTTGGTGCCAATTTTCCACTCCTGTGTCCCTCTCTTGGAGTTCCTAAGATGGGGGTTGTGTCCAAGCAACTCTTTCAAACAGCATTTGTGGGTTTTTCCTCCATGAACCTGTCTCAAGTAGACCAACTCCCCTCCTGGTCTCCACGGCACCTTCCACCATGGGACCCCCTGTTTTCATCCTGTGTTCTCCAGGGATCTCTCATTCCCCAGACAACTCTCAGACAGACCATCAGCTTTCTCCTGCCATCATGCTCACCCTGATGGTGCCACAAACAACCAGCCATCTTCCCAGAATTTCAGGCTTTACTCCAGGATGAGACAGGCAGAGAGAGATGCAGACCTCCTACGGAGATGAATGTGCCGCCCGATGTGTCACGGATGCTTTGGGAGCTGCTTATGAGTTGCAGGCACTTGCTGATTATAAATGTTGTGCCACTTTTCTCTGCATCCTGTTGATGGGGTTGACAAAGAAAAGGAAAATCATCCTAACATTTTAAGAGAAGGCTGCTAAATTCCCTCTGATCAGATATAGTGATTCTGCTTACTAGGCCAGGGGATATAAAGCTGATTTTTTCTTAATTTCATAATAATTTTAAAAATTTATTAAAAAATTAATAAATTTCTCTAAGAAAATATATTGGATGGCTAAGAGACCTGGATGCAGAGATGAAAGGTGATTTAAAATAGCTTTTAGAATGGTTCTTTTTCTTCCTTGGAGCAAATTAAAATAATCAAAGCCATAGATCAGGATAACTTGATTTTTAGTTAAAGGAAGATTTTAGGAATGCCCTTGTTTCTAATACATTGCTGTCCTAGTGCCTGTGCTCTCCACTCATGGCAGTTTGGGTTTCTGAACTCTATTCCTTTGTGGCCAGAGTGGTGCTTTCAGTGTTTTCTGGACATTCTGTCTCCCTTCATTTTCATCTCTCCCATTCTGTCTCTTACATTTCATTGTAGGGGATGCCTTGTGTTCTGCTGCCATTTCTCAGGAATTCTGCACAAATTGATACAATTGGCAGCCATTGCCTATATATTCCCCTTAATTGAAAACCATATGGAGCTCACAGGAAAGTAGTAATACCCACTTTTCTCTTGTCTAGTTGAGGCCTTTGCTTCCAAACTTGAAAAGCAGCTCCACAAGGCAGGCAAGGTCAGGAAGAAAACTGATCTAATTATCCCATAAATCTTCAAATAACAAGAACTATCAGGCTCTGTATATATAACACAGAACTGACCAAAAGACTTTAACAGTATGGGATCTTGCTTGCTAAGGCACTTCAAGAGACTATGGCTGGAAATAATTTATTTAGGGCAAGGAAATGAATCACAAAATACAGCCAATGCTACCATACTGTGAAATCCAGCACATAGGCACTACTTCTGGCTGTCTTTTAGATCCTCTTGCATTTATTTTAACTAGTTGGACAAACCTTCAGACTGAAACTTTCTAGCAATTGAGGGTTTTTCAAGGTGAGGGGTGAGGAGAAACAGGTTAAATTAAAGCCATGCAGGCAGCGCATTCCGAACATGAGACTGAAATCAGCATGCCATAGGTAGTAACAAGCAGGTTAATTTCAAATTTCAATTAGGTGTGTCACAGATTTAAGGTTGCAAAGGCAATTTGGATGACACATCCAGGTTGAGGGATTTTCAGAGTGAGGAATGCCTTCTGCTGCTTCAAATAAGGGCAAATCATAAAGCTTCTGTTTTAAAATCTGTTCAGCTATAACATACTGAAGTATAACAGCTAAATTTTATTAAATGTCTTTCTATGGTGAACACACAAAGAGGCCTCCAGGAAAAAAAGGCTATGAACACATAGAGGGAAGAGACACAGGATGGTAGATTAGGGCAGAGGGAAGAATGAAAACACATTGAAGATGGTGGTGAAGGACAGGAGATGTACAGCTCTTGCAGAGTTTAAGCACCATGCAAACCTCATGGATGTCACGAATGCTCATGGCAGCCCCAGAATTCCCAAGGAAAGAGTCAGTAATCCAAAAAAACCTTCTTAGTTAAAATGCACTACTAGAGGCACATACCTTCAGAAGAGGAATAGGGGAAGGATTTTGATAGCAAAATCTTTTCTCAAGAGTCTTTTTATTGCCCCAGCTGTAAGGTTTGCCCTGATCAGGGTAAACTGTCACTGTCTTTTTGGGGGGGGGAAAATTTTTAAAAAGACAAATTGGAAGCATATCCTTCCTTGAAAATTAGGTTTCCTTCAAGACAGCTGGTTTCCATATTTGGCTGAAATGCATATTTATTGAGTTTTTTGTCTAGCCATGTTTCAGAACACAAGAAACTCTTCCCATCAATGAACCTAATAATACAAAAGAAGTAGCCCACAGGGGGAATGACTTAACATTTATGACTCTTCAGTACTTTATCTTGCCTTCTCAGACATATTTTTCACTAAGTATCAAGTCCTTTTACTAAATAGAATACAATGTAATCAACAAAATATATTATAATCTGTTATAAAGGCAATACTTAAACTTGAGATGAAAATACAGAAGAAACAACCTGAAACAAAACAGGATTCACCAGGCAGCACAGAGTTCACAATTTGTTCACAGCCATAGCTTCAATCTGCCACTTCATGTATCACAACTCCCACTACACTCTATTTTAAGAGCTGAGGTGGGATTAAATGAACACACAGATCATGAATCAGGTTTGTTGGTTTTTGATTTGGTTTTTTTTTTTCTTTTTTTTTGCATATGGGTGGATTTCACCTGCACAGCTTCATATTTTGTATATTTTTCACATAAAGAGAGGGTGAACATGCTTCTTCATTCTGTTGCCTCCTCTACGTAAATTTTAGTGTATGTTAGCACACAGGAAATAGGAATAATGCAGTTACTTTAGAGAAAATGAATAGCAACTAGAAATAAAATATGCTGCCTGCATTGGAAGAGAGCAGGAATGCATCAGAATTAAGTTTGACTGCAAAGAGCTTGTAAATTTTAAATGATAATCTCTACTTTATGTGGCTCAGACAATAGTAATTATAGCAATTTTTGTGAGCAGTATTTGTCGAGCTATGTAAAATGAAACTGCACTAATGAGATGTGTTTGAAATCAGTGGGACAGCATTATGAGGAAAATACCCATCGTGCTCCCTTGTTTCAGCTGCATGTGAAACCAGTTCAGAGGCTTAAATTGTGTGAGGGAAAAAAGCAGCAAACCCTTGCTGTGTGCTGCTTAGCACACACTGTGACAGTGATAAATTCCCCCAGTGATTCTCAGGTGCCCTGTTATTATCTTTAACTGCCTTCTAGCCTGTCAATCTTCTGCTTCCAGATGGTA
Source organism: Cichladusa arquata (assembly GCA_026413545.1). Taxonomy (NCBI): domain Eukaryota; kingdom Metazoa; phylum Chordata; class Aves; order Passeriformes; family Muscicapidae; genus Cichladusa; species Cichladusa arquata. The sequence goes on from JAOTQP010001652.1 coordinate 6,834,890, forward strand.
TCGGTCATTCACACAGGCAAAACCTTGCTTAGAGGGACTTACACTTTGTGCTGGTAATAGGTGCTTTATCTTCCAGTGGGTTATTTGCCCACCATTCTTGTGGAATTCCACAAAAGAAGCATCTCTGATTATCTGACAATTTATCTTTTGTACGGATCTTGTTGGAAATTGAGTTACTAGAAGGAGTTGGTTCTTTCCAAATGGAATCTCTCCCTGAGGCTTTGAGTGCAGGATAATAAGATTTCATCTTCTGCATCTCAGAAAGCCAGGGACAGGAAAATACCTACAGAGTGCTTGATAGGGAACACCTGTACAGAAATTCTGTACACAGCACATCCTTCTGAGGTATCTAATACTACAGCTGGCCCATACAAAAAATTATATGCCCCTAATCTCCACGGGAGCTCTGCCATGTTGTGTTTTTTCCATACAGTTACCATTTATTGCACAGAACACTCGAGGCAGGATTTTTTTTCTCATTTACTCTTAAATAAAACCATGCTAATTTATCCTTGACTAGGTGCTACATCATGCACTCCCTAGTGAGAACCCCCTCTCGTGGTTCACCAGTTCCTTTTTGTGCTGGTGGCATGTCCTGAAGCTACACCTGAGTTGTGTACAGGTAAGAGCACATTAACTCTTCAAAAATGGCAAACATTCCATCAACTTGAATTTCGTGAATTTCATTTCATGGACTTCACAATATCCTGACACTTTGTTTGCAAATACTTTTGAAAACAATATAATAGAAAGGAAATGGACTCTTTTTTTTATATCTGGAATATCAAATATCAAGCAACTTTTGCATAAATGCTGCGCTGCATGGTGATGTAATGAACAGTTTTCCTTAGTAAAGTTCAGTTTTGTGTAAAGAGATTAAAGTATTTAATCAGTAGGATTAATAATAGCTGAGTCATAGAAAAGAACACTCTATATTGAAGAGACATTTTTCTTATATTTAATAGGTTAAATAAAATAATTGCCAGAATTCCTAGACAAAAGTAAAAAAAAATTAAATATTTTCCATTATAAGGTTAGAACGGTGGAATTCTCTAATTCCTACAGTCCATGCCATGATTATTGCTTTTTGGATTGAATTGTTAATTTTTTTAAACTGCTTAAAACATCTATAGCATGGACAAATACATCAATGGCATAAAAATGGAACAGGTGCTGCCCATCTGAAGTCAGAGAGAGAAGAGGAGAAAGCTCTGTTTTAAGAAAAAAACAAAAAAGGACAAAGACGTTGATGCCTCTGAGGTAGTGCAAAAATATCTGTAATCCAGGTGACCTTTTTAAAGTCGACACATTTACAATCCTCTTAATGTGACACATTTTTTTATTTTGTTTTGTTTTATTTTATTTTGTTTTATTTTATTTTACTTTTAATGTGATTCTCAAGGCCTTAATAAGGTACTTTTTAATAGAGGTAGCAATCACCACCTAAACAACTCTTCTGAGAAAATATGTAGGAGTTTTATGATTGGACTTGATGATCTTAGAGGTCTTTTCTAACCTTAATGATTCTGTGATTTTAGGGCTTGATAAAGTAAGCCAAAAACAGCATTTCTGGGGGAAAAAAAAGCCAAACACATTTCTTGTTTTGTTTGTTTTTATCCTGCTGGTCAGAATCCATTCTTTACTAGAACTAAATGAATTGAAGGACTGTGACAGCTCTCTCTAAACCAAGTATAATATTGCATGTATCCTCTACTCAGCACTTTTCTGTTTAGAGTGGAAAGGGAAAGCAGTTAAGAATAAGACTAAATCTACTAATTACAATAAAGTCTTCAGAAGATAAATCAAGATGTCTAACACAAATATGATTTAAGGTTTTTTTTCAGGTCATATCAGTAAAAAAGTCACAGCTGCTCTGTCAACCCAGGAGTGACTGGAAGTGCTGACTGAGGGATACAGGGCAATAGGCTCACCACAATGTCTTTGAAACATTATTTTTAGGTCTCATATAAAACAAGAACCTTTGTTTTCATCTTTTCTCCTTTGTCTGAAGTACACCTATCCCTTCATTTAAATTTTTTCTCAATAATAAGGTCCTGTTACCTCAAAATCCATTTTTTCCCTTTCTGCAAGGGGAAAAATACTTTTATACTGTTTTCATAAGGAAAAACAAAAACCCCACTGACAAAAGCCAGAGAAAAACAAGCAAAAAATGATAAATGTAATTAATAACACTAATTAGTAAGGAATACTGGAAATTAATAGTAGAAGGTTACCTTCATTTCCCATCTTTTTTTTTTATTATTATTATTTTTATTTCAGTAAAAACAGACAACTTAGAGCTAACTTCTCTGTGAGTTTTTTTCTTTTCTTTTTTGCCTCTTCTTAGAAAAAACACGGGTACACATTTTTACATTATAGGTTGTTTAATTTTAAGTTATTTTAAATTTTATGCCTCATGTCTTACTTGGCTGCAAAAAAAAACTGGTGATCCAGTTTCCTGGCTCCTCCTTGCTGCCAATAACTTCATTATGCATGATGCACCCAACAGCTTGATATCTGAAGATGTAAATCCTTGTACCTAGACAGAGTTATTACTAAGTTCATTAAAACACTGCCAAGTGTAGGATAGAACCTTTCTTTCTTGGCTGAGGGTCTGGTCACAGAAGGTTTTTGTTGCACAACCCTCCCACAGTTCATCACATAGAGGTATTTTGAACTAGCTGACACCACCAAATCTACAGGAGAGACAAAAACAAATACCAAATAACAAAAATACCATGTTTTATGTAAAAACCACCCAAAATGCCTCTCTTTCATTAGCAATATTTCAATCAGAATGAGATCAAAATCAGATCATAAATATTCATAATTTTAAGCATGACCATTACACCATCTTTAGAGAAAATTTTTTTATATATACTTTCTAAATCTTCAAACTGTTCAATATAGGACACTTGCCATTTTTTTTTCAGAATATGAATAAAACTGAAGTGAAAACATACTAGAATTAAGACCAGCTTTCCTGAATCCTAGAGTCCCTCTACCTGCCAGAGGTAATTAAATTAGTCTACACATTGATGCCAGACTTTCTTACAATCAGCAACAGAGATGGAAAATCAGAATGAGTATGAGTGATTACACCCATCAATGTCTCAGAGGCAATAAGAGAAAATTAAAAAAAAAATCTCTATGAAAATACTTGCACCCTGTGTATGAAATTTGCATAATTTGGTTTCATTACAAAGTTTGGGGAGCCAAGCAGAAAAAACTTTTAAGATTTTGGGTCACAGCAAACAATGTGGGCATTTATGCTCTTATTAAGCTTTGTAAAAATACTTTTTCTTTAGCAAGAAATACTCATAGAGAAAATCCTTTCTTTCACAGTTTAAAATACGATAATTTTTCCACTGTCATTATTCTAAGAATTTGTATTGTTGGGTGTTTTTTCTTTTCTCCTTGCTCTTTATCACTCCATTTATTTCGCTAAAACTCTTAGGAGGGGTTGCAGAAGTAATTTGTAGCTGCACAACAGCTGGTTTAGATTTTGTCAGGATTTCTGTTACATTTTAGTGTGCTTTCAGATTATGTTGTCTTGTGCTTAATGTGTGTAATCCATGTCTGCATTAAGAGGATACTTGACCGCATTTAGTGTAAATAGCAGTGCCATCCAGTTGCCCCAAAACAACCACTAAATCAGCTTACAATTAGCGTGCTTCCCTTTATCCCAGGGAGGAGGACTAATTCACAGTGCCAGGGATCACCACAGCCATGCTTTTAATTAAATAGAACGCCCCAAATGTAGGCCTTGAATTCTGACACAGTTAAATTGAAAGGTGGATAATCCCAGCGGCCTCGGAATGGGTAATGCTGCAACCAGGAATAGATTAGGAAAGCTTTTTTTAGCTTGCATTTTTTAATAATAATAATAATAATATTAATAATAAATGCTGAAGTGGTATATTTTAGGGGGTTGTACAATGCAGCTCCCTTAATCCCTTTCAGATGGTTGCCAATACATTGGCAGCCACTATTAGAAAAGAAAAAATTCCTGCTTTTTTTGTCACTTGCAGGAGCTTTAGTCAGAAACTCAGCTCTGTATGGATGTGCACAAAATGGTCCTATTTCTGAGTGCCTCGTGCCTCTTCCCAGCACAAAGAATAGGAAGGAGGGGGCAGATGAAGTGACGTTAGTTACCTTGGCATCTGCAGTGCTCCCCAGAAATGGAGTCACCCACAGCCTGGCCCCAGTGCTATTCTGGGTGCTAACGGCACGAGGTGCACGGCTGCTGAGATGGAATGCTTTCAGCCAAACCACCCCCCTCCCTCCCTGACCTGCTCTCTCCTCAGCTGGGATGTGACTGAACAGGGCAGATGGAGAAAGGCCAGTGCACTGTGGTCCTTTATCTCTTACAGGCATTCATTTGGAATATAGGATAGAGCCATGTATAAATGCTCCTACCTTGTCTTCCCTCTTTTTGGCTTGTTTATGGACCATAGACATCCAAAGGCTGTGCAAACTTCATAGTTCTGTCTCACAAATTATTATTTTTTTCAGTTTTCTGCAGAAAACTTCTATAAGATACAGGCACAGAAACATCCAGAATATTCCTCAGAAACTCCAGGAAAGCTCTCCGGGAATGGTGCTGTGGATGAAGGAAAGTACATAAAGCTGTTTTGAATTAAATAAAACAGGCTCAGTGATGTGGCAACTTCTCACTAAACAAGTTTTTGATTGCTTACAACCCTCTCTGCTCTGGAAAGCTGCCTTGCACCATCATTTCAAATTATTTTGACTATTTCTTCAAATTATTATCAAGTGAGCTGCCACGAAGGAACTGCAAACAGCATTCCACAGAAGGCACAAGTTACTGCCAGTGAGAAACCGAGGGGTTTGCAAATGCAGTCAAGTTCTGAATGTATTTTCTACCACACAGGAGAGAGTGCCCAGTTTTCTGGGGTCCTTGTGTGAGAATGTTACCTGGAGAGGGTGGAGGATTCCTGCTGCCTGGAGCTGGGGGGTTCAGGAGAGGCTCTGTGCTTACTGAGCACACTGCTGGCAGCTTCCCTGGCTTGTGCTTCATTTATACCCACCCCAGACACCCACTGGGGTGACCTCTCACCATCACACACCCACTGGGGTGACCTCTCACCATCACACACCCACTGGGGTGACCTGTCACCATCTCACACCTGCATACGTCAGCACAGCACACATCAGAACAGAACTGAGAAATGAGGTGAGCAGTCGTGGAGTGGCCCAAGACAAGGGATGTCCACCTGCCTTGACACCAAACTACCCCTATGCTTTGTGCTGCCAAGTTTTAAAATCTGCAATAGTCACACTGCAAATATGGAAACTTCATTTAACAAGAAAAGCTGATTATTACTGTTTTTATTGTATTCTTCCAGTCCATAATACAAAATCATTTTCTTCTCAGCTTCTTTCCTAGATAGGACTCATTATATTTAAATGACTACCCTGTGACTAGCCAAACTGTAATGACTGTGAAGATGAACAGTACAGTTTAGATTGTGACAAATGAGCTCCTTGTGGCAGTTACAACCAGTTATTAAAAAGTTTAGCTTCCTTACAAAAGTTTATTGTGATGCTCATGGAACTGATTTTTTACCTCATGGCAAAAATTCACAGAGCAGTAAACAATGCCTGACTGTAAGTTTGCATAATGTCTAAAAAGCTACCATTAAGTGCCTATCTATTATTATATTATTTGTGCTTTGTTTCAGATGCTTGTATTTGTAAATATGTTATTTACTGCTTTTAATATGAATGCCTGACATTTCAATGGAACATGCTGACAGACTGCTCATGTCTCTGGAAAGTTAACATTACACAAATCAAGTAAGCTTTACAGGAACTTCATTTTATAAGTGTAAGCAATTTCTATAAATGTCAAAATATCTCATTTCATCATTCTGGGAACCAAATACTTTCCATTTTAATTTTCTTTCAGAATTTATATTTTCAAGTTTTAAAGCATTATGTAAGTTTTCCAGTAAAAGATATTAAACTCAGAGAATTAAGGTGTTTCAGTCAATAGTTATGTATTATTTTGTCTTATGCAGACTATATATTGTTAATTTTTTCCTTCCTTTGAGAAAGAAACTGAACTCCAAGAGCTTGTCATGCCTTCCCAGCATGATTATTTTATTTGCTTTAAAGTTAGCCCCTTCAATATGGGAGATAGATCTAAGGGCAAACAGGCTAGGAAGGAGTGGTTGAGTGTTGCAGTCAGATAAACTTTAACACATGGCAGATTCTCATGCAGGCTTTACACCTAATACTCCTGAGCATCTTACAGCTAAAGCACAAAGTAGTCTGTGGTGTTGTTAGGCTTTAATACTTTCAAAGACACATTGAGTGTTAATGGGGTCCTCTGGACTTAAGGCTTTGTTGTTTATTATACCCAGACTGCCTGGGTGCTCTCTAATGACATTCTCTAGTAAGTCACCTAATTCCTGACCTGCTGTTAAAGTCAGAAGCCCCCGGATTATCTCCACCCACCTCCCTGCCTGAAGCAGCCTCACAGCTTCAGCAGTGACTCATCTCCCTCCCAAAACCACGCTCCAGACCCCAAAATACACTCACACTCTGCCTTCCATCAGCACCTCTGAAACACAGGAGCACCTATGGAAGCAGGAAACCAAACAGCACATCCTGGGCGCCAAACCCAGGGCTTCCCACCCCTGATGGAGAGCTGAAGCCTGCTCAAGATCCCAGTGCCCAAACAGCAGAAATGAGGACCCTGAGCCACGGTGCAGAGTGTAGGAAATTGCACAGGCAGCCAAAGAGCCCAAGGTGAGAACTGAGGGCAAATGGAACTTCCATTAACAATATTCACTTGTCATCAACACAAAATTCAATCCTGGAAGCAAACAGCGAGCAGGGCTTGGGGTCAGGAACTGGACCATGTGCTTTATAAATGGCTTTGGTGTCTGGCTTTACTGGGCAGCTGCCTGCCAGGAGCAGGGAGAGGTTGTTTAACCAACCAACCAACCAAGCAACCAACCAATCAAAATACACCCAAAATACCAAAAACAAAACAAAACAAAACAAACAAAAACCCAAACAAACATCCCAAAAACAAACAAACAAGCAAACCCACAATGAAACCCCAAAAACATAAAAAATAACAACAACAACAACAAAACTCAACCAAAAACAAAACAGAACAAAAAAGGGTTTTTCTAGAGTAACATTTACTCTGAAGCATATGCAAAACAATTCTTCTTTTGGGTTCCTACCACTGGAGCAATGCTGTTCTCATTTGGATGTGCTAAATTTGAAATAGAGGTATAGCATCAAAGAGTTAATGCCACTGTTCCTGACTCTCATAAGACAGATCTGTTCATCTTCACAAGGGGATTTTTCAGTCTTCTGTCATCTAAATCAGTAAAAAAGTTCCCACTACCTCTCACGCATGAGACTGGGACACCATAGCACTGCAAAAAACAGGTCAATCACAGCTGCACATTCAAGGGTTCACAGGCATTTTAAAATGAAATTCATAGTCGTGATTTTCTAAATATTTCTAATAGATTTGTCTCAGCTACAGTACAAAAACATCCTAGTACCACCTCCCAGACCTGTATCAAGTTTTACTCTCAGATGCTACAATTTAAGATTTTGAAAAGAGGATTTTGAATATACTTAAAGGTTCCTGCTAGGTGTAAAAATCTCATTGAAATTCAGTCAAAGGTAAGTGCCTAACCCAATAAGAGGATTTAAAAATTGTGACATAAACTCAGAGGCATGCACCAGTTTTTATCCTGTGTTTTTTCAATTCAAGGAACAATGAATAAGTGAATAAGAAGTGCCATATTTTGTTTGGTGGTTTTTTGTTTTGTTTTTTTTTTTAATCTCAGAGCTGCCCAGGGACAATGAGAGGGAAGATGGTGCAGTTACAGCAGCAGCCCCAAGGGAACTCGATTTCCTTCCCTACAGATGGCTTTCTGTACTGCACCAAAGAGAGACATTTAGGCTCATATTGTTAAAGGTTCTTCAGTACCTAACTTTCATTGAAACAGGTAGGTAAATGCTTTTGAAGAACTGGACTCTAAGCTTGCAGATTCCCATAGGAATTAAGGTCCCTAACAAGGAGCTTAGGTAGAATTGGGAAAATCAACTCCAGGAATCTAATTCTCAAAACCCTGCAAACCCATTTAAGTTGGTGCCTATTGATGCCTGTATGCTTTCATTTAAGAATTTGCTCTTGAGCAGCAAATGTTTATTTCCATCTGCGTTGAGAATTGTCTCCATGCAGTTAAAGAAGGAAAATATTTGTGGTTATTTTCTAAAAGGAGAAATGTTCCTGCCATCTCAGAGTTACTTAACAGTCAGGAGTGAATTACATCAGAAAAAGCAGTCATGGGTTATTTACATACAAGAATATATCTGAAGGAGGAAGCTGTAGAAATGCCCTAGTTTTAAAATGGTAGCTCAGGTGCCAGCATGCCAAAGACAGATTCAATGAAATTCAGATTCAGCTGAAAGAGATCAAATCTGCATCTCAGGAGAATCCTACAGCTCCCCTATGTAAGGGAAAGACATGGGGAAAGGAAAGTCTCTAATTCACAGATTTTAATTTTTTAAAAAATCAGGCAATTTGCCCCAGAGGCAAAGCAAAATTCTTGATTGCATTGATTAGAGCATGTGGCACGACATACTTCTGCTTCTCATATTGCCTCCAGAGAAAAGATACTTAATTATTCTGCATTACAACAGTGTTTTGTATATCCAGTATACATTATTTTATATAGCCAGTATTTAAGTAGCCCTTGAAGTTTTTGGGTGTTGCAAAGGAGCAGCTCCCAGCTTTATTTGCTGGTGAAAGAATTTGTAAACTAACCATTGGTGTTGATAAACAGAGCTGCCTTTCCCAGATACCTCTCCTTCTTCTCCCTACCATGGGTACAGCTGCTTCTAGTGAGTCAGATTTCTTTGTAGGGAAGATTAATATGCAGCTCTCTATGGTTAACACTCTCTTACAGAATTATTCAGATATTCTCTCTGTAGCCTAACTCCTGATATGCTGACAAGGCATGAGGTATGCCCACATGTTACTTATGGCACAGTGTATGGTGACATGTTTCCACTAGGTTCCTCTTGTACTGAAAATCTTCAAATCCTGTCCAGGTTAAAAGTGACTAGCACATGTCAAGCAAAAAGAAAGAGCTTTTTTTTGTTGTTGTTTGACTTGATCTTTTGATTTTTTTTAGCCTATACCCAAACATCTGTGGTTTCAGAAGTAATTCTCATTTAAAATGTTTCCTTTAAGTACAAATTATGATCATGAGTTTTCCTCAAATCCTCTAGCCAGCTAGGAATCTCTCTCAAGAGTTAATTACAACAACTTAAGATGGAACATATTCTTTACTCGTTGTTTATTTAATTTATTCAAGACTTTATATTGCAGTATTTCCTACTTCCCTCTTTAGTATGAATCATTTTACATTTTTTCTTAGCATTTCTATTTTAAGTACAGGACTGTACCATTTCAAGTGAATGAACATTTTTGTTCTGTAAGGTTTGATAAATGAGAACATTAGATATACCCAACAGCCTAATGAAATTCCCCACCTTGGTTTGGTGCTGCAGATTGCTTATTTGATTATTTAGAGAAAAACCTCATCTTTGATAATGGTGCTAAACAATGCGTGGCTTCATTGATATTTAATAGATAACAGACTTAAAACAACACTGTTGGAGTTTATCTTTTGTACCCAACAGCTGTGCAGTTTAAAAAAAAAAAAAACAGAAGTACAATATTGTATTGTATACTTGAATTACACACTTAGTTTAAGGGATAAGAATCCCAGCAGCAGATGGCATTCCAGGCTGTCATAGCAGGGGAAAGAAAAAAAAAAATAAAGCAGGCCAATAGCCTGCCTTGATGTTATAAATCAACAGACTGGTTACTGCTGAACGCATGAAGATTAATGTATCAAAATCTGTGAGTTATTTCTGAGAAATGAAAGTAGGAAACACCTTGGTGTGGACAGTGTTATGACAAAACTGTGCTTCAAACTCTAAAGTAAGTGGACAGAGAAGCCCTTATTAACTGAAGTTTCCTGGTATTTCTCATTAAGTGCAATTAGGTCCCTGAACTGTGTTTTGAGGGAGAAAGCTGAGGACAGATTCTCCACTCCCAGGCAAGTCCAGCTGCTGCAGTTTGACAAGGTGTGGGAATCACAACTCCCAGGCACATCACCCCAGAGATGAACTTCACAGCTTGACAGTGACACTGAAACAGTGGATCAGGGAACCATGAGAGTTCATATATCCCATCTAATCACGTTTCATTCCAGGAGAGAGCCCCTCCCAGCCTAGCTGCAGCCTCACAACAGACTCAGATTAGCTGAGGGGTTTAAATCCCTGGTCAACAAATAAAGGCATATGGTATGAGAAATCTTCCTCAGAGCTGGAAGGATTAAATCAGCTGAAACAAGGATAGGCAAGAATTTGGGGCTGTTATGCTTGTTCTCTGTGAGAGAGTCACTGTACTGCAGATTTGGACAGTGACTGCTAAAGTGGTGTATGAAAACCACTTCAAACCTGAAGGCATCTCCAGCACTGCAATCACCAACACGACACAACGTGGGGATTCACAGAGAAGGGCACAAACACACAACTCACAATAAACTCATCACTTACTTACCACAGCTTGTCTGCAGCCTTCATGCGTGGGATTTTGGTGAATAGGTCTCAATAAACCTTGCCTTGGCAACGAGGACACAGCTGCCAAGAGTGCAGCTCCCCAAAAATTGTATAATAAGATAAAAGAATTCAAAGTTAATTTGGACATGGCAGCAGCAAAAATTATCAGCAGATCAGAACATATAATAAACTCTTCATTGATCAAAAGAAAAAATAAATAATAAAGACATATAAAAGAATTGGTGGAAAGTCCCAGAAATGTATTGATTCCCTGAATCTTAGTCTTCAGCCTCACACAGCACTCTGATATTTTAAAGATCACCTATGAGTTTTCAGAATGATTTCCAGTCCCAGGTTTTTTAGATTTGCTTATCTCTATAGACTGCTAAATGTGGGGGAAAAAAAAAAATCTTTCTTTTATCTTGAAAAGACAATATATTACTATGGTTAGACTGTTGGCATGGAATTATACTCTTTTTCTGTTTCTTTTGTTTTTCACTCGCATTTATCAAGTTGTCTTAAACTGGTTCTGCACTGCCATTGCTGTCCTCATTACAGTAATTGCAACATAATTACATCTATAATTCACAGGTTGTAATTACAATATTGTAGTATAAAAGGGTTATAAAATATCAAAGAAGATTTGTAAAACAAATGATAGAGTGCACTGTATAACACCTACTATATAACACACCTACATCTCTTAGGCTGCCCTTTTCAAAAATGGATGCTTTGAGTTCATTTGTCAAAGGAATGTTAATGCAGTGAGGATTTTCTTTTGGTTTTCATTCTATGGAGTACCAACATTCAAAACCTTAATGGTATCTGAACATCTTTAATGGTTGTATCTTAAGGAAAGCAAATTTATCCATTTTCAGATCTTCTAGAATTTGGGGTCTGTGATTAGAAAATCTGTGGCAAGCAAAATTATTTTTACAGTGGAAAATTCAAAACTTTCACAGATTGTGAACACTGAGTTCACACAACTATTAGGTCTCATCCAGCAAGACACAAATGTTCTCTATATATTATTACTGTACAATATTTGTACCATTCACAGATATTCAGTAGACACCTATATTAATTTTCAATATTCTTCAGCTGTGCTGTTCATGCTGTCATTACTGATGTCAGTGTAACTTTCCATCATTTTCCAAAAGGATATCTCCTCTAAAATGGAGACATAATACTTTTTGGTCCTATTTATCATGATTTGAGTAGCTGAATAGCTACTTATCCATTCTATCTGAATGTCTCTATAATTCAGAAAAATAACCAAAAAACCAGAATCAAATAAAATGAACAGGTACAATAGGTTCTTAGCTAGAAAAAATAAAAACACTTTTGTTGTTCTCCAATTTGTAGTATCATAATTTTCACAGGCCAGCTAAACAGTATCTTCTGCAGCTTTGAAATATTACAGCTTTTGATATATTTTAACATCTTTTCAGATATTTTTGATCACTGAAAATTAACAGAAAAAAGCTATCCTCATACTTACTAAAATATTTTATATATGCCATATGCATTAAAAGAGAGTTCAGAGCATCTAATATTTTTGTTTCTTTATTTTTTCAACACAGATCAGAATATGGAAGAGATCCTTGTGACTTCTGCATTCCTGTGATTATTATAGCAATGCATGCAGTGCACAGGTGTGGCTGATTCCTCAGATGCATTGGAGTTAGACACATCCATCAGGGAAATCACATCACACTCCATGGTGGAGGTGGAATAAAAACAATCCATTTAGGGGAGTTGATTGAACTAGAGATCCTGTGCACTAACAGAGAAATAACTGCTGGCAAAATAGGTGAGACTGCTCTTCACTGATATAGAAAAATTACTCAGGCACACACAGAACCTATTTTAAGAGGCATCAAGGCTGAAATCATTCAACTGGAGGTTGATGGTAATAAATGTACAGATATCTTGTGGACATCCACAAATGGAGTGTCCCAAAGCCCACAAAATTCAAATAAAGAGGTACACTAAAAAAATTACAGTGAGATATATGCAACTAATGATTCTGAACTGCAGCTTATGAGAAATAATATCAAAACTCATCAGATTAAATACATAATTGAAGTTTATTTTACTGGGTTACAGCAATTTCCTCCTCTATTTTTCTACATTTTTTACTAAACATTATATTGTAGATAAGTCCTATAAAGCAACCTTTTAAATAATTACTCCAGAGTATCAAAATTCATTAACTAGGCACCTTAAAAGCAATGCTTTGATTAGTAGTTGGAGAATATTGAATAAGAGCATAGGCAAAGCTCTTTTCTATGTTTTATATGTTATATGCTGATGATGTTAACAATATATGTCAAATAAACATTATATGTTAATCATATAATCATTATAATAATATCTAATATCTAATATCTAATATCAAGATGAATAGTTTTCATATTTCAAAGTAAGTATACTTTTTAAAGGACTGAAAAACTAACAGACATGCTTTTTACTCTAGGAAATCTGTTTTATAGTGAGAAACTTAAAGAAAAAATAATGAGTTCATTTATTAAAAAAGGGATTCTGAATACATGCAAGAAAATAGAATTTTAATAAAGGAATTTTGATGCAGACACTGGTACAATGTGACACTGCAGTGTCTTGCTACTGACAGTGGATACATTCAGACAAGAAATCAGGTGATAATATTTAATAATAATGATATTGAAGCAACTTCACTGTTGAAGCAGTCAATTCTCTGTTACATAAAGTATTTAAAATAATATTAGCTATCTTATTAAACAATATCCTCTAGCTCAACCAGGAGTTGTGGACTTGATTTGAAATCAGCTAATAAAATTACATGTTATCAGCTGTGCCATGAACCATGAAAATTACCATATGGGTTGCCCTTGGTCTTCAAAGTTTAAGGAAAAAATCACAATACCACTGAAACTTTAACAAAAAATAAGGAACTCACTTTCATTAGTCCCTGGCCATTTCTATTATGCCAGCTCTCAGTGTAGGAATTTTTCATTTCACTGTGTTTACTTTAGGAGGAGTCCTCCTTTACAGTAGTCATTGGGTGCACATACAGATTTCTGTTGATTTCAGGGAATTCTGGTCTGAAATGTGCTACAGTGCTCATCCTAAGTGCTCCCTTCCTATGTAAATCATCACCCTTGATCAATGGGATAAATTTCAAGATAAGATACCAATCCACAGGAGCTGGAATGGAAGAATAAAAGCCTCTATGATAGCTTTCCCTCAGATTTGCCTTCAATTACCTTCTTCCTCCTAAACATACAGGCATTTACTAAAAATGAAAGAGAACATGCTTTGAAATTTAAATTTTCCTACCAGTATTGAAATACCTACTTTCTGAAGTTTGAGAGGCACATTGCAATGTTGTTTGTAACCACTTTGTTGCAAAAGAGGCAATTTATTTGTATAATTAATCAGCTGAAATATCCCCAAGGATTTCTTTTTTCCCCAGGAAGACACCTTTTGTTGTTTAGAAGTAATGAAAACATTTCATCAAGGCTTTCTAGTGTGATTGATAGTCTTGGCTGGATTTTGTTGAAGGCTTTCTGTCTGAATGGTTCTTTGAGCTCTTTATTCACTTTCATGGGATCTGGAATATTGTTTTAATGCTCTACTAGTAACAGGTGTTTCCCCTATAGGAAACCATTAGCTCCACATCTTTAAACAATGCAAATCTAATTTTTATTTCAGGCTCGAAAGTTTTCTGGTTTCCTTTTTAGGATAGATCAAACCTTTAATAAGTCACAAATAAACTTCAGATCTTCATACAGACAGCTAAAGGGACACTGAAGGCTTCATTCATTAAACAGGCTTCTAAGGATATTCTTAAACAAATGAACTTTCACAAAGAAATCTGCTTATTATCGATGTTTTTAGCACTTCTCTGAAAATGAATACGGAAAGAAGTGTTTTGTTTTTTTTCTTGAATGCTCAAACTGAAGGAAAACATAGATGAGCAGCTACTCTGGCTTCAATAATCAATCTGAAAGCATGGGAGGAAACTGAATAAAATGAAATTATTTTTTACTACATCCTAGTCTTTAAAGGTACTCTAATCTTAACCTAGAAATTACAAAACACAGGAAAAAAAAAAAGACAAAAGCAATTGCTGTGATTTTACGGTGTTAAATCCAGCACTGACTAGTGGGTAGTGATATAAATATCCCTCTGAAGAGATAACTTTACCCCTGTGATAACTCTAAGGACATGTGGCTTGTGGTAAAATCAATGGAGAAGGGGATTTAGCAAAAAAGTCACTTTTAAAACCCCCCAAAACCATCAAACAGACATTAGCAAAATTTAGTAGAGAAAGAATAACTGAAATGCATATGAGGAAAGAAATTTAAAATAAGTTTATTATGGGTAAAAATGCACATAAATATAGATAAATATAAATTTGAAGACCAGGTTGAATGGGACCCTGAGCAGTTTGGTCTGGTGGGTGGCATCCCTGCCCATGGCAGCTGGGTTGGAACTAAATGTTCTTTAAGGTCCCTTCCAGCCCAACATTTTCTCTGTTGTTATGAAGTAGATGTTTGTATGTGCATGAGCATTTTTACATATGCATGTACAGGTTACTGAAAACTAGCAGAAAAAAGCATAATTAGAAAAAAGCAGAGTAAAAGATTAGTCATGGGAGAGTATGCTTTCTATTGCACATGTTATTATTGACTGGATCACGTGCAACACCTTTAATACAGAAAGTTGAGTTGGCTGTTGACATTTTTAAGCATTTTGTATAAACTTTGATTTTTAACAGCTTCTCAGTACATCAAAGGCTGGTTTGGCCAGTGTGGCTGCCTCATTGGCTCTACTGCATGCACTGTATCCCAAATGAAGCTATTTAACTAACACTAGAATGGAAATTCCCATGGTAGTCATGGGGTCGTGCAGATTTGTCATCAGTTAGGGCCTAAAGGTGGTTAAAAGAGACAAGTACCATTTGAATTTTAGAATGCTTGCTTGATGAAGCACAAATAACCATTTAAACTGAGCATTCAGGTATGTACAAATATATTTATTATACTATGTCTTCTTAAGATAAATGCTTTTATTACTATATGAGAAATAAAAGCATTGGAAAAAATAGAGGAACATGCCTTTAATCAATTTTTTATGTCTGTTGCTGAATAGAGCCATGAAAAACAGGATTGAAAAGAACAGAATTCTAAACACTTAATTAATACAAATGACACTTTTAAATCTAAGGAGGTTTAAACAAACCAATTATTCCCAGCAGAGTGGATACTCTCTCACACAATGTTGATGTTAGATAAAAGCCTAATCCCTTTCCTTCTACCTGTTAATCTGCCCATTTAAGACTGCTTGTTTAGATCCTGTACTGCTTTCCCTACAATCCATGAACCGAATTATCAAGTGCAATAGTAAGAATAGATACATCCAGAAAAATGTGTAGTTTTTATAATCACCGTTTCATAGCATTGAAGTTTGGATTTTGCAGAGTGATAACTGGTCCTGGCAGCAGTGGCACTGTTAGGGGATTTTTTCTTCATGTTTCATCAAAGATGCAAAATGCTGTCAAACAATTATTCAGTTGCCATATAAGTGATGTTTATCTGAGATCTTGCTCATACAATTAGAAGGAATGTAAATAGCTTGTCACTAAAAATGCACCAGTAGACAGCTGCAGGGAAGACAAATTATGCACATAACTAATTTATAAAGGCCTTGTATACAAACAAGTGTTATCTCGGCCCTTTATTGATTGAATTATTTAACTAGAAATAACTTTATTTAGCTTTATACAAACTACTAATCCACTTTTTTGGTTAAAAAATAATAAATGTAAAAATGTGAAACATCCTGGAAATTCCAAGCAAATTTCTTTCAGCTGTTTTGGAAAAAAATAGAAAATAATTTATTATATTTTGTGAATTTTTATATGTAAGTATGCACTTATCAAAACTTTTGCTCTGAAAATTGTTTACCCATTTTCTAAAATCCTTTCTGCTTCCTTGTTGTTAAAAATTATGTTGGAACAAGGAGAAGAGGGTTTTGCTGAAGCAGGAGAAATGTTAATGATATCAAAACAGGCTTTTAAATAAACTTTTCCCTTTTCTCTCTTTTAAGAGGGACTCATTCCTACTACTTTTAATAATTCACTTTTCTCTTGGATCTAATAGTAGAACAGCTTTCAGTTGCCCTTGGACCTGAAAAGAAGATTTTATTTACTGGAATGATTCCTCAAATTCAGATGTAGAGGACCAGGGCTAGCCCCAGAGGTGTGGGTGTTTTAGTTTACCAAGCTGCTGACACCTGGTTCACTCTGGCTGTAGTTATGACATGAAATCCCCACATTTTGCTCGTTCTCCTCTGCTAAACCAACCTTGCCTTGCATTTCTTTGCATGCCCATGCCCACCCCTGCCAGGCTTTCATCCTTCCTTTCATGGCCTTGCATTTCTTGCCTTGTTGGCATTCCCTTGACATTCCAACCCAACCTTGGGACATTCACCTTGAACCAAGATTGCAGAGATTTCCAGGGCACAGGAAATTGCCATATGAAAAATCAACTCTTCAGTCAAATACAGAATATTTAATAGTGAATATAAATATATTTTTCAAAAGACAAATTTAAACACACTTTAACCTTTAAATTTGTTTTCTCCATTATTTGAATTGGGGTTTTTTTACTATTTTCCTCTGTAATAGAAGATGCAGAGAAAATAAAACTTGAATTAGGCTTGTTCTCAGGGAACAAAAATAAGTAGTTTAGGAATGATTACTCAAAAGTCTGATCAAGCTATTCAGGCTTTTTAATGTCTCTGTTGCAAGGTAATGTAATTACTACCTTCTCCCTTGTCCTGCAACTCCTTATTTCAGCCAACTCTGTTTGATGATAAGTCTACATGAGAAGCCAGAGTACACTTGTGGAAGTTTAGGCAGAGTTAAATCTTGGATACTAAAACAAGGGAAGTCAGGGTGTTGCACTCTATCCCAATATTTAGATACCAGGAGGCCAGATGGGTTTGTTCACATGCAGAGTTCAGCACCTTAACTGGCTGGTTTAAAAGCCAGGTAGTGGGCAGAGTCCTCTGTCTGTATGGAGTCCACATGTAAATCCACTAGCTTGCATTTTACTAAGTAAATTTCATTAACTATTTAAACTGTTTGCACTAGCAATGATTCTGGCTTGATTAGGAGTGCTCTTCCATTAGCAGGGCTGTTTACAGAGAGTCTGCTCAGCCTGACTGCTCCTATTTGCAGTACAAACCCACCCTGCTAAAATAGGACTTCTGGTTCAAAAAGCAAACATTGAGTTAAAAAAAAAAACATTTCCATGAGGGAAAAATCTCAAGATACACCCTAATATTCTATATATAAAACTGATCTTTTTTAAAATTGAATGCTATGTCAACACATATACATCCCTCAGTGTGCAGCACTAATATTATATTAATAAAAGTAATTTCTCCCTGCTGAGGTCTCATGGAAGTCAAAGTAGCCACGTTAGGGACAGGTTTGGCCTCCTAGGTCTCATCAAGCCAATGAGCTAGACAAATTCTGATATGGCTAAAAGAATGTAATGCCCAATTAAGAGCTCAATAAGAATTAGAAAATTGAGTCATAATATAGCAGGTCTCTTATGGCTGGTAGCAGCACCATGTGCTTTCACCTCAGAATTACCTCTGGGCAGATCTCATAAAGACATATATTTGCATCATAGTCCCATTTTTCCATTCATATTATTGCCACTACAAAACATGACCTTTGGGCAGTAATTAAATAACTTCCTTGCATTTCTCTCTTTCACCTGTTTTCTTTCGCCTCTGAGCCTAAAGCATTTGCAGCTGGTTACATATGCCAGCAGAAACTGTAAATCCTATTTCTATTTCTATGCATTTTATTCCTTCATAATAGTGGAGAGGTGACAACAACCTAAAATATTCTTCAGGCTGCTTTAAAGAAAGTAACGACTTCTTGAAAAACATCTAGCAGCAATTATGCAAATTTGTGCATATTTTTATACCCTTCCTTCAATACAGGCACAGGAAACTCTTTAAAAAGAGAAACCATAACAAGCCAAAGAAGGGAAGATGTTTGAAGACACATAACCAAGAGATAATGCTTTAATGTGAAAGTTTCCATAAATGTACCAAAACTCCAGTGGGAAACGTTTTCCTATAAAGTCAAGGAGAAAGAAGCACGAGATCAAGCTGTTATCAAAAACATAGTTATGAAGTCATGCCACAGAAAAATGAAGAGGGCAGTATTAAATTAGATTTTAAAAATTGGTAACAAATTTTAAATTAATAAAATGAGCAGACATGAGGTAGGCTGCCTGGTATGTCTGGTGGAAGTATTACTAAACCCTAAAAATGAGAGAGAAAACATTTAGCAAGATCATAAAAATGGGAATTATATTAGTCAAGATAGAAAATTATTAATTCTATAATATTTATTTTTCAAATTTGCAGACCATTGCAGTGATAAGTGCTGACACATGATGATGACACCATGATCCATGCCTCAAAATTCTAGTGAATTATTAGGTAAACATTGAGATTTTATATTTCCATTAGATTTACCAAAATCCTAATCTATTAGTACAGCATCTAGACCTTTCTCAGAATCACCAGAAGTGGTTTTGTTTTATTTTCAAAAAGACTTGAGCACAATAACCACTATTGCTGTAATGTGCTTCTTCCATGCTTTCTAACATAGATTTTTCTAAAACTGACTGCTATATGCAATAATGTTGTATTTCAGGTATTTTATCTGAGAATGCTATGTGATATGAAAAATAAATAATTTGAACACATCTTTTAAATCATGATAATTTTACTTTACCTTTTCTACATTTCAAAAGATCATATATTGTTGCAGTGAACTGCAAATTGTTGCCTGCTGAGCTGAATAATGTGAACAAGTCCTATTTAGCCTTTGTTTTCATTTGTTCCCTAAACAAGACTTTCATCTTCCTGGTGAGTTTAAAAATTATGACTAATACTTATTAGGAAATGGGATTTCTTCCAAGTTGCAGTGTTGCTGGACATTTCTTTCTTTCTTGACATGCTAGACTTCAAATAATGTTCAAGATTCTGAATCAGTCCTACAACACATGCTAGAACAACAACCCTGCAGAATGTCAATTTTTGGAAAAGAAAAAAAGAGGCAGAGAAGAGGAAAAGGAAAAAGATAAAAGAGACTTCCTCTTCCTCACACTTTTGCCCAGCCTTGTAAAATGACCATTGTCTGAAATCCACATTTTTGCTTTAATCCACCTCAGAATTAGTAGTGTTTGCATTCTTGCACTTACCTTATGAAGACAACTCGAGCTGGGGTTTGTTCAGCCTGGAGAAAAGCTGGCTCTGGGAGGGCTTCAGAGTACATTCCAGTACCTAAAGGGGTGCAAGAGAGCTGGAGAGGGACTTTTTACAAGGATATTGGGTGACAGCACAAGTAGAACAAGGGGGAATGGCTGGAGAAGGTGAGCAGCAATGTAGCAGTTGTCATTCCCATGGAAGCCATTCTCCAAATCAATAATAACCTTCTTGTTAAACACCTTTAGTCTATCTTCTCACTTTGCTAACACTGGCTACATTTTTAGGATGTGCAGAAATATGTAATTGTTTCAGAAAAGAAAATGTTTGCTTTTGTAACACAGCCCTATCAACATATGATTTACTTTGTTGTTTGATGGGGAGAGGAGACTGTTGGTAAAATGTTTAAAAACAGGAGTTTGAAGAATTCAAGTGGTCGAAATGCACCTATTTGAGGGTACAGAAATGCTGTTTTTCCAAGTTAAAACAGCATTGCAGATTTGTTAAGATGGTCATTGAGGAGTTTAAAATGCAACAGAATAGAAAAGGAGGAAGAAAATTTGGGTTTAGAGAATGAAACAGCTGCTCAAGTCTGCTGTGTGTGGATATGGAATATCAGAACAGTGTCTTGGTAGGGCTGCCTCATTCTGCTTTCTATTTGCTGGTATAGTAACTTATCCTGACAGTACTTTTTGCATCTTTAATTTCCACAAACTTCAGAAGGATTGCTAAAGAAATGACAATCTAAAAAGTATAAAAAATGGAACAAAACCTGTGATCTGAAACTACTGTTGTAACATGAAAAACATGTAGCATCTGTTTCAAGAATATTAGACCTTTAGAGCCACAAAGTCTCAAATGAAACTGAAAATCTTTCCTCACAAAAACTTATGCCCATGTGTGGGAGAATTCTGCATAATTGATAATAATTTTTAAATAAAAAACTAAAGTTATTAATCAGAAATTGCTAGATTTAGCATAAATAGGAAAAGCTACAATGTTATTTTACACAAACATTACTCTGTCTGACAAATAATTTTGTTACACTTTATGCACCCACAGTTCCTGCAGATGTGCAAACAATAGCCCAAGATGAAAGGCAACATCACACAGAATTTCTAACCATTTTGGAGAGCAATGGAAATGTTCCAAATACCTTGACCATAGATCCAGTATTACAGCAGTCTCACCAGATTTAAAAGTGCTGCCTAGATGTGCATGTTTACATAAAACCAGTCTCACACACAGTTATCAGACTTATCATACTGAGTTATGAGGGGGACACAGATTAACTCGAAACTGAAGTACTCAAGACTAGTTTTGGACCTAGTTTGTTGGCAGGTCTTTCTCTGCTAGCTGTTTGAAACTGTTTTTCTCATATTTGTTTTGCTTTTATGAGTACATCACTAAGAAGAGCTTTAAAAAGTGCTTTTAAAGTATCAGAGAGTAAAATTAGTCTCTTGACAGTATTGGCTCCCAGAACAGCATGATTTGTTGTTATATTTTACCATCAGTTTTGTAGGGAATAAGATTGCTGCCTTTCTGCCTTTCAGAAATATGCAGTAGATGAATCAAGGCTTTTTAAATGCAGAAAAAAATAATAATAATAAAGTAACAAAAACATAAAGGGAAAATATAGCTGTTGGTAGTCTTAACAGCAACCAAAAGAGAAAAAAAGGCTGTCAGCATTTCTTGAAGTCATATATTTCTAAGAACCCACTGGGCTGGAGGAAAGGCCATATCCACATTCATAACCTCTGAGTGCCACCCTGCTGCTTTTTTCCACTTTTGCCAAATTACCCTTCTCTGACCACAGAGGACACCCTGGAGTTTAGGCCCAGATAAATCAGCATTATTTATGTTAACTGCACATTTTCACATGTGCTCAGGTTTTCTCCTGTATTATGCATACAGAGACAAGCTGGAACTTCAACTCAGAGATTTGCACTTGATTTTGGGGTGCCAGGGAGAACAGAAGTGCTTTGTTTGCACCTTTTGCACTGAGCCAGTAACTCAAACTGCACTCCAGTGCTACTTGGTATTGCATGTGGCTTGAAGAATTACTTGCTTACTGTGTTCTCTGCTGTGGCAGAAAAGCTACTTTTTTATGACTCCTTGAGTTGCTAAATACTGGGAAATCCCAGGAAAGCTGATGAATAGTTGGAAGAACAGAAAAAGATAAAATGCTTCTCAATGATTAAGGTCTTCAATTCCTTGAAACATACTACAAACCTTATCAACAAATAAACTCATGGAAAATAAGGTTTCTCAGTTTCTCTCTCTCCCTTTCTGTTTTTTCCACTCACACTTTTCTTTTATCATCACATACATGCACTCCTAAATCTGATTTTGGGTGTTTGTTTTTCTAGTGATAATGTAAGCAGCATCATTTATCCACAACAAGACAGACTATTTTCCCCTCTGAAGTGGAACTCCAGCTGCAATATTTGCACCTCCTAGTTCACAAAAAAAAAAAAAAAAAAAAAAATTCTGACTTCCTTTTGTATGCAAAACTACTTAGCTTGATTTAATACTTTTTTAACAGGAAAGATATTCTGAGTGTTTAATAAATGTTCACACACTAAATTCAGTGTAAACTTGCCATTTATGCATGAGTTCACAGAATATATTTATTCCTAGAAGCAGCCAAGGACCTACTTGAACTGTTTCACTGTGTTTCATTTTAGGCCTGAAAATTTAAAAAAAAAAAAAAAAAAAAAGAGAGAAAAACCCACAAAAACATAGGGGAAAAAAATAATAATAAAAAAAAAGCCCAAACTCAAAATCTATGATCATTATGCAATTAAGAAGACCCAAAAAGCCCACCAAAAACTTACTGTGCACATTATTGTACACTTGACAACCAAATTAATCTATTCAGATTTCATTTCAGAAAGTTTTTCATTAACCATAGAAGCAGCATTTCCAGAGTAGTATTTTACACACTGCTATCATCTTGCTTCCAGTATTATAATTCATAGAACAAAAGACAAAGCTGCAGAGAATATGAATGCCTTTTTTCTTTGCATTACTGCTGACATCAAGTGTATTAATGGGAAGTAAATTACAAAGAAAGAAAAAAATTTTTGCAAAGGAAGTTATTCAAAGCATTCAAATCATTCGTGTTTGGAACTCTAAAAATAACTTACAGTGAAGCAAAAGGACAGTTCAGTTGACTGATAAATATTTTGGGACTAAATCTATTTTTCAAAGCATATTACAAATATGAGGAATAACTAGTCAGTAGAGATCCTGTGGCTGAGCAAGGAAATCATAAGTCTAGAAAGCTTGAAAGCAACATTATTTCAATTTCCCTTACAATAGGACTGCATGACTTATAAGTTTCCAGAAGAAAGATTTATAATCTCTTGGCAGTCAGACTATAAATAACAAGAAGGCTAAGGAAGGAGAAGCAGGCATGAAGGAGAGTGCAGAGGTGGGGCTGGACATGGAGAAGATGGATGGATGGATGGATGGATGGATGGATGGATGGATGGATGGATGGATGGATGGATGGATGGATGGATGGAT
>JAOTQP010001652.1:6858443-6881361 GCA_026413545.1 Cichladusa arquata
ATGGATGGATGGATGGATGGATGGATGGATGGATGGATGGATGGATGGATGGATGGATGGATGGATGGATGGATAACTGGGGCTTCTGGCCTTTAGTCTAAACCAGCCTCCTCCTAGGACCCCTCACTCCTGAAAAAATGTTCTAGTGCTTATCTACCTTACCTAGAGGAAGTTCTCCTGTCTAGAGAATCCTAGTTCTTTCCATACAAAGCAAAGCAAAAACAATCCCAACCTCACAGATTTGTTACACAGGACACTTGATCTGAGATCATTGCTCAGGGCTGAGCGCTCACCTGTGCCTGCACAGGAGAACCCTACCCTTGAGTTTGTAATTATTTTGGTAGGAAAACATGATGGAACTAAATTTTAAAGTGCAAACTTGTTCCAGACTGTTGAAAAAGAGGTTTGCAAGAGAAAGAGCTTGTGTTCTAAATATAAGATCTCAAATTGCATAACATGAGACTTGCTGCTAACTAAAACAGGTTCTGCTGTAACTGCTGTAACTACACAGGTCATAACAAATGGCTTGTTATGTGATTTCCAGCACGTATCTGTTTACTGAGGTAAGAACTTAATACAGTTTTATACCAGGTCCACTGATTTGTGCAAAAGCCTTGATATAGAGCAGTAGTGACATGAGGTGAGAGTTATAAACCTCTCCACAGTGTGGTGACTTACACAGGCAGAAATCTTAAGCTGCTTATATGATACTGGTTACAAAGACCATAACAAAAGGCTGATTCTGTAAGATTATCTATGTCATGCAGATAAAAAACACAGCTGCCCATTCTGCACACCAGATTATCCTAAGGGCAGAGTTTAAGGAAAAATAATCTTTAGATAGGATGTCCATTTTTAAATATGTGTCAACCGCCCCCTTTCAAAGTGTCAATTAATCACATCTGGGAAAATATTTGTCCTCCTCAGCAAATAGTGTTCACTCTAAAAAGGGGTATTCAGCAAAAGGGATATTAACTGAGTGCCTTCTATGCCAAGCTAAGCTTGATTGCTCTAGGTTTCCTTACTCAAGTCATCCAGTTCAAGTCTATTTACCACTTCAAGAAATTCAGATATGCACTAATATCAGACTCTGAAACCAGTGTTTCTTGATGGTTGGTTGTGTGTGTGCCTAAAGTCAGAAAGAAGTAATCAGAGGATGCATTTAGCTCAAATTACCTTAGGGCAGTAGAAGTTTGACACATTTCTTTTTAGTATTTTAAAATCATCCAGATGTGAATCATCGCTACATATGTAAAATGACATCATTATAAATGTATCCATTCAATCCAGAATAAAAAAAAAAAAAATCCAAAATAAAACTTTTAGTTCCTGATAGTGAATATTACTGTGTTTTCCTTTGTCCCTAGTAGTTACTTCTGTCTATACGGCTACTAAGTTTGTAATTTCAGTGGTTGCAAGTTTATTTGTAGGGCTTAAAGTGTCTTTCTTCAAGCAGATTTTCACTTTGCAGAGTGATATTTTGTCATGACAGAGAAGTGTTGCTTCTCTTCCAACACTTTTGTAATGGAAATCCTTCCTACCACTACCCGTCCTTTCTCCATACCTATAACAGAATGTTGATATTAAAGGTGTTTTTTAGAATATTCAGCATTTTGTCTTTGAATTTGAAGGATCAGATATTTCAATTACTAACACATCATAGTAGGAAGTACAACAGTGCTACCAGAAATGATGTTTGCAGGATGCTGCTGCTCTGTGTTGTAGCCAGTACTTAGCTCAGCATTCAAACTTCCCACCCAAGTGTCTGTTTTCCAGGTACAGCAAAACCCCAAATTTGTGAATGGAGCTGCTTTCCCCGTGCTGCATGGACCATGCCTATTGCTGCTGGGCACGTCACAATGAAATCATGGATGAGATTGCTCAGCTTCCTGTGCTCTCCTCATCTGCACAACTGATGGGGCACTGCAGGCCAGTTCCAACCTTTATAGCTCTAACTGACCTCAGTTTTCAGTTTCCATGGCAGAGAAGTGCCAAGGGAGAGTATAAGAACTGAATAATTTAATCTGTATGAGTTCTTAAATAACAGTTTTTAGGCCTGTCCTGCAGCAGTGAAAAATAGTGTTGCATAGTAGGAATTAAACCTTTATTCTCTCCTGCTTCATCACCTCTCCACTCACATAGAGGATATAATTTTCTGCCCCGTTACCGAAAATGTTCAGTATTTTTAGAAATAATATATAAATCAAATGCCCTCACTATTAGTCCAAAAGAGAGAAATGTAATCTCACATACAAATGAGAAACTGGACTCATATCTAAAACATCAGTCCTCAAAGAGAAAAGAAAACCATAAGCCCCTGAACTAATGCAAAGAAGGCTTATGACAACTTGCAATTGTTCTTGATCCAGAATTATTCCTACCATATCTATGAATTTAATGCCTATTCACAATATAGCATTGCACAGACACAATACTGATGTTTTTCCTGCACTCTTTTCTTCTCCTGTGTCCAATTAATAACTGCAAGGATTCAGATCTGACCTGTTTCAGATTAGCTATGCTATAAATGCAATGGATATTCATGAAAGATCCTTTAGCAATAAATTTTCTTAAGCAATCATCTAAACCTAAGTGCAAGATACGTCTACATCCTGTAAGAGCCATGAGCCTCAAACTATGTGCTAGATTTGTACTAAGGAAAATCTTTCTCAGGTACAATAAAAGAAGTTGGACTATCAAGTCTCTTACAAATATATAATTAATTTGAGTCTTAAAAGGAATGAGAAGACCTGTTTAGCAAAACGAAAAGGTTATAAATTATTTGAAACTGGGGAAGCAAAGCCAAGATGAGCCGACAGAGATTTGTAAAGAACAAATCATATCAAAATTGGCTCCTTTCCTTCAGCAACACAGTATCCAGCTATGTGGTTAGGGAGAAGCAATAAGCATCATGTACCTTTCCTTGAAAACATGACATTATTTCACATTACAATCTTTTAAGCTTGGGAAACATGGTCTAGATTGAATTGCTATCAACTGGGTGCAGGAGTGGTTGGGTAGTACCTCCCAGAAGACTTGCCAAATGTTCTCTGTCAAAATGGAAGCAAATATTAAACGCCTCCCCACAGGGCCTCAGCTTTCATACAGATCTGTTCAATCCTTAATTAATGAAAGAAGACAGAGCAGGCTTCTGTGTAGAATTAGAGAAAACATGAAGACAGGAAGGACCATGCTGAAAACTGGGACTAGCCATCAAAGAGATCTCAAAAAAAAAAGTAGAGAATGTTCCAGAAATGTTCAGGAGGGAGAGGTACAAGTTGCTCTACTTAGGAGCAGCCAGCTGCAGATGTACCAAGCAGGGAACAACCAAGCAGACAGCACTCCTCCAGCAAAGGGCCTGGAGGTAATGTGGTTTTACATGCTCAAACAAAACCAACAGTGCCATGTTTCCATGAGACAGGCAGATGTCACCATGGTATGCATAAATAGAAGCTCATCCTGAAAAATAGATGAAGCAATCGTCCTGCTCTGCCAAGCGCTTGCAAGTCCTCAGCAGGAAGCTGAGCCTGCCTCCAGGGCTTGGTTTTGGTAAAAGGACAGAGCAAACTCCAGGGGAGACCAGGGGATGAGGGGTGTGAAGAGGGAGACCTGCAGAGCACCTCTGAAACAACCAGGGCTATTAGTAGTAGGGAGTACCAGGGGTAAAAGTGCTGTCTTCCACCTCAGCTGGGTAAAATTCTTTATTGGAAGGAAAGGGAACAATTTCTTCCCCATGCCTGTGCCAGACATGGAGAAAATTAAAGGTTTGCCTCACTTGCCCATCTGCAGTCACTTCTTAGATAGTTAGGATAGTGACCAATCAGCTTGGTCAAACTTCTGTCAGAAAATGACAGAAATACAGTAGATCCCACTTTGATGAAGGAAGATTGATTTATTATGGTCCCTCTCAGCTAGATGTTTTTATAACAGTGTATAGACACATACTGCCTGGGGTTTGTCTGTAACAGATATAATTCATTATTGAAAAATTAATTTTCAAAGGATTGGATGACACCAACCAATGCTTAGCAGTCAAATAGGACTGACTTATATTATAACCTTTGCTTATAACAGAGATAAAAAAGGATATGAAAAACCCTGTATTATGAGTAGGTATTTATGCAAAATTACATTCATTACTCTTTTAATTTATTTGCTAATTGTTAAAATAGTCTGGTAAAAAGACACTAAGATTAGGCACAAGTATTAAGCTGGGTATTTAACCTCAAAGTGATACTGTGTAAACAGGTGCATTGTAAATATTTAAAATTCTATGACTAAGCCTCACATTAATCCTTATTAACAGACTTTGAGTGTGTAGAACAAGAATATTACCCATACTCCTTCCCTAAGCAATGTCCTGTGAGAAAGGATGTTGATAAGCCAAACCTCAGAGAAAAAAAAAAAAAAAAAGTGTGTAATCTTTTTCTGCCTGTTTCTGTGATCTGGGTCACTGGGTTACATGCTCAAAGCTGAACTGGAATTAGTTATTTTATTTATGAATACTATGTACATATAATTTCATTGCCATGGTACAATGAAAGATGCAAGGTATTAAAGAATCCTGTGTTCCAGACTTACAATATCTCAGGTGGCTGGAGGGGAGATCCCGTAACAATCACCACAGAGGTCTGCAGATGTGATTTTTCCATGCCTTTTTAAAAATATGCAGATGGAAACACAAATATTTTAGGATTCTTAAACTTTGTTCTGCCTGTACACGATAGATTTAACAGTTCCTAAAATTCTTAAATTTTACAAGATTAATTTTCCAGAAGGAATTCTGAATTATACAGTATACAGTTTAATGCATAAAGTTATAACTTTTTTTTTTTTTTTTTTTTTTTTTTTGGGGCAAAGGGAAATGGTGGATTCTCCAGTATTGGGCACTTTTAAGATTCAGCTGGACAGGGTGCTGGGCCATCTCATTTTGACCATGTTTTGTCCAAGAAAGGTTGGACCAGGTAATCCTTCATCTACAATTCTATGATTTTTCCAACTCCCTCTGGTAAGTGCTAAAGCAAAAAAAAAAAAAAAAAAAAAAAAAAGGCTAGTGTAAGGAATCTCTTCCACAGAGACACTGTAATGGGACTGTATGAGCTGATAATGCACAATTCCTGTTTATAGTGCATATAAGCTCTATCTAGTGATTGAATTTTATTTAACCTGATAGATTTCCCATTAATGACAAACTTTCAAAAGAAGCTTTAAGAAATGAGAATGCATAGATTTTTCAATACAATCTAACAGTTTGCAAGTGAGCAGGTGATTATGAACCCTCTGTTGTGGTCTGCTTCTGATCTTGGATTAAAAAATTCCCGGGTTATTTAGCTCATACATCCTCCCACGTGGCATTCAAAGGTACCTGGCAGCAGATGCCTTTTGTGCATCCTGCTTTGTGCACAGTCCTCTTCACTCTCCATTACTGCAGGGGGCTGTCTGAATTGCCTTTTTCTCTCAAGTGCCTGAAGGATGGCCCCTCTGCTTTCCTGCTCGTCTCTCCCAGTGACTGGTGCCTTTGCCAGGGCAATCCCAGGAGTCAGCCACTCAAAAATATGTCAAGGGGGTCTCAAGTACCAAAAGAAGGCAAAGCTGAGAGGTCTCTATCAAATAAAAAAGGACCCATTTTACTGAGCAGTACTTCACTATTACCATGCTTTTATTAGGAACATTTACCAATGGACAACTATTTGATCTGCACTGACAAACACATATCACGGCCAGCAAGCAGAAAACTGTGGAGGTAAATTATATTAACTGTTTGACCCTCTGGGTCAATCCATTACCATGCACAAAAGAAAGTGATAATATATGTGGATAAAGTGAAAAATCCAGTTTGCTGGGTAGGAAAACAGACTATCTCTTTGAGGTGATTTGTTTTCAGTTCATGAGCAGAATGACTGCTTGATATTTGTTCAAAGATGTTTAATTGAAACAAACTGATCTATGAGTCATAAGGGTTTTCAGTAGGAAAATACATACAATATACTTAAAAATGAGCATGTTTAGAATCCTACCTATTTCTTTGTGTGTTGTTGTTTTGGGTTTTTTTAATGGTCCATTCTGTACAAAAAAGTCATGGACAAGCCAGTGAGGATCAAGAGAAGGGTGTCAGAAATGAGGATGGAACAAAAGCTGATGTGATATACAGATAATCTCTTCACACCTAAAGTTCAAACCAAGACCAGACAGATGGGAAAAACAGGTTTTGGGTTCACTAACTTTCTGCAGAAGGACAACTTTTCTTGCATGTATGGTCCTTTTTACTACATTTTATTTCTCTACTTATTCCACACCTGTTCCCCTACATACTGCTGCTGCATTGCAGCCTGCCCTTTAGCTGATTGATGATACCTTCTGGGGTTCTATAAAGAAGTTCTGGACCAGGTGGCATTGCAGAAGTAATTCTGCACCAGGGACAGATTCCTCTTTCTTGTTCTCTCATCTGTATTTGCTGCTGGATGACCTGCCAACCTCTTCTAAACACAGGCACGGCTCTGAGCTACACTCAGCTTTTTCACCAGCCAGAAAAGTTTGGGTTTCCTTACTGACAGGAGACTCAAGGATGTGCTTAAAGCCAGCTTTATGCATCAGATTAACTAAGCTGCTCTCTTTTAGCACTGAACTTGGGGAAGAGGCAGTGCAACATTTGGTTGGTCTGGAGCATTAGGTCAATGCAAATAAGTGCATTACAAAGCTATCATATTTACATGAGCTGAATTAATCAGTAATCACATTACTATGAAATTTATTGAAGTACTGTTAAAAAAGGCTGCAACATTGGCAGTGTGACTCTACTTCTGATGTACACTAATTACCAATACATTAATAACTGCCTGGATACCACAAAAGGCTCAGAACTTGTTTCTTAAGCAGCAAGAAAAGTAAACTAATGAAATGTTACTTTCTTAATATACACTTGGTGCTATTCATACTGTTCCAAAAGTATCTCTACCAACATATCTTAATAATACTCCTTCAATTATTAGACACACTGCTGCCTCCCAGGGGGCAGGAGTTTCTTGGATATCTTTATCTGAAACAGTTTTCTGCATGGCAGCAGCTCCCACCAGGAGTCCCTTTTAGTATTTCTCTTGTCAGGGATCTTCCTTTCCCTTTGATGAGATCTCCAGGCATGTCAAATGCTGTTACTTCAGGGCCCTTCTAGCTACTGAGTTATCAAGTACAGTGTCTTCACCCTGTGACTGCCAAAGTTATACCAGCTCCTCAGTGTGTCAAACAAGTTTATTATTTTACCTTTCAGCGACTTTTACTTCCACAGACTTTTCAATAAAAATCTTTCCTTGGCCTACCAGCTATTCCTGTAGTTATATATACTAGCATTAATCAAATCCATTAGTTATTCACAGTGCTTTCCTCATTAATGAAATATTATAATGTGTGGTTAAGCAATTTCCAGGATTCTAATCAATCTGCTATAAAACTGAATACACGTAACATAGAAAGAGTTAAATCATTAAATTAGAAATTTTGAAATTAAATTAAAAAAATGCATTCACAATGGTATTTAGCACATTTAACCATTGATGCAATGTCCATGTTATTATTCTTTAAAATGCAGCAAAAAAAAAGTATTACCAGTCTTTGACATCTGTAATGTTAAGGATTTAAGGTGAAATCTTTCGTAGCTTTGCTTGAATCAGATGCACTGAATACTTGTAAATGCAAAAGTAAATGCTGTGGGAGGCTGACAGAATAGGTTTTCAGAAGAAGTTATGAAAGAGAAGGATGGAAATCTTCAGATACTGTATTTGTAGTATTCCTGAGTAATGACTCTTCTCTGCATCAAGAATCTTTACCTTTTCAAGAAGCACATGAGTACTGGAATTCCATAAGAGAATTGGGCAAAAATTGGGAGCCTGCAAGAGAAGCCTTGGCCATTGGTGAAGGGAAGGTGACCTTGCCATCCAAAGCCTTGTGGATTACATGAAGGAAAGAATAGCTTTATGTAGAAGTTTTACTGAATGCATCACAGCATAATACAGAATCATAGAATAATTTAGATTGGAAAATACCTCTAAGTTTGTAGACCACCAAGGTGCACACCTACCCGTTTTTTAAATAACTCCAGGGGTGGTGACTCCACAACTTCCCTGAGCAGATGGTTCTAGTGCCTGACAACTCTTTTAGTGAAGAATTTTTTCCTAATACCCAGCCTATATATCCTCTAGCATACCCTGATGACATTTACAACAAATTACTAAGAATTCATCTTTATGTACCACTTAAAATACCTGTTGAGACCATGTCACACACTGTTTCACAGAAAAGAAACATACAGTCCAAGACTTGCCTGAATAAGTTCCTGAAGGTATGCGTCCCTAGGAGTTCTTGGGGTTCATTTTCACATTTTGAAGACCCCTGCTCAAAATAAATCACATTGTGCTCAGATACCATGTGAATTTCCATTTACCCAGCTTGACTTCAAATTTCACTTTTCACTATAATGTAAATTACTAGCAATTACATTAGCCATTGCTGGTAGCATCCTTCCTAAAAGCTCACAAGGCACCCAAGTATTTACTGCTTTCAGATGCTGTTTTCCTTAACAATACCCTTTGAAATTTTGTTAATTCTACCTTTGCATGATAGGAGCAGGAGAAGATATCCTGCCATTCTGAATAGGTTCCTTTAACCTGTTTTTCCCTTATCCACTTCAAAATATTTCATGCTTTACCATTCATCTCTCAAAATTATTTTTTTTTTCCCATTTAGTCTCACACCAACAAGCTCCAGTAAAATGTTAAGCTAAATGCTGCCAATGCTTTAGTTGGTGAGGATAATCCTAACTCTGGTTGATGATGTAGTGCTGCATGAGCCCTGACAGTATCAATCATACAAATAAAAAGAAGTTTCACTCTTCTGAGGTCACAAAGCTTGTTGCTAAAGCTTTCAGTATTGATATTATGAACTTCTTACCTCTAGCTGGTGCCAAAGATGAGGCCAGACTTCCTTTTTGTCCAAGATACCCTCACAGGAATGCCATGACTCTTTAGTGCCACGGATTACTAACATTTCTGCAGAAGTGATCCTGGTTTTGGCTTGGTGGGTGCCTAGGTGCAACGCTGATTCCAGTTCCATTTAACAGTGTTTGACAGCAACTAAACCTGAGGATGAATCAAACTTGACATATTTAGAACAAAGCAGTGGAGCACTTGACTAAGCCAATAAATGGTTCCAGCTGGGACTTGTCCTGTTGTTAGCAGTGAGGACACTGGGGGCAGTTTCTGTGGCAGTTAACTTTAGCTAAGGATATTTGGCATTTAGAAGGAATAGCAAATACTTTTTATCAGGGTTTTTTTTTTTCCTTTTTGCAATAATTTTATCTCACCCTCCCCAAATATGTATCAAACAAGACCAACCTGTATCGATTGCTCTGCTAAGCCCCAGCATAGATCTGATCGAGAGTCATTAAATGAAAAATAAACTTAAGTACAAAGTTTAACTGAAAGAATTTGTGGAACATATTTGGGAGACATGGATTTAAAAGAAACAGAGTTATGGTCACTTGGCCTACACACTGAGAGCTATTCCCTAGACACTAAAAAAAAAAAAAAAAAGCAATCATCCTACTAGAACTCTGAACAGTCTATGAAAACATAATCATCTGCCAATTGGTAATATTGATACTTTAATATTTTACAGAAATTTCTGTAATGAATATAACATTCAAGAACTCAATCAGAGTTCAAGATACCCTGTTCTGTCTCTATTCTTTCCCTGCAAGAGAACCTGACCACCTTTAAACCCTGGCAGAGAACAGAATATACAGAACCCACATTTTGTTTGGAAAATTGCGTGTTAGCACTTCTCCTATTTTATATAGATAAGTAGTATAAGAAGTATAAATAAGTATATATAAGAGGTATAATTTAAGGTTTTCTAACAATTTACTTTTTAACTTACATGATGTGTAACAGGCAGAAGAGGTAGTTTCCACTAGAAATGCAGGTAGCTTGATGTGGGGGGAAGCTTACTGAAAATTTTTCATATTCCAGAGTTATAACCATGGGCAAGTCATTGCTACCAAATGTCAAGAAAATATCATTCTTCTGCCTTGGCTCTCTCCTTAGTTTAGTGCTCTGCTTTTGAAAAGCAGACATTTTGGGTGCTATGAGTTTATTGGTTTGATTTTCTCTTCTAGATCCTGTCCTGCATAGTATGATGCCTTCAACACAGTATAACTTCTGAAAACAGTTACATTTTGTAGGACATAAGAAAAACATTCTCTGTTTTCAACCTCTTCTTTTGCTGATTACGAAATCTGTATTCAGATAGGCAGCATTTTGCACAAACATTTTATTTTACCTAATTCATACTAATCTGCATTCCACATGCAGTCTCACCACAATATCACCTAAGTTCCTTTTTTTTCCTCTCTGTCCCTGCAAGAGATTATTATTAATATCACTTTTATTATTATTGTCATTGTTTTGTCCCTTCTTCCCAAATTCCAGATTAAATACAGAGAGCATGAAGAACACATCTTTCATATTTTGAGTTGCAGTGAGGAATAATGCAGCTTATATAAAATCATGTAGTTCATATGCCAAACAGTCTGCACTATGATTCTCCTCAGTGTTCTTTAATATTCCTCCATCTTAGAATCACAGAATCGTTAAAGTGGAAAAAGAACTCCAAGGTCATGTTGAACCTTTGACCATATACCACCATGCCCACTAAAAAGTGCCATGCCTATTCATTTTCTGAACACTTTCAGGGATGGTGATTCAACCACTTCCCTAGGGAGGTAGTTCCAGTATTCCCTGTGCAAGCCTCATTAGAAATTTATCTGTTTTTCAGCTTTGACTTGTAAAACGTCACCAGAACAAGTGTAAAAGTCAAACAAGAAGTGCTTTTTCGCCCTACTTGAAATGTCTGTCAAGCTTTATAGAGTCATGGAGTGGTTTGGGTTGGAATGGACCTTAAAGACAATCTAGTCCCAGCCTCCCTTACCAGGACAGAGATACATTTCAGTAGTCCAGGTTGCTCAAGTTCCCTCCAACCTGGCCTTGAATACCTCCAGTGGTGGGGCATCCACAAGTCTCAGCAATCTGTTCTAGTGCCTCACCACCTCCACAACAAAGACTTTTTTTCCTATTATTTAATCTAAAAGCTACTCTCTAGTACTGATTCCCACCAGTGAGACAATAAGCTTTGTTTATTCACAATAGCCAGGTTTATGTGCAAGTCCTAGCAGAATGAAGGCAGACCAAAAACACAGTTTGGAGAAGCACCATGTAAAGAAATCTTGCTCTATGCATCCGTGCCCCAAGAATTTAGGACTACACGGACACTGAGTGAGGAGAGACTTATATTGCCTCACAGAAAGAGTCTTGAAAACTACTGAATTAGACCCCTCTAAAACACCAGTGGCTATTGATTCATATAAAAGGACTGTACAGAATGCACACAGCAAGATGTGATTCTTCCTAACCCTATTTCTTGTTTTCTTCTCCTCTACCACTACAGCTGTAGCTACAACAGAGGTCTCGTTTGAAGTACAAAATTTTCCAGTTTGTGAACACTGGAAAGAATAACATGAGAAATGTCACATAATTTTCTACCAGCAGATGATTTCTCCTGAGAGCATAGACTTTGTTCAATCTGGCTGAATCTTTTACTACTTCAGGGAACTAAGAGAGAAAGCAAGGCTGCTGAAGGAAAAAAATAATTATCCGTCATGTTTTAGGGTAGAATGCTAAAAACTCACTTTTTCAATATGTCAAGCTTCATGTAGCAGTATCTTTTTAACCAGCTATTTTCTTACACTTGCTGAGGACATGCAGCATAGTACAGATCCTGAGGTTTCTGCAGTTGTGGGAATTTCAGTCAGTGGAGGAACCTGAAGAAAGTTGTCCTGAGACCAGAATCAAACACACTTTGATGGTAATAGCTTTAGTAAGATTTTGTTTGAGCTTGACCTGTTAAAGACTTGATGGATTTTCTATGAGGCCCCATCTGACATATTTTCAATATACTTTTGCCTACTCAGGAGCATGCTTTGGTAATTACAAATCTGAGTATGTCTCAGCTTCAAATGAATCCAACTTTCCCCACTGAGCTGAAATATTATCTCCATTAAACAAGTTTTCAGCATCACGATACAATATTCTTCCAATTAAACTGAAATGTGCTATATAGCATACAATAATTTGGAGACTAAAAGTGTGAATACTTTTAAATGTGGCATATAATTTCCTAATGCAGGATACTTTTCAAATACTATCTCCCGCTGAAAGAGTTCATTGTATCAAAAAGTAGAAACCTGTCAATAATACCCATATGTCCCATAAAATGTTTTCATTTCTTTCATGGTACGTTATGCTTCATCAGTTTCCTTAATCCTGGCTGCAGTTCACGTTGCCATGCTGAAACAGCTCACTGAGCAGTAATTTATCTCTTGACTGTGGCATAACAACCACAAATACAGGTTATTCTGGGAGCGAGGATTTGCATTGCATAAACTGTATTTTTAAAATCATTTTCAAATGAGATTAATTCATGATAGGGAAATTTTTTCCTCTATTTTTGGATCTGGTTTCCAAGACACTAGAGGCTGAGTCTTGAGTGTTTTGTTGGCTATCAGGCAGAATCTTTATTTGGGGATTAGGGATTTCTGTAAAAACGAAATGATACCACGAGAGAAATGAGAAGATGTTTCCCCCATCTACTTTAATACCTATTTAAAATTGGCACTGGAAAGATAATGACAGATTGCATTTTAGCTGAATTTTTCAACTGTGCACTAGATGACTTGCATTTCTTTTCAATTAGGTTGACTGCTTTAGCATGGTGGGAGATTACTTCTCCTGCATGCTGAAAAGTTATTAACAATTAAAATGGAGGGGGGAGCAAACAGCAGAGGATTATTGCAGTCTTCTTTGCCAAAAGACTAAGGGTTTCTCTTTGTAGGGATCTTGTTTTAATATTTGCTGCTAAGTGAGTATGGTATGCATTGAATAGATACAATTATTACGAGGAAAAAGTATTTTTTACAAATGTAAATATTTACATAACAGTGGCACTTAAATAGCTTGGCCTCACGCATCAGAAGGAAGCAAAGTTTTCTTCAGGCATAACACTGCATGAAATTAATTTCTCAGGCTTTCAAGGCCCACTTATAGTAAACAACACTTTTCTTCCTACTTCTTTTCCCAAAGCAGGGGAGAAAAGCAAGGGATGCACAAGCATCTCCTCTCCAGCACTGGAGAAACAGGATGTTGCAGGGGGACGTGGGTGACCCTACAGCCTCAGCCATCTGTGGACCCACTTTTCTCCTCCTCTCCTCTGGGCAAACCTCACCTAAGTTCCTTTGGCTACGTCTCTGCATCACTGAGATACTCCTGGCAGCTTTCTTACAAATTATTATTGATTTTGTCAGTGGTAATGAAACTCAGAATAATAACAGCAAGCTGCCACTTTAGGCACTGTGCAGTTAACCTAACTCTCTTCTCCAAATTTCCCTCCTGAGAGAGCAGTCAGAGATATCACAGAAATCAGTGGGATCCTGTAACTTTTGTGTTCTCCCAAAACAACTCCTTAGCTCTGTTTTTTCCCCCCTTTTGATTACTGAAGTATTTCTGGCTACATTGCAAATGCCCTTTAAGAATCCCTGACTACCTGGCTTACCTTGATGCACTCTGTTTCCACCCTGCTGATTTTTCCATAAAGGCTTAGATTAATCCAAACCAACATTCATTTAATAAACATTTCAGCAACCAGATGAATATTTAGCAATCATGACTCCATTTCCATCACAACAGGTAGTGGCACAGCTGGCTCCAAATGATGTCCACTTTTATAACAACTGCACAAATCCCATTGTTAGTATTTATATTTTTTGTGTGTGTGTCTAGGTTATATCTATAAGAAGGTCTTAAAACAGACATAAAAAAGAAATAGAGGTGTCTAGAGAGATGCCTACATACAACACAAAACTGTATTAAGTCAATAAAGTTCATTTTGGTTTTGTGGAAAATTACCAAGTCTCACATGCAAATATTTTTTCAGTCTAAACAGAATGACTCAAAATCTTGGTGCAGGACACCAAAACCATGGCTTTTTCTTCTAAAGCTAACTGGCACTACTGACTTGCTGTTGTACAATTATTCCTTGAGAATCTTCATCAATATTATCCAGTAGATGTATTCACAACTTTTTTGATTCATCTATCTTTGAAAACAATCTCAAAGACTCAGATCTTAAATTTTAGTAAATTTGCATAGTGCAATTGATCTTATATATACACACCAATTAAAAGTGTTTGAAAATGTAACTCTAGGCTGAATTAACTCTTGTAACAGCTCTGGCAAATTTTTGTTCATGTAGTCTAGGGATAGGCAAGTATAATTACGTTTGAAATCTTAGTAATGAGGTCCAAATGACAGCAGATTTAATAAAAATTTGACCCATGGTCAAACTCCTTCAAATAATTCAGAATCAAACATTTTATGTTCTAGACCTAACCATTTGGGCTTTTTTTTTTTAATAAAAATTCTCCTAGTAACAGAGATAATTCTGAAATTTAAAATATCTTGCTATCTATGAATACATAAATAAAAACACAGAAAATTCCACATTTATATTAGTAGTATATGTGTAGCCTGATCTTCCCACATCCTTTTTGGACTAGTACAACTCTGCTAACTTCAGAGCAGCTATTCCTGATTTGTATCAGGGCTAACACCCATCAGAATTACACCTGTCCTCATATTTCACATGGAAAGGTTCAGGATCGAGGTCCTTGTGCCATGTGAAGATCTTGATCTTCCACAGGTTTTTTTCTTTAGAAATTTGTGCCGTTCCTGAGTTATGTGGAGTTTTGTTAAATAAAACTCAATCCAAATTTTGGCAGTCAAAGTGAAGAGATACACAAAGTGCACATAGGCAGAATGGATTGGAGACAAAACTACTCAACTATCATTTGAAGCCAAAATGACCAAATAAAATGCTCTCTGAAAGTACTGGGGAAGAGAATTTAGGGAAAAGGCTGGATAAACCCTGTCCTGTATGGTGGTGGGGACAGCAATAACTCCTAACCATCCAAACAAATGCCTCTTGTGACAAAAGCTGGGGTTTAAAAAGCAAGGTGAGGGTCAGTACATGACAATCAGGTTTGTGTGACTGAGGTTTGTCACTGAGTCTGATGCTTTTTACCTGCAGGTAGTAATTAATAGCTATTAATTGTTTTTCATAACAGTCACATGTCTATACACAGCCATGGAGCAAACCCTAACCCTAACCCAGGGATCAGCATCTGGAGGAACCCAATACTGACTGCTTTACTGAGATGACTCAAGTCACAGGCTACATTAAACTAGAAATTCCAGCTGCAGGGTTTTTTGTGTTCTGCTGCCACACAGATCTCTGTGGATTCCTGTAAGAAGATTCCTGTGTATCCTTATTGGACAAACTACTCAATTAATTTTCTGATTACTTTTATTCTATTTCTAACAAGCACATTTACTTATTTAATGATAAAAATAATCTTCATTTATGCCAGTTAAATAGAATTAAAATTCTTTCTGTTGGAATCCTAGAAAAAGAATAATCATTTATCTTAAAGGAGTGAACCTGTACTTCATTCTATTTAAAGAATAAAAGTTGAAATGGTGTGAATTCAGGAACTATATTTGGATTGGAGATATTAGACCATTTCTGTACAGGAAGTCAATAATCATCCACAGTAATCTTCCAAATATCTAATACCTAAAATTTATTCCAAACATCTTATATAAAAAATCTAAAGTGTGTCTGGGGTTTGTTATGTTTTTTTAATCATTAATAGCTCTTTTTCAATCCTTAGCTCATCTTTCTTAGAAGTTTTTTAATAAAAAGATTATTGTAAAGGTATTTACAGTGAGGATCAATGGTGCAGGAGGATTTTAAATGTCAAGTTCCCACTGACAGTCAATATTTTTTGCTGTGAAATGGCACTGGGCTGTAACAACAGATACCTGGAAACATCCAAGTCTCTTACTCGGACATTCAATTGGAACCAATATTAGGTGACCTCTCTTAATTATCCAGGGTCTATGATGAAGAAGAATAGGATTTTTTTTTCACATATATGTATAAAGATGTATATAAGTGTGTGTGCATTTTTCTTCAGATGTGAACAGATTTGAAATTGTTCTGGTACTGGATATTTTGGAGTTTTTTATTTCACAGACTAACAAAATTTAAAAATGTCTTGATGTTGGTAGGGCATTTTAAAAATCATTCGGGGAAGGATAATGATAGAATCACAATAATGAAAGACTTCTCACCCACCTTCAGACACGGAATTAAGTTTAAAAATAAATAAATAAATAAATAAAAAGCAATCCTACTATTTTTGCCTTTATGGGATTGCTTCAGTTTCCACTGTTCTTAGTTCAGGCATCAGCTATTCAGTGAAGAGTGTCCAGCTGTTATCAGTAGTACTCAGCAGCAGTAAGCAGTAGAGATCTGATAATGATGTATATATGCAGTTCAAATTACACAGATCTCTAACTGGGGACCTGATACACTACCAGTGCACATGCACATTTATGCTTAAATACATAAATAGAGAAATAAAAGGAAGAGAGGTAACATTATATTGAGAAAAAAGGGAATCATTGAACTCCAGAGGTACTTTCTAGACCTCACAAATGTATTTTTAATGTGCTTCTAATTCCTTACACTTCCAACCTTTAAGGCTTTACAAAATGGCTTAAATAGTAGATATTAGTTTAAATAGTAGATATTACAGCTCTTGCTGCTTCACTTTTCCATGCCTCGTGTTTATAATGGTACTCACTTTCAGTAAAAATTTAGTACTCAAAAGTATAAAGTCTCACGAAAGGGCTTCTTATAGACAAAGAACTTTGGTAGTAAGAAATTCCAAGTGTAGTTTTAAGTTCTTCACCTTCAGATCTAATAGCACCATCTTGTCCAGTACCAGATGTTGTTTGTTCCAAACTGAAAATACTGCTTCAGGTGACAGACACCTGGCCTCCTCTGCTCTGCCAAAGCCAACACTGCACTGGCTGTGAAAAATAAAGCTCTTTATTACTTTATAGCATCTGCAGATCAAAATGTTGTGATGTCTTACTGAAAAAAAACACCCTCAAACTTAGGCATTTGACAAATCTTTATCATGGCTGTCCTCTAGCTTGAGCATTTCACAAATAGAAT
Organism: Cichladusa arquata; assembly: GCA_026413545.1. NCBI lineage: Eukaryota > Metazoa > Chordata > Aves > Passeriformes > Muscicapidae > Cichladusa > Cichladusa arquata. The sequence continues at coordinate 6,875,628 of JAOTQP010001652.1, forward strand.
AGCTGCAAAACATGTAGAATTTTAACACATGTATACATACACACACACATATGAACCAGCATAACCTTCTCAAGGAAGTCAGTGTAAATGCCAAAGGATAATACTCATCCCTGGAGACTGGTGTATTGCAAAAGCTAAGGAAAAAGAATTCAGTTCTATTGCAAACAAGATACTGGGCTTAACTCCAAAAGAATCTTCAATAGAATATGCATTTTGCTCAGCTGCCCCTCAAAAATAGCACTGCAATTTTCCCAAGCACAGCTGAATTGAGGAGCACATTATGTAATTTTTACTGCAGAAACCCAGGGATGCTGTTTGATCACTCAGTTTCTGTAGGCCACACAGTTTCTGCTACACACAGATCAGAGCAGACACAAGTGAAGGGTTCTGTCAGCTGCTTCTGAAGGACTGCAGGCTCAGGCTGAAGAGCTTGAGATTTCATTTTATTGAGGTGCCTTAATTGCAGCAAACCCTACCCCTCACAGACAGACACATGCTGCTCTGAGGCCACGTGCAGCCCATTCATTGTCTGGGTGAAGATTTCAGGATTAGTCCCTTACACAGAATAAACTGCAGGTCAAGTCAAAGAGGAGAAAATTTTGTCAAGAACAAAGCCAAGGCAGCCTTGCAAAACTCTTATCTTGATCCAATCTTATTTTCCTTTTATGTTAACAATATAGAACAGGTAGCTTGGAGCTCTTTATCTTTTCACTGATTATACCATTCTGTATTCTGCACGCACTTCATTGTCCTCAGTTATAAATGAGCTATAACAGAATTTTAATAAAATTCAGGAAACATTTTCTGATTCATGCTTGCTATTAAGCACAAGTAAAATGAAATTTATTATTTCAGTTGGGATAGTACATTTAGTGCTGATATATCACCTAAGATATTAACTCCTAATAAGATGCTACCGAAATATATTTCAGCTTGTAAACACTCAAATGTTTTGTTGGGCTATGCCCTGTTTTTTTACTGCACAACAGAAAGTATAATTGAATAACTAGACTTTCTGCAACTGCAACACGTTTTGTGAAATTCATTCAACCAAGAAACTGAAGATTCAAGAAATTAGTTATTTCCTATCAAAGAGTATGTCAGAGTTGTATGATGAGTGTTTCCCACATAATATGGAAGAAAAAAAAGAAGAGATTTCACTTTTAAAAGCTTTCATTGTTGCAAGAATTTCCTCCCATTTTCTTTTGAATCAGATTGCCTTGGGCATAAGATATCTGGAAATACTGGGCACATGCCCATTTACAGAACATTACCTGTATGAAATATATAGACATAGAATGTACATATGTAACTTGTTCTTATTGGATAATTCTGTGATACAGATTGCATTTAATTAATCATGATCTGGTAGTCCAGATATTATTAATAAAAAAAATTCCAATTTTTATAAGTAAATTTTTGTCGCATAAACTTTTATTTAATCATTTTCTCTGAATTTTGGCCACAGTCTTACCACTTTACTCTTGATTTATGAACATACTGTCTTTGTCTACCTTGTCCCTTGGAGGGATAATTTGCAGCAGTTATTTGACAAGTACTGGGAGAAAGCCATTTCCTCTCTCTTTGCCCAGCTGTTCTAGGCAGGGAGAGTAAAGAGATCCTATAAACCATTTTTCCTTCTTTAAAGTCCACAGAGATCAATAGATACTGCTCCTTTACTCAATTCCTCAGGCCCATATCTAGGTCATATTTTTACACCAAAGTTCAAAGGTTGCAGACAGAACTTTAAAATATCATGGCTTTTTCAGCACCAAAACTTAGTCAACTTCTTGGTTACCTAAGACCATTTGTAAAATATCCAAATAAAAGACCAAAATTCAGACCATGAAACAAAATCAGTGTGGGTAAAATGGCCAGGAAAAAAATTCACATTCAGAAGTCTGCTTTATAGCAGACAGAAAGTGGTTTTTCTCAGTGAGTGTCCACAGAGCTCAGCTGGGGACAATGAGATGCAATATTTTAGATTTGCTCTTGAGAATCCTGAGAATCTGCTAAATCTCTGTGTTCAAATGCTTTCCTCTTTGTAAATGTCACAGCTCACTGTTATTGAATGTTTATCTATTGTAAGGCTACACTGAAACAAAAGCCATATTTAAAATTTTGTCCTTTTATTTGTAGAGAAAAATCATGAGCAAGTAAGGCACAGAAGCCTTTTCCTAATACTCATCCTTGCTAAATACTGATTTAATGTTCCTGTCATGGTGAAGGGTGAAACTCATGGTAGCAACATGATGCAAGATATTTGAGTATTGAGGTTGTTTCCTTTTCTTGCTGGAGCTTTAAGAGAGAGCAAAAACAAGAAGAGAAATAACACTGAACAGAATGGGATGGAGAGCTTATCATGTACAGCCTGAACCAGGACAATGGATAATTTGCTTCAAGCCTGTTATAGCCCTTGAATTAAGCTAGCTGTATGAAAATGCTTGGATTTTAAATATAGCTCTCTGTCTGAGCACTTCAATTTCCCACTGTTCTACAAGAGGAAGCAATAACTTCACACATTGAAAGAGTCCATTTAAAGTCACCCAAAGAATTTTAAAATACATCTCTATCTGATGTGATGCCAAAGCCTGGAAACTTCTGCAACAGGCTCAGAGAGAACACAGAACTTCCAACACCTCTCTTCTCTGTGAGGCAGTGGGAACGTTGGACACTGACAATCAAAGAGCAAGTCACAGCATCTGTTCTTTGGCCCACATTCCCCCTGTGTGTCCCCAGTGCTCCTCTTCACACGTCCAAAACTTTCATTACCAATGAGAATATTTGCTACATCTATAAAAACCCAAATGCACTAAAGAACAGTGATTCTTAAATAAGGTCAGTGATAATCTTTAAAGGAGGAACTAATCCTTCCCAAATTGCAACCAGGCCATTCCTATTAAGTTAACAAGCAGAGAATGTCTTTCCCAGCTTAAACTACATGGTGGCTCTCAGTGTATCATTTCATGGAACTCACATAAGTCACCCTGGGAGAGACTCACGAGTCTATTTTGTTGCACAGGAGTAACTGGAGAAATAAAGCATTTTCTTAGTTTCATTTAGATTTAAACCCTGAGTTTTAAGGGAAAAAAAAAGATAAAAGACAGTTTGCTCTTACCTCTTGCAAAAGGTGTAAGAATAGGAGGGCTTGGCAGCTGCACTTGGAGCAGTTTGCAATCATGTGACAGGACAAGGTTTGACAATGGAAAAAAAGATTCCTTGCCTTGATGACTTTGCTTTGTAGAGATGGCATCTTAGGGCATCTGAGTCTCAAACTTCTAACCTTCCAGGGCTCTGTTTCTCCCTCCTCAGTACCAAACTCCTCCTCAAGTCACAGACAGTCCCCCTGCATGCAGGGGCTCAGCAAGGAAGACCCAGGCATGACCACCTGGCAGACGAGGATGGGAATTCCTTTATGGAGGAGAAATTACAGGGAAGCAGTACAGGATCATGCCTACAGGGTTCCTGTCAGCCTCAGTGGAGCTGCTGCTGTGGGCAAAAGCCACAAACCTCCTTTGGGAAGTTCTTCTTTGAAAAAACAAGGCTGTGTATTAACCCACCTCCTCCTGAGAGAATGTACGTCTCTGTAACCAAAATCTTTCTTGAGAGGTCACTGACAAATTCAGGTTATTACCCAGTGGTGTTGTTTTCAGTGATGTTGACCCCTAGTATGTGAAGTTTTGTAAGTACAGGCTCTGCCTAAAGGCAGCTGTGGTGAAGTCTCCTAACCCAAGAGCAGAGAAGAAAGATTACAGAGGCAGTTCTATAAAACTTAATTTGAGAACAATTTTACTTAAAAGTAAAGAATATTTTAATGTGACTGCCCTCAAAACTTACTTGTATTACCCTTATTTCCCCACTTTTTCCACTGAAAATGAAAAAAGTCACTGCACAGTTGATCAACAAGAAGACCTTAAACATTTCTTTCTGTGTAATTCGATTGTGTTTAAAATGCTTAGCTAAAACTGTTCATATAAATTCTGATCTAGATATTGGTTTTAAACAGGATTTGTTTAATGTGTTTTAATAGAAAAAAATCAGTGCAGTATATATGGACAGTTCCACTGAAGAGTGCTGCAGCATAAAAATATTTTACAATGTACGGTAAAGAGTTTGTGTTTGCAATATATTTTCATTAAAGAGATCTGTGTTACAGAAGCTGTTTTTAAAAACAAAGAGTAAACATTTTTCAGTATAGAAAGTGTTTCCATTAACACTCTGTGCATAAGGAAAATGCATTTAGAAAAAAAATATTCTAGTGATTGTTTTGCATAAAAGGTGCATTAGCATGGAAAATTTCAGCAAAAGTTATAATCTATTTTTGACAGCATTTACCCACTGCATTCATGGTGGAAGTGCATACTACTCTTATGGTAGGTGAATTTTTTGTTTTGGAGAAGAGAAATATTCTTCATAATTGCTATAAATGCATTATTTTCTCCCTAAAAAATTTCCCATGGTAAAAATGCTTGGTTAGAGAATGGTTTGCATCACAGCAGCACTCAGATGCTCAACCTAGGTCAGGGCAGGGTGGTATGTTGACACAAAATTTCTTCCCTGAAGAATTTCAAATTTTTTGAGGAAAAAAGGGGGAAAAAAAAAAAGAAGATGGGGTGGGAAGGGTGGAATGGAATATCTGAGGTGACAGGGTTTATTTAAGATCATATCCATATCCTTACCACTGATTTAATCTCTGCTTGGTTTGTTTTCCACTGGTTCTGGCACTGCCACATCATAATTTTCTGTCCTTTTAAGGTCCTAAGCACAGAGATCACAAAGATTTACAGACAGGCAACATGGAAAACCTTCAAAGGGACCATCAGTTCATTTATTCTCCTATTGATCACTCAGATGCAATACTTTTGATAAATACCTAATTGTGTCAGAATTGCACTTTTTTTTTTTTTCTAAGGTTAAAGTTTGGGACTTTTTTTATTCTAACTCACAAGACCACAATAGGTTTTTTTATTTTGAAACATTCATAATTTAAATTCAACACATTTGCCAGATGTAGCTATTTTGTAAGTTGTTCTATAAGTGCACTCAAAATTAATAGACATATTGTGACACTACAGGGTCCAGAAGTCGAGTCAGAGCTCATTTACCCTTTTATAAATTAAAGAATTCCATTCAAGTCATTTTGCTATAATGGTTATAAGCCATCAGGAATTAATGCAAAAAGCTAATATTGTATCAAGAATGTGAATAATATTTTCCAATTTGCATTTTGTTACTGCATTAAGATATTTACATTCTAAAGAGTGCATATTGTATATAGTATTAATATCTTTAAATCAATTTAATATTCAGTGCAAGTACATTAATGTAACGTTATGGTTAAGAATTTAAATGCAAAAATGACAAGAAATTTTAAAGCTGTTTCCCACAGTAGACATAACTCACTTGTATATAAATCTCAGTGTAACTGGAGTAGTAAAAATATGAAAATTAATTTTTTAAAAGAGCTTTTTAGGAATTTATCACATCAGTGATTGTTCAATGACTTGTAAGGATTTTGCTGTTAAACAGACACTCAGAGCCAAGCAATCGCAATTGAGTCCTGCTTCATCCAGATCTTAGACAGCTCCTACAGCCTGCTCAGAACTGTTTCTGGCTTCATTTGTGAGGATTTGATCAGTTTGAAGGCACAAAGTCTTCACTGTCCTCAGAAACAGACATGGGACAAATAATAACACTGAGGACTGCAGATTGCTCAACCATTGCCTTCAGCTAT
>JAOTQP010001652.1:6886375-6923189 GCA_026413545.1 Cichladusa arquata
AAAACCCCAAAGAAAACCAAACTAAAAAAAAAAACCCCAAAAAAATTCAAACCAAAAAACACCTAAAAAAAACGCCACCAAAAAAAAACCAAAAAACCCCAAAAATTGACAAATAAGCTAATAAAGAGATATATGATTAACTCTCTATTGTAATCTCATTAAAATCTTCAGGAAAAAATCCCTGAGCTTCTGAGTAGACCTTTTGCCTACCAAGTGTAGCTTGAAGGACATGTTTTCCTTAGATAGTTAATATCAAATTAAAGTGAAATGAAACCTGAAGTGAGACCAGAAATCCTAGTGGACTGCTCTGCTGGAGCTAATTAGTGTGTCCTGAAGCCAGGAAAGGCTGAGGACACTGGAAGCTGCCTCTGCACCCAGGCTTGGCTGAGGCTTCACACGTGCTGGTTGTGCCTTCCAGGAAACTACTGTGCATAGTGATCAACAAATGTTAGAGCTGGATGGGAATTTTCCACTGAAATCTATCCTTCAGCAGGAAAACCCCACAGTCACTTGTAACAGCTACTGCCTCTCTCCCTGGCACAAAGCAAAAGTTAGGATTTTCATCTGCACAGTGTCCCTGGCATGGGAGGATATGGTGGTAATTGATGATGAAACCAGTGTATCAGGGAATGAAGAATGCATTTTAAAATCTTCCATTTCATAAACACATCCATGTGTTATTTCATATATGCATTCAAAGCCATAAAGCATTTTTTTACACTGAATTTTATTCTATTTATTGGACTATAATTCATTTGTGTATATAACAGACCTACATTAATAACATCATTGGGGGTTGCAGTGATCTTATAAATATCTTGTTATACTTGCAGAGATCAGAAAAATTCAGCCTCATAACTACTCAATCAAAACATCCATAATCATCTAGCATAAACACATTCCCAGATCATGTGTCAGCACATCAGTGACCAGAAAAACTACAAACAGGAACAAAAGACAAACCCCTGCAATGCCATCACTCTCCTCTACTCTGCCATTATTATTTGCTAAGTTGTATCACTTGCAGAAACGAGTTGGTTTGAGTTTTTTCCAGCAAATTCTACTTCTTTATGTTGGAATGATTTCTTCCTTCCCTGTTATTTCATTTAAACAGCAAGTCATTCCAAGGTGTTCTCCCACCCATGTCCTAAAGAAAACTCCTTTCTCCTTTTATTGCATTTTGTCCCCCATGGCCTTGTCAATCAAAGTTTCCCCTAGAGAACTCTCTACTCTAGTTCATGCAGGTCGCACCTGGGGAGATGCTGTCAGTTCAGGGAGCCATGGAAGGAGGATGATTCCATGAGATTTTTGAACTGCAACTCATTGGGAAAAATCAGTAGCACAGAAAGTGCAATTTAATGTTGAAATCACACAGAAAATATGTCTTACTGTTTCCACATATTTTTTTTTCTCAGGCACTCGATAACAAATTGTGTGAAATTTCAGTCTTTTGACCAGATATGAAAAAAAAAAAAAAAAAAGAGTGCTGGAATATAAAAATTTCCCACTAGATAAAAATTGTGCTTTTTGGCCAGCTTTAATATATTTTTTTAAAAAAAGAAGCAAGCAACACACACCAGTCTCAATTTTTTCAAAACAATTCTTGCTCAAGGAAAACATCAATCAATACAACATGGTCTATGTCCAGCTATACTGAATAATGTTGCTATTTTTATGTTATTTGTTTTTTCATAAGTGTTTTAAGACTCAGTTTATTCCTAATGCAAATACATACAAGTTCCATTGGCTGAACATATGGAATACACTACTTTTAATTACCATGCAAAAGTCACAGAAATTGGAAACCAGGAACCTGGATGAATGGCAAAGCACTGATTTAATGAGAAGCTACCTGTACTTAGGCATAAATTAACAATTACAAATATATTTTAGCCATTGCAACTGAAGTTTAGCCCTGTAGATGTAGGATTATTTGAGTGCTGTTAATTCCTCTAGACTATCATAGACAGAAGAAAACCTTTCCTAAATAATTCTGAGATTCAAAAAGCCAAACAAACCAGTTGTTTTCCATCCTATCTCAGAAAAAATACCTTTAGGAATCTAGGATTCTGGAAATTATTTTGATTCACAGCCTTTTTTTCTTCCAAATTAAAAGTCTCAAAGTTGTTATAGCATTCTCCAGTGCTTTGGAGTAGATAGATGTGCACAGTGGACTGCATTGAATTTATGGCCAGATTTGTCATTCTAAAGTTGGCACAGAGGTGACTTCAGGTGTTTATGAAAGAGAAATACCCTACTTCCACCTAAATTTAGTACCTATGTATAGACAACTGAAGTATCCAGCACCTGCCCACGGGTAGCTAAGTTTATTAAGAGCAACTCACACTGGTTCTGTTCAGAAAAAAAAAAAAAGACAAAGAGAGAGGGAAAGAAGAAGATAATTAGATATTTCAGTGCAGAGGGTATGGCATTAGGAAGGATAAGTGCAGCTTTATGGGGTCTGGATACAGGAGTGTGCATTGTATTTTATGGCATTTGCTAAAAAAGAAACAGAGCAGACATTGGTAATTTGAAGCCCTTTACTGGGAAACTGTGAAGGACCTTTTGGTCTTACACTTTTCAGGCTCAGAGCAGACACCTGTAAGCCTTGCAGCAGTGCCTGAGACCAGAGCATTGCTGAGGATCACATCTCATGTTGCTGTGCCAGGACAAGTACTGTGGTCAATGTCTAGGAAAAAAAGGTGGCTAGCAATGTCAGAATACATCCTGGCCCTTAAGAAGTACTAAAATATACTGGTGCTGCCTCATGGTGCTTTCTAGGGTGCTGACAGAGAGGATTAGGCATGAATTGAGGACTGCTATGGCTAAAGGTGATGGGTCTGGTGAGATTAATAGCATCACTCTTTCCCTGACTTGAGGGATATCTGGGATATCCATGGTTGTAGCTGGGAACATGAGGGTAACTCAAGAGACACTGTAGATTAAAGAGGAGGGGAGCAAGACTGGGGAGGAAGAAGTGAAGATAAATTAACTTCTTGAATAACAGGACCACAGCTGGATACAACAGATGTAAAACTAGGTGCTGATGAAAGATGGGACAACTGATGCCAGCTTTACCATTTGCTAGTGCAGGGTATTGGTACATTGCCTGGCATGAGGAATTGCTGATAAAAAGAATATTGCAAATTTGAGGGCTAACCAAACATACCTGGGGGCATGACTCCTTCAGGATGAAGTCTGCTCTGGCTGTCTCTGCAGGATTCATTATTGACATTGCACACCTCTGTACAAAAACAGTAATAGAACAGGGGGCATTTCTTTGAGTTTTCATCTTATTCTACTATTTTGGGTTCTTTTCTCTTTTGATGGCACATAAACTGCTTCATACCTAATATTAGCTCTGGTAGCTTACCTAATAAGTAAAAAGTCCATAACTGCTTGGTGACCATATGGCATTGCATATGTTTAATGTGATCTGCAGATGTAACACTCCAAAAATGCCATCCTTCAGCTGATCTGGGTGTTAGTCCACAAACTGAACAAGTGGAGAGCCTCTCAACCTCGTTATGCCTGTGAGCTGCAGAACAAATGCTCTGTCTGGTACGTCCTTACAAACACTTGCCATGATCCCCAAGACAGTATTTGAAGCAGATTCTTCTTTTTAAACTCAGATATTTATTTGACAATAAAAAAGAAAGTCTCAGACACACATTGTTCTGCCATAACCTGTAGTTATAACAAAATAAGCAGAGCAATTTCTAAAAGGCTGCTCTGAAAACTCCAGTATGAAAAAGAAATTTGCACAAAGCCATCCTCCAACACTTTTGACCCAAAGCCCTTTGCAGGTGCTGAACAGCATTTCTGGTCAGTGAGAAGGAGAACCAATCCAGCCTGGGCAGTAATCTTTCCTGCAAGGCATTTATCAAGAATCAAGAGATCCCAGTTTGTACCTTTATGCTCAACTAATCTAATACTAGTTTATATACTCCGAGTTTTTTAGTAAAGTGTTTTTTCCATTCCATTTATTTTTCAAACAATTTAAAAAAATATTTTGAAATGTCTGATGAGAAAAGTTTAGAAAGGAGGTGAGCATTTTATTTTGATATCATGACATAATATTTGATATTGTCAGCATTTGTCATGATATTCTAGAGTACAAAGATACTTCTTCCTCTCATTTCCTAGGCTGTTGTTTAATTCCTCCCTTCTCTTTCCATTTTGTGGGCATTGACTCCAATACAGTACTGAGAAAATGGAAATTACTAGATTCTATGTAATGTGGGTTAAAGAATAAAACTTAATACAAAGTAAGAGACTGCTTTCTGGTTAAAAAAAAAAAAAAAAAAAAAAAGGGTTTAAAATAATTATTAAAAAAAATCAAAGAGAGCCACAGCCCATACTCACTGAAATGTTGGGCAAGCCATAAGAAAGTGTCTGATCCCCTGGAGACATTTTTTGAGAGTAAGTTCCAAAATTTGCATAAAATATAACTTTAAAAATTCTTTAATTGCTAAAAGTATACCAACTTCTTACTTAGGGAGGGTTTTGTGATTTATACATCTCTATGACATTTTCTACTTACACAAGTGATCATGAGGTAGGTTTTTTTATCATCTCTTTCCTTAAAATACAAGGAAAAACTCAACCAGAATCTGCAAAAATCAGCTTCCAAGGTTTGTCTACACTACCTTGTTCTGGTCACATCTGAGTATTTTGACCATTCATGATATATTCTTCGAAAAAGAGATATTTCTCCTTTTCTTCCTATTTCCAGTTTGCTCTTTTTTTAATAAGACAGAACAAGGAGATGTGCTAAGTTTAAAATCTAACCAAAGATGGTTCAAGTGTCTACACTGATATTTTAGAAGAGACATAGCACAAATGCATTAATTTTACATCTGTATCACCATGTTCAGCACGTCTAGGAGCTCTCCAGTGTGATTCTTAGATGTTTCTCTTTTTCTGCAATGCCAGAACAATAAAATATAAACTTTTATAAAGGCTTTCCCCTGCTGTAGTCAAGGACTGAGGTTAAACCACTTAATGGAAGAACAGCCACAACCCAAGCAACCCTCCTGTGATTAGCAAATGGATATAAATAGACAGAGATATTTGTCCCCACTCTCTCAGGTAAAGCTGTAACTATGGGTCTTGCACAATAATTTTAGCAAGGATGCAGTAATATAACACATTTATCTAATATAAAGTTCACAGAAAGTATAATGGTCAGATTGCAAGGATCAATTCCCCACATTCATATTTTCCTTCCCCCAAGAAACCTTAAGAAAATTAAGAAAACTTAATTCGCCACTAGAAACACCTTCCATTATTGTTTCTTTTCTCCATTTTCATTTTTTTTTTTCCATATACCTTTAAAGTAGACCTTTGAGAGTTCATATTGTGGTTTTGATCTATTTGGCTTAGTGTTCTAAGTTATATTGAATTTAATCATGGGGTCACTTGAACCAAGTGCCTTTGCTGTTTCTAATCTACTAACTGCACATTTTTGCTGAGATTGGAAAGGACAAGTCCTATTAGTACTCTGACACCACAGGTCAATAACTCTTTATTTCTTCCATAATTTTATTTTTCATTCTGCCATGCTTTTCAGTTTTCCCAGTTCATACTGGGAAATTGAAATCACCCATTGCCATATAGCCTGTTTGTTCTCTTATTTTCCTCATGTTGTGCTGAGGACTGCTACTCTTTTCCTTATAATGATGACTTGTTCCAGGAGCAGCCAGCATTCTTTCACTTTAATCCAATGCTAAGATGTGTAGGTACCAAATATAAAGAGTTATTTTAGAAGAAAACATAGTTTTTCAGGTAGAAAAGTAATTCAGCAGCTTCTTCACATATTTCTAATCTAATTCTTTATATTTAATTAAGTTTAACCTCCTCAACAAACTCAAGTTTGTTTGTGCAAAGGGATGAAACCAAGGGGTGATTAAGTTAACCATTACAATTCAGATGTTCTCAATCTAAACACAACATGCAAAAAAGCCTCTATATTTGACTTCAGAAGGAAAAACCCAGAGTGGAGGGTGAAGTTGTACTTGACCACACCTTAGTTTGCCCTTGACTTGCTTTGCTGTGCCTGTGGATACTGCAGGTACAGCCCCAAATACAGTTTTGGTGCTACTCTGACTAAATGCTATAAAGCAATTCAAGGTTAAATGCCCATTAGCCTCTATATTCAGTTTCTGAGAATTAAAGCTCTTGATAACACACAGAAAAAAGTTTTTCTATGTAAAAAAAAAAAAAAAAAAAAAAAAAAAAAAAAAAAAAGTAAATAGCAGGATATCACTATTAGCAGTAAAGCTGCAATACTATCTTTTCCTTATGAAAGCTAATCATTTCCTTCCTTATGGTAGCAATGTTTTCTAACAGAGATGACTAAATAATAAAACATTTTTTCTCCACAAGTTCATCATAAAGAAACATCAAAATGTGGGTACTATGGTGTGCAATGAAATTTTCTGTTGGCAGTTTTTTCCTTTGTACAGCCTGCTTAGGTGTTGCATGCTCTTATCCTGCAGCTTACATTCAAAGTCACTGTCCCCTTATTTAGCAATAAAGTAATGATCATTTAATGACTAGGTCCTCAAATATATTTTTGTCTTTATGGTTGCTGTACTATTATGTTCTAGTGATAGTACCAGAAATGATGATTTTCATTTTGGAGATGTGGAAGAACAGTAGAAATGAAAAAAAAAAAAAAAATCCCTCAGGTAAGTCTTCCAGAGAGGAGTAAATATTTTTATTTTCTCCTAACTGTTACTGGAAAAAAAAATATATTAAAAGAATTTTTAAGAAATCCTATCCTTTATATCTTCTTCTTTTCAGATCACATGTCTGAGGTCTGAAAAACTGAGAATGTCCATTAAAAGAAATTACAGTTAATTTCTTTCCTACTCACTGGGCATGGATTATCCTCCCATGTAACACAGAGGCAATGTTTACCATTATAGGGCCTTGAAATTTAAAACAAAACACACTTTAACTTCTGTCATAGCACAAATAATAAAATATAAGTTACTCAAATGGAGACATATCAAGGTATATTTTACAATGATCTGAGTCAGAACACATAACTGATTTTGGTTTAATCCCTAAATATGGTTAAACTCACTGGTGGAGAGTTAGAGGTGTTACCAAAACTCAAAAAGAAACAAATCCACAGTTTAATCTGACATTTATTTTTGTTCCCTCTCTCCCAGTCTGTATGTATAGTTGAGATATTTTTCTGTATTTTAGTCTTACAGATGATGGTGTATATCTTTATAAATATTTGTACATGTATATATATACACTATATACATAAATATATATATCAGTCTACATATATATATTTATAAAGAGGGAAAGCAAGTTATCACATCTTTATATGAATGCATTGAGTTAAAAAAGGCAAAAGGGAGAATAAAATTAGCTTGGCATGACTGCATGAGATTAGACACTAAAATTATCCTCCTGCAGTCATATTTAATTCTCTAAACTACTTTAACTAATTTGCTTAGGCACACTACTTTTTAGTGAAACTAATGAAAAAACATGCAGCCTCTGTGTTCATTTTTGGTGGATATTCAAACCTCTAAATGTAATAAGACTTTTATTTAACCTTTTATTTTAATCATTTCATCCCTATAACACTCTCTCTGCTTACTCAAGCTGTCATTTTAAGCAATAGCTTGTGCTAGAAATGCTCATATTCCCTAAATTTATTAATTTAAGGAACTTAAGTGATATTACATGACTACAGCCACCCATGGAGTTAAACAAAAACTGCTAATATCAGACAATATTTCCCCTCAAGTGAAAAAAAAAAAAAAAAACCAAAAACCAACAAAAACCAAACAACAAAATGAAAAGCAGGTAACATTTGCTTACACAAATTTGACCACAGAAGAAAAAAAGCAATAGTCAGATACCTAATTTATCACAGGTGGTGTTTTTCAGTTTTGTTTTCACTCTGTTCCAGGCATTAAACAAGTTAGAAAGACTATTAATACTGATTTGAATACATACCTTTCCTCATGCTATGTGTTTCTGAAAATTGAATTAGTTTACCCAGAGCTACAGAACTAATTCCTGAGAACACCGGACCTCACATTGCTACTAAGAAAAAATTTTATATTTTATTTAAATGTCAAAAAGAAATCTAGAATATACCTTTTGAGATGACTTAGATGAGAAGTCCAGGCATGTCTAGCAAGTGAAACATTCAGGCAAACCAAGCATTTTTAGTTATTTTCAATACTACCTGTCTGTACCTTTCAGGGCACTTTCTATAAGGTAAAAGCTTTTTCTCCATCCCTACACATCCCATAATTCTTAGTCTGTACATGTACATATGACAGACCTAAATCACAAGTAACTTAATATTTGCTTTAATAAAGTCAATATTAAAAAAAAACAAAAAAAAAGTCTTTCTCGCATCTAACTAGAAGCCATTTTCCTGTTTTACTCACTAACTGTTACTTTGTGTAAACTAAATACAGTTTGCTTACAGAGAACACTTAACAGCAGAGCTGCAATTATCTTTTGCAAACTTCTGGCAAGTTTAGATATTTTGTCTGAAAATTGCATGAGGAAAAAGCAAGTGCAGCCTGTGGAACATTTGTAGTATATTAAAACAGATTTTTGTTTAGTGTACAGTTGCCCAAAAGTTCAAGGATTTCAAAAGCATAATGTAATTTTGCATTTTAGGAGATCTATTGTATCCTCTGCTGTCACTAAAAACAATCCAAATTCAGCAAAATGTGTTTAAACTGGTGTAATTCCATTTTAAATGCAAAAAATAATCTAGACCATATATTCCATGCTGTTCCTAACACTGCCAGAACCTGAACACTAATAAGGTGCTAATTAGGAACTGCCATTTTAAGTCTATCATGCTTTTGCATGTGAATTTACCATATGCTCCAGATCAGATTTCCTGCTGTGAAAGAGCTGAGATGGCTCAAGCTCATGATGTGAAATAAACCACTGCTTTTCAGTGTCCTCTTCTCTAAAAATGCCTTTAGTCTGGTGGTTGTAAGTTTAGGTTTTTGAAAGAATTGCCATATGTTCCTGCATCTTTTTTGTTTATTTTATCTGCTCAAGAAACTTGCTTTGGAAAATCATGGTAAAGTGCTAGAGAAATTAATAATATTTATATTAATACCAAGAGCTACCCATGTGACTGCATTCTTCAGACATTTAACAGGGTTTGTTTATTAATATTAGAGATTTGCAGCAAGATGAATCACATAATCAATGCTGTTGTCTGTTGTAATACGTTTAGGCTATTTTAAAAGTACACTTCATTCCTTTTTTTTTTTTTTTTGGTGTCCAGACATCAAATGTAGAAGAAATAGCTGATATTACAGATAAGCCACATGTCCCATGCAGCTTGCACTTACAGCTTTTTATTCCTAAATTTAATCACAGTAAATAGGAAGAGACTTTTTCTTGTCACAGTGCACAGACTTTCCAAACTCTGTATTTCTCAGAGCACAGGTATTGTATGCAGAGCTGAAAATGAGAAGACAGCTTTAATTTGTAAAGAAACCCAAACTCCACAAAGTTCAGTTTGACAGTCAATTCCATGACAGTCAATACTTCATCTTGTTGTTACAAAACTAAGCCATTATGTCATAACAAAGCCTAAAGGTGTTGAAAACTAAATGCCTTTTGGATGCTTGCAAGGTGAAAAAAAAGCATGTTCCAGACATCAACAAGAGTGCAAGCAATCGAGATCTGACTCTACTTAGATTTGTTGACTTACTGTGAAAATTCAATGCTCAATATAAATCAGGATTTTCCCTTTCTTACATGTGTTAATATGGGCTACTGGTAACATCACAAAAATAATAGCCTGAAGCTCTTAATCATGTGTGTATTCCACATGGGTCCATTAGGAGGAAAATAAAATATTTATAGGAGAAAGGAGCACAAGATCAGACCCCTAGGAAACATTAAAGACTAAAAAGTATTTGAAAACCACCCTGCCCTTCTTAGTTGTCAACAGTCGTGGTAGAGTATCTAGACAAGGTTTTCATGTGCCACATTTGGAAAAACAGACTTGATCTGCACCCTTGTGATACAGAGGGAAGAAATCTCAATTTCCACCCTGTAGGAGGCACTAGGTATTTCTTAGTGTCATTAGGGCTGGAAAAGACCTGTAAGGTCATCAAGGCCAGCCACCAACCTAACAGTGCCATAAACCCCAAGCAGCACATCCACACGTTATTTCAACACTTCCAGGGAAGGTGATTTCATCTCTTGGATTGTCAGCCTGTTTCAAAGTTTGACTGCTCTTTCACTGAAGAAATTTTCCCTAGCATGCAATCTGAACCTCCCCTGTGTGCATCACAGAAATTTGAGCAGGGGGATGCTAGCCACAGGGGCTGGCAGGCTCCACTCCAGCAGGGGTGAGGCTGATGGAGCAGCACAGGATACAGGACTAACTTACCTGGCTGTGGTAATCCATAACTCATCACCTCTCCAGCTGCATGCAGCAGTGCCAGCTTGAAATCAAGCCCACAGGCAGAAAAGCACATAATTGCATTGCCCCCAAAGCAACTTGGCAGAGATATAGTGACTTTTAAAGTCATAATACCCCTCACAGACTCTCCCTTGTGCTGGATGGAAATGAAGTGACATATAGCTCCACCTGGGGTGATGTGTGAGCCAAGAAACATTGGTGTCATTGTGCCATCAGGTGTGCTGGCAGATCATGCTTCTGCTCATTCTTCATCTTCATCCATCTCTTGCCACTTGTCTGCACAAAATGGGTTTTTATTGGTTCCTCAGAGCTCGCTCATGAATTGCACATAAAGCTGTGATAACTCCTGAGTTTAAAAGAAGAATAGAGTGACCGCCTCCTCCTCCTCCTCACACTTTTAGCCTGGGAGGCAAAAGGTCTTCATCTTGCAAATAGGAACACACCTTCCTCAAAAGCAGATTATATGTTTGTTTGGGGTTTTTTTAGCATATTTAATGAAGAAATTATTGACACACAAGAGGAAATTATGAAAAATACTGTCTCGGAAGAGAAGCTTTCACAAACATTTATTTACAAGAAGCAATAGGTTTGAGTGGATATTACTGTACATTCCAAGTTAAAATCTCATAATTTCTATGAGAGTTGGAACATTACTATTAAGTTCCCCCTTATATGTAAACTAACAGGAAAAAATGATAGCATGGAATTTAGAGATTAACAGGCTTGCTAATATCTGAATTGATACTGCAAATCATGACAGCAGAGCTGGCTACTTCTTGGGAAAAAAAAATAAGGAAACCAATATCACCATTAGGTGCAACAAATAATATCCCAGCTTTTTCTGGTTGGTTTACTTAGATCTCCTTTTGTTTGCCTGGAGACATAAAAGATTCCCACAGAGAGAAACACCATCACCTTTTAAGAGAAAAACCTGAAATATGGAATTGATATTATTAATGGAGACCTAACAAGATTATCAAACCAATGGTATTTTAAATAATGCTACACAGTAAGAGTACATGGCATAGAAGAAAAGTGGAAGACAGCCCTAAGAGAATTCAGTGTTTATAGACCTCATGGTCATACTCTCTGGGGGAGTGAGTACAACACAAAAACTCAAAACTTCAGGGTAGCTCTGCTGATCCTTTAATTGCTGCATCCCTCAATGAAAGCAAAACTACAGCAAAAATTAAAACACCAGTCTTTGAATTCCAGTGCTTCTCTCAGTGTTGCACTGCTGGCATTTGCTGAGCAGCAGCCCCAAACCCAGACCTGAGGGAGGAGCCCTGCTGATGCTGGGCAGTCACTTGTCCCTAGAATCCCTTGGAGTGGGAAGCCCTCTGGTCCATGCCTGTGTTGCTCCATCCCTGAAAAGCATCCTCCTCTCAGCTCACCAAAATACCTCTCTGCAGCTGACAAATTTGTGCTGACAAAAATAACTCTGCAGGGGAAGTTTACAAGTACTTGTCGGCATGTGTATAAATAAATGTTGCTCTTTCCAAATTTACCCAGGGTATTCACCTTTCATATACCCTAGGGCCCACCCACAACTGCAGAGTCCCAAAACACCACAGTGTACATCAGAGCTTAAATTTAACTGTGTTAGAAAAATGCCTGGACTTGGCATAAGAAAAAAGTGGTGGTTTTAGGCACAAGACATTGGACAAGGTCAGGGAAGGGTAAGATTTGTTTCAGCAGCTTTGATGACCTTCAACAGTTTGCACCTCAAGTGCAAACTTTTAAAAAACTTTTTAAAACATTTCTGTAAGGTCTGCTGGTCTGTCTGTCCCACTGTGTTGCTTTTCAGACTGCAGCTTCCTCAGACTAATTCCTTTTGTGCTGTATGTGAAAGGACTCGATCTGTAGTCAACATGTGTTATGGGATGGAGCTAGGTACTTATTGTAGGGAGTTAAAATGAGACTGATTTTCTTCTGTCTAAGCAGGATGGCTCGAATCAGAAAGGATGGAAAAGACCTCCAAGTCCAGCCATCAAGGACTTCCTAATCTGGGACTACTCACTGAATTCCAGACTCATCTTTGTCATGACCATTCCTGCTTGAGTGATTTTCAACTTTATTTGAAGGACCTTATGTCCCTCAGTTTTTTGGAGAAAATAACCTAATATGAGGCCTTTCATAGCTTTCCATTGGCCATGGAAAGAAAACATCAGAAAATTAGTATTTTGGATGATGGAAAAGCTCTCAGAGAGAGTTTAATATGTTAGGGGAATGAGAAAAGCAGAAAAACTATCAAAGTAATATCATGGTGGAGATGCAATTCAGGAAGCATATCAAGAAAAGTGAAGGCAAAAAGAGAGAAATGTTGCACTTTGGAAGACTCATAAGCTGAAATACAAAGTGCTTTCTTTCCTTTGCAGTTAAAATTCACCCAGTGTCAAAGGAAATAGGCAAAAATTGCCTTCATCCCCACCCACATCAGTGTTTTGTACCCCAGGACAACGCTGAGCAGTCTGCAGGGGAAAGGGAAGGAAAGAGGAATGCACAGAAGTGTCCAGGTCTGACCTTTCATTCCTTCTGCCTGATAACCCCAGTAGTTTTTTCCTCACTCATTATCATCACACACTTCAGCTGCTGCCATGAGGAGTGGCATTCTTGCTCTCTGCAGTCAGCCAGTTATTTATGGAGCACCACTTCCTTCCTAATTTACGGCACTTTCTTATGGAATACCTGGCTAGCAACCTGCTTGCTCTGGCTCATATTGCTTCATTTTTATAAACTCTTGTGTTAAATGTAAACAGACCAACCCTGTAATCTCCTATACCAATTTAGAGGTTTAATTCTAAGACAAGTAAAAGAGAAGGAGTGGCAGCTTGGTGTTATTGAACTCAGGAGGGAATCTGTATTCTTTTTCTTGAAGTTCATACAAGCTGTGTCAGAAGAGATCAGCAAGTCCACAGACGTGATTCACAGGACATTTAGTGTAGCTCATGAAAACACAATAAAAATAACTTTACATAAGTTTGTCATGAGCTAACCTTGTATTCTCCAGGCCCTTTCTGTCCCCCAGAAGCACAGTAAATGCAGGTTTATATTAGTTAGTTTTATATTTTCTTCATCAGGGTCATGACTGCTGAGTTCTTCAGTCATTGGTAAATGCTCTCCAGAGTGGGTCCATTTATTTCTGTCGGGCCATTTATAAAACAAATTGCTGTGCATGCAAGGTAGCATTAATGACAACTGTTCCCTGCAAATAAACACTACCTGAAGGCTAAGAAACCTGGTGGAAGCTTTGTTTACTTGAATAAAGAACAAAGCTTGTGTTTAAAGCGTGAACATTTTGTTTGTTTATTCAAGCAGCATTTAATCCAAGCATGACAACAATAAAACTTTTTTACTTCTGTTTTGCCATCACTCCAGAGCTGTGGTTTGCAAAATGAAAAATGACTTACTGCTTTAGCAGTTATCCCCATTTTTCTTCATGATGGCTGGTTAGTGTCCATGGACCTCTGTCTAGTGTATCTTACAAGGGGTGCAAGTGAATAATCCTTCATTTGTTTTCAGTTTCTTGAAAAAATAGTTTCTTTACCTGCTGCTTGGTTTATGATGTCAAGAAAATTGTCAAGAAGCCTAAGAGAATATCTTAGCACGAGCTGAACATATTCTGTTACAGTACAATAAGCCTCTCATGTCACTGCATCAAATCCTATTTTAAAAAATCAAAATTTTGCATGCCATGGAATCAATGGGAAAGTGGAAAATGTACAGTCACTAGAAAATCATTTGGTATTCATCATAACAGCATTTATCATAATGTATTCAATTGGCATTCCTGTGGCTGCCACACGTAGGAGAGTTCAATTATAATGTACACAGCTAATGAGCATATAAAGTGTTACTGAATCAACATTACTGTGCAACATTTTCTTATTTGCACTATTCACATGCTTCAGGTTTTAATACCAACCAGGGGAGGAATAAAAGAGAAGCTTGGAAAGGAAAACAAAAATTATATGCACGAGTGCTTTTCCGCTATCTACTCTGTAATATCACTCATTTCTAGGCACCTGCTGCTTCCCACCTAGTTTGTCTGCATTGCTTTACACAAGATCCCCAACTCATCATTCTCTACATTTTTGGGGTTTTTTCCAAGGTACGTTCAATTACTCTTATTCTTTTACTTGCATACTACTTGCCTCCTTCCTACAGTGTTCCTGCAACACTTTGATTTCTGCATTTTCAAAAGAACAAAACTGGATTCACACTTATCTTTTTCTTGCTGGGATGAGAAGGGGAGTGGCCTTAGTTTACAGAATAATTCCTGTTTCAGGTAGCTTTCCAACTCTGTTGTTCATAGTCAGTTTTCAATCTGGTTCCACCTCAAGTCCCCATCCCAGAATTTGTGCAGAAATCCTGAAAATTCAGCAAATTATCAGCAATTATATCAAGCATTTCAAAGCATATTGTGCATTTTATTAAATCCTTTTACTATAACCACCCTTTCCACCAAACTCTGCAGCACAAAATGGCTTGAAGTTAGAAGAATAAGATTTGGCTGCAGGTATTTAGACACCCTAAGCTTAGATTTAAGTCTATATCATCAGCTACTCTAAGAAATTAGATCATTTACTTGATGTCTGCACTGAAAACTGTTAAAACAATGGAAAATTTATAAAACCTTATCATGACTAAAAGTGTGCCAAACGGCTGTTAAAAATGAGATTTTGCAAGTGTAACTAACTCATAAGTAGTAATTTAAGGTAAATGCGAAAAACCACA
Organism: Cichladusa arquata; assembly: GCA_026413545.1. Classification (NCBI taxonomy): domain Eukaryota; kingdom Metazoa; phylum Chordata; class Aves; order Passeriformes; family Muscicapidae; genus Cichladusa; species Cichladusa arquata. Next base: position 6,901,563 of record JAOTQP010001652.1, read on the forward strand.
GCTTCATTTATATTGGAGTTGTTTTTTTTCTCCATTGCAGCTATCATGCTCCCAGCTGTGTTTGCTTAAGCACTGAAACACATTTGGGGCTGGTAACCAGCTAAATAACAGTATTTCTTGTTTGTTAGAATTTAGAAACAGCATAATGAGCAGAAGAAATCTTTATCAGACAGAATTATCGGAGCCTTGCCTTCATTGAGCTAACACAAATATTTGTGTGTGATTGAAGAAAAAGAAAACAGAGAAAAGACTGCAAACATAGATTCTAAAGAGAGATTATTAATAAGATACAGTAGTAAGAAATACAGAAAGCTAAAGGGCTAAGACCTCTTGTAATCAAAATGAGAGACCTACATAAAGAGAGAGACAAAACTGCATCTATAATCACTTTTCAGTCTCTTACATATTGCAGTTTTAAACTAAGGATTGGATATAAAAAATGCTGACATAAGGCACTACTTTGGATGTATTTTAAAGTGATTTGAAGCTTGTTTCTCTTACTGCTTTACTTCCCCTGCAAAATTATCAGCATACAAAACCTGAGAGATCTCTGAATCACTGATGTCTGGTGAGGTTGTGAGACTGGAGAGCTGGAGCTGCCAAAGCTCTTTCCATGCAGTAGGTGAAATGTTGGTCACAAATTAGATATACCAGCTGAACATCACACATAATGTGCAAAAATACAGTGGGCTTTAAATGAAATAATCTTTACTGTATCTACTAAATCCCTTCCCTGTCCCAAATATATTGCTTTCTTGGAAAACATTTCCCCCTTCACATCAGTTCTATTGCCAAGTTCTATCTGCTAATCATCTGCAATTCAATTTTGGGGAATATGTTCAGGTGCTTAAATTCTCTCTGCTCAGCAGACATGCACTGGGCTTTGTTTTCTACCAAAAATTAGAAAAAGTGTTTGAAAGGTACTGAACAAGAATGGAAATATAGCTGTTAGCACTTTTTAATGTTTTCCTCTAGTCACATAACTGGAAGAGCATCTATTTAACCAAATGCTACTCCCAAGTCAGCAGTCATATCTGTGCTCCATGTGGCTCTTCTATTACTTACAGATTGTTATTTGCTCTAAATAACAATCTAAATAATACCTGCAGCTCTATTTTATTATGATATTATCAACTGCTGTTTTTTGTTCCTTCAGTGCTTTTAGTATAGGATAAATGACCCATTTGATAAGAGTTAAATACAGGAAGGTAAAACCAGGTCATATTATCATGCCAGAAATGTGTGTGCAGCACATGACATAAGCTTCAGCACAGCAGGGGTTTAGGCTTTATTGACAGGCCTGAAAACATTATCTCATAAATTCATTGCACATAATTCCTGAGTAAACAAGGATTTTGAGCATTTTTATGTATTTTTTTAAAAATGAAATATGGATATTACAGATTGAAAATAATGAATGTTATGATTGGGAGAAATGCATCACTTATATATACTCAAAGCTTTCAACCAAACTCTTTCATTAAAGACGAATAACTTCAGGCTAAATATTAAAGAAGTTGGAGTCTTCTTTAGGTAGAAATCTCCACACATTCAAATAGAACATAAAAACATAATAAAGTTCACCTGAGACCACAGCAACTCAATTTAAGGATGTACAATGATGGAAGCAGGGCTTTAGGGTCATATGTCCATGTTTACCATTCGCTGATATAATTTTACAAAGTCCAAGAGAAAAAAGCATAGCCCAGCCCTCATCTGACCCCCTGGATACAAGGTAAAGTGACATGACAACATTCCTGGAATTACCTTGGCTAACCCACTTTGAGTCTGCTGAAATTCCGTGTACACCACCAGACCTTTTCAAGGGCAAATTTCCTTTTCCATGTCTTCCCATTGCTGACTTCACTGGAAGATCTCCCTGAAGAGGACAGCACAAGGATGCTGAGCATGCACAGGTACATCCAGGACCTGCCCACCCACCCCTCAGGGAAGTGTGGCCCAAGGCCTTTGCTAAGAAGCAGCAGAAGCTCTGCTTCTCCTCTTTCCCATATTTCAGAGCTCTCCCCAAAGTGGTGATCTTGGATCTCTGCTCAATTAGTTTGGATTACAGGAGATAATTCCACCTGCCAAGTATTGAACTGTGCCATGTAGGCATGTACATTCAAAGTGCTTGGCTGAATGCCCTTTACAGTAACCTTAATTCATCTTGCACTAAATCAGGACATCTAAATCACTGCCACCAAACCACCAAACAGCTCAGAGGACAGTGAGGAAAAGAACACATTTAATTCTCCAAGAAGCTCTACTATTTACCACTTCTTTCTGTGAATTTCTATGTGTTTTCTTATAGCATTATTCCATATTGTTCACTAATGCAGTGTCCCCTTATGTCTTTATTCTCTGTCACCACAGAAATCTTTCAGTACGATTTTTTTAATGATATTAGGAAAGAATGAACACTGCCAGTGTCCACTCTCATTTTCATAAAATGATATATGCCTTTTTATAGATCCTATTCTTCTTATGTCCTTGTGTAATGATGAGTAACAGGTTTCTTAATTTTTCATGCAATATAGCTTTCATTTATATTTGATTCATTTAAACTGTCCTTGTCTATAGGGAACATGCTACATCCATATAATAGATTTCAAGGGTCTATTGTTTCTGCACTGAGCATCAGGATAAAGGACTGGAAAAGACAGTTATAATAAGGATAAAGGACTAGAAAAAGACAGTTTTATTTGAAGAACTTACTGTACATGCTTAGACCCTTCTCTGATAGCCTCTTTTCCTCCATGGACTGGATTCACTCTCAGAAGAGCCCTGGGTTCAAATGGCAGCTATGTATATTTGATTGCCTATAAAACTGATATAATTGTACTGTCTTATTTCTTCAGATAAGGTTAATAACATTTTAATCAATATTAAATAATTTGAAATTTTTTCTGTCAGGTGAAAAAAATAAGCATAGACTTCAACTCTCTGTTTCCAAAGAGAGGTGAAATTGGACTTCAAAAGGCAAAATGCATAACGTGAAAGGTCTGTGAAGAAGGTCAAATGCAACTCAAATTTTACTATGTTGTCTTGGTCCTGAGGAAAACTGGTCTAAATCACCAAGATTAACTGATGTAGAATGTATTTCTCTGATGAAAGTGTCCAAAATAGCCAAGAAAAATCTCCAAGCAAGTGCTGCTGAGCAAGAACCCAGTTCAAAAAGTGTTAAACATACAGCACAGCTCTGTCAGACTGCAGCTCTGAGGGACATAATGCCTGAAGTCAGTTTATTCAACCCCTTTATTCACAGTTCTCTACTATGGAATGGACTAAAAGACTGGATGCCATCAACATCATGCAGTGTCAGAACTAAACATTCAACTAAAACTGGAACTTTTCTGCATTTGTGCTATGTGCCACAGTCTTCAAGTTCTTCTGTACTGAAAGCAGCTGCTTCTGCTTGTTTTTTTTTTTTTTTTTTTTTCTGTGCAGTGGAGTAATGTGATGACCCACAAAATTCTGCAAAATATTGTTGATGTCAGTGGTTAAAATGCGACCAGCTATTAATATTAAAAATGCCATCTACAAAATATCCATTTTAATTAGTACGTTTGACATATTAAAAATCAATACTTGAGTAATAAAAGATTCTGCAGTTTAGGCTACACTCCACATAAATGATCATTTCAAAATTAAGAGATGCAAATTTAATCAATAGATTTAAAACTTTACATCACTTGAGGTACTTGAATTACTTCCAATCAGTCTAGTAAATTGAAAGCATCATTTAATTGTTATTTCCTCCCTCTCTTTGAAAGACAAGCCCAGCTTCAGGCTAGATTTAGCTCAGAATAAACTAAGTTATCTGCAACCTTTGCTTTTCCTTGTTTTTCTTGACAATTAAAGGTATGTAATAATGTCAGGAGAACAAGCAGCTTAAAATCACAAATAAAATTTCATCATTTAAGAAACTTGAGCCAAATTGATGGATTTAAAAAAATAATATTAGTAAAGTTTCATTTTCTCATTGCAATATGTTTAACAAACTGAAGTATTTTTTTGCTGATGTGAAATCAACTTTTATGTTTAAATCAACCTTTAAATCTATGTGCTTATTTTCCAGAATTATTTAAAAAATTGTTCATTTTGTGAAAGAGGCTGTATAAAGCTCTCATGTTTTGGCAACTTACAGTATGAACCAAAAATTGTCAGAAGTTAAAATTCCTTCTTTCTTCCCTCCCCATTTTTAATTTTACAATCTACTTGTTAACAATGTTGTTACAGTCATCTGTTAAAATATCTGCGACACACCTTGAAATACAATTCATACTGAATTTTATCCCTGAAATACATTTTATTTTTACAGAATGCTCATCAATAACTTGTTGAATGTACTTCTGAAAAAGGGCAAGAAAGACTGAAGACCCAGTTTTGCATTTTTACATGAAAAGTCACACTGACATTGATAGAACTACTCCCTTACTTGATGATTAGTTACATCTGGAATTAGTATGATTTTTTTCACTTTATTTTCTAGAATTATATCTGTACAGTAATAATTACATACAGTTGAAAGTATGTTAAAAGTTTTTCAGCTCAATATATAGCCTGAAGATTTTCAAGCTAAATCTTTTGACAGCATGCATAAAGCCTCTATTTCTTTTGAAATAAGACAGCTGGAATTATAATGGAGAATAATGTTACAGTTCTACCCTTTTTTTTTAAAGCTGTCTATGGTAAGTGCTGTGTGGGAAAACCCCACACTTTCGCATGGAGCAGAAGAACTTTTTTATAAATTCTGGTATGCCACTACCAAGCTATTTAACATGCAACAGTATTGTATTTATATAAAGAAACTTGTGGACAACATACTTGAATTGTAATTCACCCAGTTTTCCCACAAGCCACCAGAATTACAGAAATAATTATAACCTGGAGTTTGTCTTCAGTAAAAAGTCATCTTCTGAGGCATGGACAATGGGATACTTAGACGTTGGCATGATGTGAACTGGGTCAGCAATCTTTTCTTTCCATAAATTTCAAGGACAAAAATCATATGACACACTTAAGGAAAAAACCTCCAGGTATCACGTCAGAACCACTCTTGTGTTCTCTGATACAGATGAGTCACTCCAGCAGGAGTTTCCAGGGGAAAATGTTTTTGGACAGGGGAGGAAAGCAGATGTTATATTTAATCTCTGAATTGTACACAGGCTGTTGCATGGTCTCAGCACAGTGATTTCCTAAAAGGTGTGAGCTAAAAACAGACACAGATTTCTGCCACTGGTCTTCAGCAAGCAAACAACATTAGTTCATGGTATTGTGAGTACCATATTCAGTAACATGTTCAGCAGTACCAATGTCTCAGTGTAAGAGAAACTATCAGTATAACCCCACAGGTTGGTGGGAAGGTAATGTCCTTTCCATACATGCAAACCCAGTTGGGATTCAGACTTAAAAGTTGAGTTATTCTCTCAAACCTACATATCATGGCTAGCAGATATTTGGGGGAAAAGAAATAAAACCCATAACAACATATTAGAGCTTTGCCATGCATCACCAACCCCTCATTTAATAAAGGGTGTTGGCATGACTAAAGAAAGATTTTGAAAAAAGACTGGGCCTACAATTAGAGAGTGGGCAGCAGCTATTCTTCCATATGCAGCAAACTCAGATTACCATACTGAAATGTCCTTTGGCAAGGGTGACAAATCACTGCTCAAGGAATGGTGTGCCACAAACCCCCTCCTCTTCTCCACTCACAGATGTTATGCAGAGTGCTTGAACACTCAGCTCTTGTCACCTATGCTCCTAGAGGGTCACGGGGGGAGAAAATACAAAGAAAACTGAAAGCAAAGCAGAGAAAGAGCTTTCAATTTGATTCAAGTACAGTCTGTCAAGAGTTTATTCTTCACCTATGATTGTGAACTGCTCTTGGAAACTTCAGGTCGTAGCCCAGCCCTTGGAATGCTTGGTATGACTTGCAGTATCCATATCTTTTGTTATCCATTTGAATAAAGTGCTTTCCTCTGAAGCATTTTTACCTAAGTTTCAAAAGGACCATTATTCTTTCCAGAAATTTAATGTATTATTTACTGTGTAAAAATATATACCACTTGTATATTCTCATAGTTTCCAACTTGTATGCAATAGTTAAAATTTGGCAGCATTCAATATTTTATTTCCTAATTGAAAGATCATTTAATACCATCTCTGAACAGTTGTGCTCAGGAATCCATATGTTGTCCAAAACAGTCAAGTTATGGGCTTTTCACTGCTTTTTCAGAGACTAAAATGTCAGTTATTTATTTACTTTACTAGATAATATATGAGCAATCAGTTATCCTCTGACCTCAGATCCCCTGGGCACTTCCCAACTGTCAGACATTTCTGTAGCTACATGTTCTTTCCCAACATCAGACTAATGCACTAGGCTTGTACACATCCCTTACAATGAAAAAGCTGAAACAAAAACAATAAGGTGCCACATCCAAAAAACTAACCTTTGTTTTCCCTGTTCCTCTGTAAAACTCCAGAGAATCATTGTTTTTACTATGTGTTTGAGCTTCATAATATTATACATCTGGGAGACCACTATGGTTTTTTGTTTTTTTTTTTTTCCCTTAGTGAGACTGAAAGCTTGAACTCTATTCACTAAGGCAAAAAAAAAAAAAAATCTTTGCAATGAGGCAGGACCTCAAGGGACCCTCTGTGATTCTGTGGCAGACCCATCACAAATATGAGCCCTAAGGGTTGTTTATTTTCCTCTCATTAATTCTTTGAGAAGGTAATTTTAATGAAATACAGAGTAATCGAGCGTCTTTTAATGGTTAAATGCTGTGCTTCCTGGAAATGTTTTCCCTGTGTATTTACACAGGAACATCTAAAGTGTAAATATAGTCCCTGGGTAGTTATCTCACATTGTAATGGATTTAATACAGTGGTTCAGATTCAGAGTTGACATAAGTGTTTTGCAAATATAATGCCATTAAAGTCAATGAGGCTAAGTCAATTTACACCAGTTAAGGGTATGACAGTGTGTACAGAAGATTTTTTTTGGCATAATCATCCTGGGTTTGACAGCTTCATGGGCTGAGGGAGGGAATCTGGGGCTTCCCATAAAAAAGATTTCTTCTTATATAGAGAGAAAATGTATGGGGGAAAGAAGAGGAAAAGAATTAAAAGTCTGGTTATGATACAATAATGCTAAAAGATTACATTATAAGAATAAGACTACATTAGATTACATTATAAGAATAAGACTACATTATAGAATAAATGTAATATTGGTGTATGCCTTCTTTTTCCAGATGTGTGGGCAAGAGACTTGGACTGCCTCAGCTGTAAGAGAGGTACAGTGATAAGTTTTGTGTTTCTATTTTGCCACATCCCATAGCCATTAAAAGAAGAGTGTGTCTCACTCAAGCCCACAGACCTAAAGGTCTCTCCCACCAGTTGTGAAGCAGCAGCACAACACCTGGGAAGAAATCACTGTGATAACCACCTGAGGGCATGCTAGGAAAAGAAGAAATTTGAGTCTTGTGTACCAGTGTGGCTTTGACTCACCCAACCCAACAAAAACTTCTAGGAATAATATATTTTATTTGTATTTATTTAGTTCATTGTTTTCCCACAGGTTATTTGCCTTTCATTTTTGTGATTCATTGATGGGGAGCTAAGAGCATCTGAGGCATGGGTCTGAAAGGAGATGTGCTAGTAAAAATCATTTTGCTGCTCTTCTGTGCAATGCATCCTTCTGCTTTGGGAATCAGTTCTCTGTAAGCAAGAAATATGAACAGAAAAGTAAAATCATCCCTTTTCCAGTTATTCTAAACACTTTAAAGTTTTCTTTGTTATTATTTGTTTTTCACTACTCTAACTCCCTCCTCTAATCCTCATCTATGCAGAATATTTGCTCTGATTACAAGGGCCCAACACCCAAAAGGCAATTTTAAGATATATACAGACATATTAAGCCTCATTTTCTGATTTATTTGCTCATGATGTTCACTTTGCATAGTCTGGTTGTTGTGACCTTTGTTGCTAAAGTTACCTGACAAGGCTCCCCATCACAACCTGGCTTTTAATATAAAAATATTGAAATAATACAACAACTGAAAAATAACTTTACTTATTAACAACTTTTATCCCGTTACTGAAACATATGCTTACTTTTATTCACTAAAGGCTTTCTTGTTGCTTAACAAAATTTTAAATATGTTTTGGGAAATTCAGGTTACTTTGTATGTGTGTGTGTGTGTGTGTTATTAATTATAAAAGAAAAAAGTCTAGACACTATTTCTATGTGGTTGTGAACTATTTTGTCAAACTGTGCTGGGAAAGGTAGTGGCACATGTTTGGTGTAAGGTGTAGCAATACGTACTCATTCTTACAGAATAATTTTTGTACATTTTCTGAATTTTACAACAGCTTAGGAAGACTTCATGGAGGCATTTGCATTTTCCTCCAGGAGAATGGGAAATACTTTCAGCGTTAAATACAAAAGGAAGGAAATCAAAACCCTACTTGCAGCGTTAATTAAAAAAAAGAATCATCCAAGATTTGTTCATTTCCTTTGGAAGACTCAAATTACAGTGTTACAAATAGATTTGGAAAGTTTTGATTTGTAAAAATAATAACACATAATAGCCTCATCTGATGCAAGGAAGAGATGTAAACCAAATGAGAGGCAGCACCATAATTAGTAAAAAATACCAGAAAAGGAGCTCTGATGTGGTTATATTGCGAGAAATTATGGACCTGCTTGCAGAGAGAATATTCCACTTGATATATATATATATACTTTCTAAGTTTACCAGTGGGAAAGTTATGTCAGGCACATGCACGAGCTTCATTCTGCATTTTTCAGCACGTCATTTAAAGCACAGGCTGGTACATACCTACCCAGGTTTCACTCATTGCTCCAGGATGCAACTACATTTCCCTTAATATGCTTTGGATAATAAAACAGTTGGTGGTAATTATCTTAATGATTCCAGCATGAAGATTAGTAACCCTTGTAATTTTTATCCTTGCTAGTATAAACCAATTTACAAGGGCTCAAAGTACCTGTGAAACTGCCAAAGTAGTGTACACATTTTCAGTGCTCAAATTAACCTCTGAGTTTAGAACAGCAATACTTTTTTATACAGAAGTGATGCCTCTCTACTTCTTGAATAGGAAGCATTAGTAATTGAAGCACTAGTTGGGAACAGACCTTGGATTTAAAGCACTTTTTTCCAGAAGGAATGAGGAAATGCTACCCTTCAAAATAAAATTTGAATAGAAATAATCCAAGAAAAAACAAACAAAAAACCCACCTTCATTTTCCTTTGTTTTTTTAGAGTTTTCACACATTGGAATTATCATCATTACTGTAGCAATACATTATTATATGTATTTTATATGGACTATATAAAACCCACCACATATATACATATATATTTCTGTATGTATGTATGTATATGATCAGAGTCAGTGAAGACCCTCAATTTAACACAGTTCCATGACACTTAACTGGATTCATGCTGCAGCCCCTCTTTATTCTGTCAGTTCAATAAATTCTGCTGCAGTGTGAGGCTAAGTAACCCCATAACCTAAACACACAAACAGATTATTAAAAAATATTAAGCAACAATCAAATGGAGTGATGCTAAAAGAATTAACTCTTAAGGAACTTAAACTTCATACAGGTTTCAGAATATCTGAGGTAGAATTAAATTGTCTTCTCTTGTAGCCCTTGTTTGCTAAGCCTAAAGCACTGAGATGCCCCAATTTGTAATTAATGGTTATTGGTGGAATAAAATAGACACTTCAGTTTTACAGGACATATCAGGGTAGAAATGTAATGAAATATGGGTGCTACTAAGTGATTAATTAAAATACTAATTTCTGGAGGCTTATTTAGTGCTGTTGAATATGATTTTTAAGTGGATGCCAGTTACTTTATTAACCTTTCAATTATGCTGCAACAAGAAGTTTGAAATATTAATAGATATTAAGGCCAAAGAATACTATTTGATCATATCCTCAAATATTTACAGGAAATACAGGAAAAGTGTTCTACAGTTATTCTAGGAAAATAAAACATATATATAGTGTTTATAGAAACAATAAAGTTATAAAATTTTCCCATGCAATATAAGTAATTCGCCTTCAGCAAGGTGTTTAACAATATTTGAGATCTCTTCCAAATATTAATTCACAAGTTCTGAAACAAGAGTGTTTGAGAGCATATATAAAATATATAATAAACTGCTTAATCCCTGTCTTGAGTGCAAACCTAAAGACAACTTTTATTGTGGAAATCCTCTTGCCTTTCCATTAAATTTTCCCTCTTCTGAGCAGATGGGGGAAGGGAAGAGGAATTATTAGCACTGATTTAATTAAGCTACTAAAATTATTGGTCCAGTCCATTGGGAAATGACAAGTTTGAGATTGCAAATTAGATGTAATCATCTCACCTCATTATTATTTTTGGCATAAAAATAAATTAATTTTGTGTATTTTCTGTTCTCATTACTGTACTTGTCATAAGAGGGAACTATCAAACTTTTAATAATACCTGATGTACTTTGGTAATGATGATATTATGCTCCACAGCTTTGACATTTTCAACCCTGTCCTTGATTTGCTGGCTATTCCACTCTTCCTTGTCAGGTTAATAAAGGCTGTAAATATGGAACCAGAAAGGCAATTTTCTACAAAATGCAATTGCCCCACTTTATCCCTTTCTAGTTTTCAATTAGAAAAAGGGAGGGAGTGAAGACAAAATTAAGCTGATCTGCACTGATGTTACTGCAGTTTAAGGTATTGGAATTATTGCTATGCACTGAATAAATAATATAATGAATGGGAAATTATATCTCTGAATATCATATTTACATTCAAGTTCAAAGATTAGGGGTTTTTTTCTGGATGTAGGCAGGTTTTGCTGATGAAGCTGAACCACAATTGCATAAGCTACAACCAAACAAAATGGTTTTGCCCATTTGTACGTAGAAATGTTGATATGGATGATTAGAGAAACAAAATCTTGGTTAATAAAAAAAAAAAAAGAAAATCAGAAGCTTCAAGTGAGAGTTATTACATTGTTGATTCTCTTGTTTTTGGACCTGTGGAAGAGAAGAGGACACGAGAGAGGCTGGTTTAGCTGCCAGCAGTGTTCCAGTAACATACTGCAGAAAACCACTTATTTTCAGCTAAAGCAATCCTTAAACCTTCTTCAAAACAGAAGACCTCTTAGCTTGTGAATGAACACACAGAAGTGAGAAAAGACCAAAATCATGCTAGATAGCAGAAAATTTCAAGAAGATATCCACCTCTTCCTCCAACACCAGCAAAATCTGCCACTTAGAGTGAGGCAAAGTTACACTTTGAATGGCAATGTTTTCCAAAAATACTTTTCACCGCCCATACCTTTCTAGAAATGTGTTTCTCCTGGATGGAGGCATAGCTTAACTGGAACATGACTTCATAATCCTGTGCTCTGTTTTTGTAATTGTTGGATAAGTCCAAAAACCAGAGTTACTTACAGATCCTGATGGTGACTATGTGAGTGACTTCCTCCTTCCAGGGCTTTGGGTTCAGTAGAAAATGAAGCTTGTGCTGAAAAACTTCCACTGGCACCCAGTCACATTCTTACACAAGCTGAAAGCCTTAATTCAAGTTTTCACAGCAGCTAAGGGCTCAAGCTCCAGCTACATCAGAGAATGTATTTTGATCTATAAATCACAGAAACAGAGATATTTTTGAGGGAACACAGAGAATGAAGATCACAAAAGCCAGAACAAAGCATGCAAGGGCCAGGGAGAAGGCATTTTCTCTGTAAAGAGGCACAGCTCTGAAGGGATCCTCTGTCTTTCAGAGGACACCAGACAGAGTGGGTTTGATTGTCTTTCAGATGCAGCACATGGTTCCACTTTAAGTGACAGAACACACTTTTGATCTCCAGCTCACTAACCCTCCCAGAATCCCTCCCCAACTGCACTTACAAATGAAAAATTAAAATGCATACTCCTCATCAAGTTTTCTAATCAATGTGGCAAAAGCATCAGAATCTTCATAAATTTTATGAGTTATTGTAATGTTATTGGGGTATATAAAGCCAGGTGCTACCTGGCTTCTCAACATCATCCTCTTGATGAACACTAATGAGAAGTTTTGTCCTAAGCCTCACAGCAAAACGAGCAGTCTTGGAGATCAAAAATAAGTAGTTATGTGGGAAAAATACACTAGTGCAGAAGAATTGGACAATGCACATTTACTGTAGAAAGAAATAGGTGCTGAGATGTTGGCACTTGATCAAAAGTATTGTTTCAGAAATGACATCCCATTGCAAGCAGCTTTCCTAAGTGGCCCATGTGAAGTTGTGCAAGCACCAGTGAACATCTTGATATAGAACTGGGACTTCAAATCACTTGAAAGTTTGACACTCCTATCTTCTTTCTTCTCTAAGGATAAATATCTCCCATATCCAAAAATTAATGTAGATCAGTCTGCATCTTTCTAGCACATATTCTCTAAATGTAAAATTTACAACCTTGAGCAAATGCCTGTAGTGAAAGAACAACTTCTTGTGGAGAAGTCAAGGGTTGTAGAAAGAGCATCAGATAAAAAACAGGATTACTTGCAACCACTGAAACAATTTCTATGGAAAGGACTCCAAATGGCTAGAAAAACTGGTAGTAGAAATGAAACATAGAAAATTATTTTTAGTAGATCTATTAATCATTTGGAGCTTTTAAATCAATTGAAACAAGTCTGTGGAGAAAAAAAAAAAAAACGCAAGAAACTAGTTTCTCTTAAATTTAGAGCCATATTGTCAGTGACCTTAATAAAATCAGTGGGTGTCTAACATGATTCTGCTGTGTTTGGCTTATTATTTTGTCTAGACAAAAGGCGAGATCATATCTGTAAGTCACATAACAGTTTTGTATCTGTTGGGAAACAATAGTACTAAACAAAAAAGATTAAAGACAAATTGCAGAAAAGATTTGGTTTCTTCTGAGGACGCATGCAAGAAAGATACACATCTATCACGTTGTAGAAAAGGCCTCTTCTGACTCTGTTAGCAGAAGTATTTCTCTTTAGTTGGCTTTTTCCTTTCTATTGAAACTATACAAAAGTTCATTTTAAGAAGTTGGGAAATCCTACATTTGCAGGCTGCATTGTGCTACTTTGTAAGGCCTCTAAGCAATCAGAAATTAATTAGCAGCTCACTTTTTCTCTGGGACCCAAAAGCTCTGAGGCAGGTATTAAATAGTCCCACTTTAAAGCATTCAAAACAAATTCACAATCTGTTCCATATTTACTAATTCACTAAGCTTGATGGCCACTGGAAAGCAGATGTTAGGACTTTCCTGTCAACATCTGTGTTTGCTATGAATATGTAGAACTCTTCTAATACAAAAATCATTATGAAGGAGCAAATAAAAACCTTCAAAGAACTTAATAAAAATTAATCTATACTAAGTAATGTATTTTTGCAGCAAAAATCTGAATGCTAGTTCTTTCCAAGAGATCTAAGGAAGCTTCAGGCGATATTTCCAGACAGTATATAACAGGGAAAAAAAAAGTAACAGTTACATAAATATGTGTAGATTTTTAGTGGTTGCCAAAGAGATTCATTTGATATTTTTATGATCCAAATGTTTTCCATTTAGCCAGCAGACACTGGTAATTTTGTTCTGCAGAGAAAGCCATAACAGACCAAATAAACTACTTTATACAATAAAGCTGTTCTGCCCTTAAGGTACAGAGCTGTTCCATACTGTTTCCATTTGGAAGTTTATTCAGATTATGAACCCCCTGTTGACACCAATACCTCTACTTTCTCTCTCCCTTCCCAGCTCTTAAGTCAAATTGTTGGGCCAACACTTTTACTTTGATTATGTGAAGTCCCCGTGGAAAGATACAGTACATTCTGAAACATCTTTATTTTACAGTCTGCTCTGATCTCCAATATTTGAATGTCTAATTTGCAGGCATGCTTAGGGAGGTGTTGATGCAAAGAAACCAGATATTCGTACACAACTCAGATCAAAGTGGTACCTCTCAGTAACATTCTCTACAGCATCACTTAAATAATTGAGGAAAAAGTCTACCCTAAAACATCTGTAAGCAATTTCAATTAAATTTTAAAATTCATGGCTGACTTTAGTCAGCCTGTTGTCTGGGTTTTCCTATCCAATGACCCTGTGCCCTCCCCACTGTGCTGACTACCTGAGTGACAGTGTTGATGCAAGCACAGATCTGGGCAGATGTGGAGAGGTCCCAGACACATTTTCTACTGACCATAAATTTCAAAAGGCACCACATTCAGACATCTGTGCTTGGTAACGTGGGTTTGCCATGCCCTTGGCTGTGCTCCCAAGACACAAATCAGCTCTTAGCACAGGCAAATCCACTTGCACCTGCCTGAGATATAGTGCACAAAACATTTTTTCATTACTGACACCTCCATAACAGAAAATAAATGAGGAGAATTGAGATTGGCACCTTAATTCACCAGCTGAAATGTCTTTTTCGACTTGAGGGGTCAACATGGCTTTAAAGAGGAATCAGAACAATAATGATGGAGCTCAGCATGAGCTGCCCCAGCTCAGACAGGGACACAAGCCTGCAGAAACAGACATCTCATTTCTATTTATATTATCTGGGCTTTAGAATGTTAAGCAGTACAGTTCTTGTTCCTACATGTGAGAAACAACCACCTCTGTGGGCAGCCCTCAACCACAGCAGTAGTGGATCCAGACATCCAACAACACACTTGTCATTTTTTTCCTTATGAGGGAAATAGTTTAATTGGATCCCAGATCAGTTCTCTACATAGTATTGCTTTGGGCAGGAACAAGGAGTGGGGATGAAATATTTTAACCCAATATTGCTGCCAAGTATTTTTTTTAATGTTGAAACACACCTTGAGTTATGGTTTTGATTAAGTTAATATTTATGTATTGTTAAGAGATGTACTCAGCACTTTAGGATTGCTCAGGATGACAGATTAAGAAATTATCAGCAAAACCAAAAATTGTAGTGATGTTGCTCTTTAGCAAGGCAACAGTAATCACAGTAATTACACCTTAGGGAAGTATAGGAACAACTTGTGCTGTTACCTGATACTTGTGTGTCAGGACTGTAAGTCATTACACTACACAGTACAGTAAACTAAGAACTAGCAAGGGCTCACTCAGAAATCACAACATATGCAGTAGAATTTATGAGCCATTTTTGAAATGT
Source organism: Cichladusa arquata (assembly GCA_026413545.1). Taxonomy (NCBI): domain Eukaryota; kingdom Metazoa; phylum Chordata; class Aves; order Passeriformes; family Muscicapidae; genus Cichladusa; species Cichladusa arquata. The sequence goes on from JAOTQP010001652.1 coordinate 6,916,758, forward strand.
CAGGATGATCTTTCACATGCTGTTATGTGGACTAATAAAATGGTTGAAATTTGCTGTGGTTCTACATGTTCTAGTATCCGCAGTATGTCAGGTGGATTTGCACATTTGTCTTGAAGTAGACTTCGGTTATATGAGTTTCTTCAAAATAAGCACAAATTACATAAAAACAGAGACACAGTTGTGTGAGAGATTGAAATGTTGAAGGTTAATGACTCAAAACAATCAGTCATTTGCAAAATCATCAGGGTGCCTTGCTGAGACCAGATTTGCACCACCAGCTGAAGGGGAGGAGGAGTTTTTTGATGTGTGGTGACCGTGATAAACCAAGTTTTGTTTAGCAACAAGCTGGGCTTTGAGCCAGATAAGGGAGAAGGTCAATAAGAAACATATCCTGAGGAGCTGGGATACAGCTTTTTATAGAGCTAAGGTACTCCCTTACACAACTAACTCAGGTGTAAAACTCCCCTCCAGGAGAGGTATCAGGACATTCACACACACCTGAGGGTTTTCATTCCTTCTGATGGGGCACAAGTGGCTTATTACAAGCTTCTTCCCTCATGAGCTCTCACTGGCTTTGGTGAAATTATTATTGCTATTGATTATTAAAAATTACTATTGCCATCTTCTGGTGCAATTGAAAATAGGATGTTATCCTTCTTAACACAAGTGTTGAGAGTGCTGATGTTATCTAGTGCTGAGAGCAGTAATGTTCCTTTTGGAACTGAATTTGGAATGCATAATAGGTGTGATTTTCCTCTAAATAAATAGCTGAGTTTCTCCAAAGAGCTTTTTTATAGACTTGTGTGTATAGAACTTAATGTTTGTCTTGAAAAAGAGGTAAGGGGGAAAGAGTGATGGCATATCAAGCTCACTAAATTTCTGAACCTTTAATAAAATTCTTTTTGGATAATTTAATGGTCTGGTGTGCTGTGTTTCAGTAAATTTCTAGGAATAATACAATTCAAAATTACCTTCATCTTTTTCTAGGTTTTCAAGGATCTGAATTCTGTAACAAAACAAACATACAATAGCTTTTACTTTCAATGGGCAACAACCAAATGTCTGACACCAACAGCACATGTTGCTGGTTCATGTTTCAAGATTGAAAAGTAAGGGGGAGATCTTTGGGCACATTCAAAACACCCTGGTGTAATTTTTACTCTGATTAAGAAAAAAAAGTAGGCCAGCCCACTTAAGAGCAATCCACTTGTCAAAATTAGTCACAAAGATAATAAAACCCACCAACTCAGGAGTTAAATCTTTCAATATAAAAGGCTTCCAGAAGTGTAATACATATTCCAAGATAAAGCATATTGACACATTTCTAAGTATTTTTAAAATATTGCAAGGCTTAGTGGCTGCAAAGTAAAATGAACAAGTTTCAGCCCTGGAATAGGTTAATGAATATCTAGTCAGTAAGGACCAAGTCACCAGGGAATTTCACATTATTTGATGGCTTTATATCTCTCTGTATATCCTTCCACCTGAGCTCAACTTCCATGCACCAAAAGCTTTGTGAAATTTTAATGGCCTGTGTTTTGTAGTCTAGGTGTTTTCAGGTTTTCAAATCTGCACATCTGTAAACTATACAGAAAGGAATGAAATGTGCTTCCTTACCTGCTAGGTGTAGCAGACTCATTTGAGAATTTTTAGAGACTTCAATTCAGGTCAAAAAAATAAACAAGGAACTTGTTCATGGACCCACTGGGAGTTTTTTCACTAAGTGCATTATATATATTGTCCTTCATTATAAGTGGTGCTACTTAAAGTCAATTCTTAAATTACTGGAAAGGATTCAGCATTAAAAGAGGTTTTTATGGCTCTAAGATTAACTACATAATACCCTTAAAGAATTGTGGAGGAATTACAGGGGAAATGAAGAGGAAAAATCACATAGATGATAAACTGTTACCCATTTTTCTTTGCAGATCTAATACCAGACTAGAAGATAGAAATAAAAAAAATAGAATCATTAATATGCTTACCTAACTGCAGCACATAATACCTTGATGTTGCAGATGCTCTATTCACCCAGAACAAAGGCATGATCTTGCTGAGTTATAGGCACAGATTGACCCACAATAGTTTCTCAGTAGGAGGAAATCATGAGATATGCAAAAGGGCATCCAACTCCAGCTCATTCAGGTGAGACTACTCAGCCCAGATCCTTCATTCCCATAATGTCTGAACAGGGACTGGCTTCTCTTTGTCCCACTGCCATCCTAAAGACCTTCAGACCAAAGGCTGAACTGGTCTAAAAACCTTCCAGGTCCCCAAAGGGAGCCTTTTGAAAATTTCTTTATTTTTCCTTCAGATAAGGATATTGTATTATGAAAAGACAGTGGGTCAAACTAACACATTAAGCTGTACTCCAAAAATGCCAATGCTCCAATCATGGCTGTTCCTGATGATTTTCCTCCTCTCTGTACTTCTTTAGTGTCCCCACAATGTGTTCCATCCCCCTTTCCTGCCTCAGCTTCTGCACCCCAAAAGGTAGAGAGGTCAGCCTGAATGGCTGAAAAATGTGCTTCAGAATACACCAGCCATTCTTTTGGCAGGAGGGGAAGCAATAACTTTTCAGGGAAGAAAGTTGAAGTGGGTTTATGAAGAGTTATTGGTCGCGTGGCAAGAGCCTTGCAACATGAATCCAATTAAATACATAGATCTTTTACTCTCAATAAATTATGCATTAGCAGGCAGCCACTTAACTGATACTCAAGTTTTAACCAAACTCCATTAGAACTGAAGGACAGAGCAAATTTTTTCTGTCCTTCCCTTCTGGAACAGTTTCACTCTGAGGCTACTTCTGAATTTTATCCACCAGCAGCATACTCTGTGCATTTGCTATTAGTTCTAACCAAACTGATTCTGTCTTGCTTATTGTTTATAATTGTAATTTAAAGAATATATAGACAGTTTGTTGTATTTTTACAATGTTGTTTTAACCTCCTTTACATTTATTTTTCTGTTTCTGGCATCAATTTAATTATCTGAAGTGACAAAAACAAGTCACAATTTTTACATTTCTGATGTATTAATATTTATCTTTTCTCTTTTAAATCATATATATTTGTCATGGCAAATGTTGTACTGGCCCTCTATACCCTCTATACCATGGATAGGTGAGTTCTTAGATATCATTCCTCAATTTTCAGTGATCGTTCCTTTCCTGGTTTAAGCCTCTAATTGGCCTATCAACCTTCCTACGTTGACAGTCCTGGTCACACAAATATTTGGGGACATTCACTCCTCACAAAACAGGGGACATCCTGTGTGCTCAAGAGTTTTTAAAACAGACATTAATTTTGAGTATTATTGAAGCAAATCAATTACTCTCATCTTAAAGTTTTGCTGGATCAGAGTCTACCATTACTATTGCCTATCATCCACCAAACACACACCAAATAAAATTTTAAAACTTTCATGAATGCCAAATATTTTGGCAGCCATCCACCAGTCTCTAAAAAGCCTACTCAATTTTTCATGGTAATCAGGGTTTTCCAAAGTCCCTCTATTAAACACATAATTCCTTTCAAATGAGAGTGAGCCAATGACTTGAACCCTTCAAAACAGCTCAACTGGAGTTGATGACAGTGACACTGGAAGGGGTCTCCAAATGTCCCCATCACAGCAAAGGATTGTGTGGCTGGAGCAAGACTGCTGAGCTGGATGCTCAGTTTTCATTCTGAAAGAAAAGGTGGTTCCTGTCCAGACCTTCAGAAGGTATTTGATTTTCTGAATTGTGGCCCCTCCTTCATTTTCTGTGAAAGACTGAATCATTAGCAAGAGAACAATAAATATTTTCTACATTAATATATTGCTAAAATAAGATTTTATGTTCATCAAAGAAAACATGACAGGTACATTTTCAATAATCTCATTTGCTGTTTGCACATAGAGGCTTTGAGATTTTGGTTAATTAAAGGGGCAGGAAGGGTGTGCAGTTTGGGGTTTTTTTCTATAAACAAGTATAATATAGATTCATGAGAAGTCTTATATGAACCTCTGAAATTTGGATTGTTTTCATTTGCTATTTGGTGGCAGAGTTATACTTGTGTTTGGAATTTTATGTGGCTTATGGTGCTGAAAAATATTATTATTATGCTCATAAACTGACATTAATCCTTTCTATAAGTAGGCCAAAAGAAAAAAGAGATATGGGTTTAGGAAAAATAATTCTTATCCATGTTGTCACTGTTGATGATCTCTTCCATAAAAAAATACGTTTTTATTTTGCACTACTTATTCAGTAAGGTCAAAACTTGTAAATAAAATACATTGACAGTTTTACTCTAGAAATCAACATTGACAGCTAATAAGGATCTGGCATCATGGGAAGCAGAACTCAAGCAGCAATAATCAGATGAAATGGCAAGAAGAAAAATAAGCCATAAGAGAAGACAATGAACACACTAAGTTAATATTCACTATAATAATTAAACACATTGCAAAAGTGAGAGAGGGAAAGAGCTTCTTTCAACATAAAACAAGTACAGATGTTACAAGACTGATAACATCAAGTGCATCTTCAGCAGCAGTAAGATTTATCTTTTCTTCCTGACAAATTTCTCATCATTTTCAGTCCAAATTGTTCTCTTGTGGCCCCATTTCCATAACCATAAGCTTATGAAGAGTGTGAGGCATTTTTCAGTTTGAAAAAACCTGATTTCTCATGATATGAGAAAGAATATCAGTCAAAAAAATGCTGTGCTATGGTTGTGCTTTCTATGCTTTTCCACCACGGCTTCAGAAATAGAGGCAACCTGCTTGCTGGCTGATGATAAAGATAAAGAAAAGGACATGAGACATCAAGAAAAAACTCCAAATTTTTTATTCCTATAATGGTTTCCTCATCCTCTATTTTTTAATTGTGTTTCTATAGTCAGTGAACTCCCAGAGATTTGGATTCCCCTTGGCTGGATGCCCAGCCCTGCAACGAGCTCACTGAAGTTCTCTGAAGAAAGTTTTTTGCATCTTCAGCAAATAATGCAAGCTCTGTTTTACTCTTCTCTCTGTCTGAATTCCCCCTTATTCTCTCTGATAATTTTCATTTTGGGAGTGCAATGGCTGTGCATTTGGGATGCTATCATGTATGTTGCTTTAATCAAACCTGGAGAAGGTAATGGAATTTTTGACTGTGGTTAATTTTTTCTTATTAACTGTTCAGAAAAGTTGGCTGGATTGGGAGGGGATGTTTGCTTCCTCCTCACCAGGAATTTAAAAGATCAGCTTGAACAAAAACCTTCTGCTGTAATGTGAGACTATTGCAGACAACAATTCTGTAGTAACTCCAGGTCCTCTATAGAATAAGTCAGAAAAATAAATCCTTCACTTTTCATTCTTACATGCAAAGGAAGAAGAATAATAAGAAAAAACATTAGTGAAATATAAAGGTAGAAGAGCTAGAGTTGCCTCTGTCAAGGGATTAATACTGTACAAGTTGTCTCTTGTTTCTAGATGTGGCATTAGATAAAACTCTGCATTTTTTTATTTATCTTTTCATTATTACTCATTTTTTGTCCTAATCTGCCCCAAATTACAGCATACTGCAGGTAAAACCACATATGCAGCTGATTTTACACAAACCAGCATTTTTTTTCTTCCTGTAGAACAAACACTTCAGAGTCAACTAGTTTCTTCCCCTTCTTGTGCATAGTACTCTCTGAGCTGCCTGCAAACCTCTATCAAAGGTGATTGCTATCAGCAGAAGGTACACCCATCAGATCCCAGAATTTGTAGCCTTCCATCACCTTCTACTTTTGTGGCCTTTAAAACCCACCATCGCTAGAGCACAGCTGGAGGCCTGGTTTAATTTATCCCTTTCCAAAAGAAGCTGTTGGTTTGCTCCAACTGGTTTCACACAATGCAAAGGGTAAAGCCAAGGCTGAACTTCCCTGGGTACCACAGCATGAGAGTGTGCACTCACACTGGGCCATCTGGCTGGCTGATTGTACCTTGGAAGCATGAGCCTAAATGAAGTGTTTCTGCTTCTGGGTAGCATGCATGAAACAATGGAAATACCGGGTTATCATTCACCAAACTGATATTACATTAAAACTTTATGATAGCAAGCAAACTCATGCTGACAGCATTCTGTCATTCATCATAATTAGGAGCTTGTGATAAATCTGATGTTCTGCTCTTTGTGTATCTATCTCTTTCAAATGTACTTGCTTTCCTTTGTTTTTTTCTTTGGATATCATTAGTCATTGTGTTCAGACAAGGAAAATTGAGACTATAAACAGCAGAACGTGTTTAACTTTTTCATTAAGTATCATCCTGAGAACATAGAGAAGGAGAAAGAAAAAAGGAAAGAAGAAAGGCAAGAAAGAAGGGAAGGAAGGGAAGGAAGGGAGGGAGGGAAGGGAGGGAAGGAAGGAAGGACAGGAAGGAAGGAAGGAAGGAAGGAAGGAAGGAAGGAAGGAAGGAAGG
>JAOTQP010001652.1:6924587-6940509 GCA_026413545.1 Cichladusa arquata
GAAAGAAAGAAAGAAAGAAAGAAAGAAAGAAAGAAAGAAAGAAAGAAAGAAAGAAAGAGAGAAAGAAAGAGAAAGAATTAAAAAAAGTTATATATACCCAATCTACAAAAGCTGAAGAAACTGGCTTGTGAGGGAGACACAAATCCCTAGTCTGTTGGGATCCAATCTTCGTAGACTCTATTTTCATGCTGGATTAACTCCTGATGATGACTTCAAAAGGACAAGGTTTTCACCTCAAGTGTTCAAAGCAAAACTGAAAAGAAAAAAGCCCACACAAGACTCCCCAACCTGTTTTTGATGTGGAATGTGCTGCACAAGATGACTGGGACTTGCTGAGCAGCTCTGATCCTCTAATCTACATTGTTGAAGAAAATGACTTTGAAATGCATTTTGTGGTGTAGAATTATTTTGTGGCGCAAATGATTATGCAACCTGATGTAACCTTTTATATAATTTAACATGTAATCATCAGTTTCTGTACAAGGACAATCTAGCCAAAATGTGTGGAATAATATTTTGTTTACAGCATCATATAGATTTACAAAGAGATGTCTGATGTGTAGTCCATATATTTTTAAAGTGTAGACAGCTTTAGGGATAACTTAGTTACATATGCTATACTGATATATTATATTTTTATTCCTATATATCTCATTCTAAAGCTTTTGTGTACATCAAACTTTCTGTGGTTTAATTTTCTTATCACGTTTAAAGCAATATATCAAGCTGAGCTTCACATTTAAGCCCAGACATGGAACAGCTGCATCTTTATATTTTGACTAGGAAACATTAGGCTCTGCACCAAAAGCTGACTAAAACATATTCAAAATAGAGTGCTTGTTAGGAGAGCAAACTACAACAACAACAAAGAATCATATATCCTATCTTTCAACAAAGTAGATGCAGTAATGATTCTTCTAATGGTAAGATGATTATTGTCATGTAATTTTATATCATCTTTGCTTGAAGGTGCTTTATATTTTCATTTATAGCACTTCTTTGGAAGGTTACATGACCTATAAATTAGGTATTGTAATAAGTTTGGGTAAGCAACCCAAACTCATAACTGAGCCAGGCACTAGAAAATTTGTTTCTTAACAGGAGAATATCCTTGAAGATTCCAGCCGGAAATCAAATGGATATGTAAGGATGAAAGGTGATGATAATCGTGAAGAGTACATGAAGAATTGTTTCAGAACACCATTCCCCTTTTTCTAATGACAAAGTTATTTCCACTTTGGAAAGTGCTTTTGATGAGGCTTTGGCATTTGAGGGCAATGTCTGTGTAAAGGGCAAATATTATGGAATAAAAGTTGGTTCAGATAATTACAGACCAAATGAAGAAAAACAAATGGGTAGTTTTAAATGGGTCCATAGAACAGTAAATAATAAGGAATCAGAAAAACAAATATTTTTTAATTTAAATGCTAATATCACCTTTGCCTTCCAGAAATAAAGAAAATTAATAGGAACAACACAAATGTACTGAGATCAAGCTCAACAACTGTTAGCAGGATATTCACCACTTTGTAACCAAATGGGACATTTCACAGCTATGTAACTTTCCAGCTATTTGTGCTGAACTAAACAACAACTAAACAGCATCCCACAGTTGTACCTGTTACCAGTTTTCTCTACTCCATTACCCTGGGATAAAGCTGAAACATCCAGGAGTATAGAGAGAGGGACAGCTTCCTATGAATGAGACTCTTCAGCTCAAAGATGTGTGATTTGGTATGAGTCAAACACTCCAAGCCCAATTGCATGTTCTTGCTCACCCAATAGCTTCTGCTGCAGGTATTCAGGTGCCTCTTCATCAAAATGATGGTGTGGATGCAAAAAAATCCTTGTTCAGAACAGATGTAATAAAATACGTTGGTCTGAGGTGACATAAATCTTGATAACTTTTATGAAAACTCTCCCAGACCTTTGCACCTGAGTTACTTGTCATCTGCACTCAATTTAAGCACACTGGTGCAGTTAGAGCAATATGCCTTCCATCCTCCCTGACTCTCACAACAGCATGCAGACATGCTGCTAAAAGCTGTCTTTCAAATGGTTTCTGTTCAGATGTGAGAAAGAGAAAGAGTTTGCTGAGCTGGGGGTGGCTACAGGGGAGGGAAAAGCAAAACATGAGAGCTGAGGGTTTGTGTATCACCATATTGCTGGAGAATTGAACTGAGCTAATTATTTTCAAGTTATCAGTTTTCATTTATTTAACACTAATTCTCTTTTCAAGACTACATAAAGTTTACCAGGCATATGCTCTGCAAATTAAGCAAATCCCCTATTTTTGGATTGACAGGAATAACCCTTTATCCATGACAGAACTGGGTAAGCAGTCTCACTGCTCAGATGTGAAACATGCTCTCTCACAGTACATCCACTGCAGCAGCATTGGCCTCTCACTTACCAGCTCTGAGCCCAAACACACACACACAGAAGCAAATGCAGGGATCCTGTGCTCTCTGCTGGCACAAGGCAGGTGAGAGGAAAAGGACTAGAAAGGAACTGAAAAGGACTGCAAAAGCGGGAAAGATCCCTTTTATCATGCCTTCCTTTTATTTTTTTTTCCCTTTATTGTTGTTCTCTGGCAAACAGGCACATTAAGCTACATAAGCATTTCTTCTGACCTGATATGGGAAATCTTGGTGTATTTCATTACACAATATAATGCTGTGTCACAAAACACTCTCTCTGTTGTCAGAAAGAGCTTAAACCACAACCCAGAAAAACACACAAAAGACCATTTGACTGTTCTCATATACGATGTTTGATTAAAAAAATGAAAAAGTAACCATTTATCCAAGAAAACCTACCAACTCAAAGTATTCAAAGCTTGTTAATAAAAGAGTGCTGATAGGAAATTAAAACTGTGGCCTAAAAAAATTGTGAAGGTGATCCCAAATTCACTGTCATGCTGTTTAGTGAATCTTATATGTGGTTAGAGGAGCCCTCAAAGTAACAGCATCACATTTCTAGCACATCAGAAATTGAGTCCCAAATTCCTGCTGTGTCTTCTGTGATGCCTCGGTGTACAGCCTGCATGAGAAAGAGCTCATTATGTCCCACATGATCACAGAGGCCCAGCAGAGATAACAGTCTAAATCATTTGTTCTCCTTAAAATAATTTATTCATAGGTAGGAATATGAAAATGTGCCCTTTATGGAGTTTATCTGTGTCTATAGCAAACACAACTTAAATCAATTCTTCATCTCCAGGACTGGCAAAGTTTGACTAAGGCATTAGGGATTTTTTATTAACCTCCATTAATTCAGCAGTCCTACCACTTTAATAACAAATAAAAATGGATGGCTAAGAAGTTTCATCTTATTAAAAGGTGTGAGTGAGTACAATTAAACATGCCTTACATATCTCAAGTTACATTACACATTCTAATAAAATTCCAGGGTTATAAAGAAGTAAGTGAAGTTTATTAGGCTGTTGACTAGTGATCACATATAGCACATAATTTCTGTTGTAGGAGGAACACACAATGATTGATCATAATTTCTCTTACAGTTCTGATTTTATTTTTGGCATTTCTATAGAATGCTCAGATACCCCATAGCAATTTAATTTTAATTAGATGAGCAAATAAGATGATGAAAGTTGTTGTTTTTTTTAATGGCATTCAATGAATTGCCTACATATTACATTCTACTATTTAAAAAAGCTTTAGAATCTACATGGGTTACAAATCTCTCTAAAATCCTTGTAATTCTGCTCATTTTTATTCAGCAAACTGATTTTCCATTAATCTAACTTATTTTAAGTGAGTGTCTCAACTACTTAGTGTCACTCCCTACCTACTTTCTTTTAAATTAAAAGTTCTAGTCCAAAGTTTTAGCAGGCTAAAGTTCAGGACCAATCCCTATTTAGCACACGAGAAATAAATTAAAATAGTCTAGAATCAGACCGTATAACCTTTTGAAAGTAAGAAATAATGCATAAAAGATCTGAGGAGAAAATACCAGACCACATTATTTAACATAAAACAATGAATTAGGAAAAGAGGAAAAAAAGAGTATATATCAGATATTGTAAAGAAAATGGGTCCAGTATGGTACTAATATAGCAATGAGGAAAGCAGGCACACAATGTTACACCATTGAAAAGCTAAGTCAAGATAAGCCTGCTTTATGTGTCACTTAGAATGAATAGGCTGTATTAATATGCAGTCCATATTTTAAAATTACCTCTAAAATAAAATGAATAATGCTTCTGCTGCACAAACCAAACTCCTTTATCTGTGCAATAAAACTGGGGTTCTGAGTCAGTTAAAAAATAAAGCTCTTTAGCACAGATAAAAATTCAATGAAGAAAAATCACCTCCTATGATGAAATATGGAAAATAAATTATGCCACTTGCTTTTGCTCCTTGCTAGAATGACATTTATAAAAGCATAACTTAATTTTGGGAAGAGATTTGCTGCATTTCAAAACCTCATGCAAGTTCATCAAGCATGAAGACTCACAAATGTTAGGTGTTAAATATAAAGCTCAACCCCTTCTTCAGCATCAGTTTTCTGCAGGTATCTAATTTAATATGGCTTCTTAACTTGCACGTGTTTATGCAGAATTTGAATGTAATAATCAGCTGTTCAAAATAGTTTACTGACATACTCATCCTCTCCAATGCAGAAGAAACAAGAAAATTCCATTGCTTCTACAATAACATCCAATTTACTCAGGTTTTCCCAGAGAATCAAAATTTATCACCCCATATTTTTCAAACAAAATATAAAAACAGTTCCATGTTTAAGACAATTGAGGATTTTTTTCCCCCTGGTGGCTTATTTAATGACATCTTCTTTTTGACACTGGAAAAAGGAATGAAAATACCTCTAAACCAAAGAAGTTAAGACTGAATTTTCTTTTAAAAAGAGATAATACTTTTTCCTCCAGATCTCTCTTTAAAAAAAAAAAAAAAATAGTAAGAAACATCTCTCATTTAAGAAACTAATCAAAACTAGTAAGAAAAATCACACATCACTTAAATCTTAGCAATTTCCCCCCTAAACATGCAAAATAAAGGGTAACCTATGAAATAATCTAGCAATTTCTTCCATGGACAAGAATGCAGAAGTAGATCTACAAGATTATTTCAGAATTCTTGAGGCATAGAGATACTAGAGAGACCAAAGAACTGAGAATAGTGGTCCTGCAGAAGATATTACAGGTAATGGTAGGTATGGCTGGTGTCACATCTGCAATTTGTGTCTCACTGGAAAAACGAGAACAGCCTAAATGTATGTTTATATTTACAATTATTATTCCATCAGAGGTCTACATGAGAAGTGCTGGACTTTGATTGCTATTAACTCATTGGACTTTACATGTTTTCCTTCCCTCCTGGCCATCGAAGGACTGCTGTTGCAAACTGAGACTGTGTGTATAATTTCCTCTCATTTTGTGAGGACTTGATAGCTTAAAAACTAATTTTCAACCATTACATTTTGAGCCCTCAGTTTAGTCTCATTGCTACACTAATCACATACACATGCTTTCATTCTTTCAAGAAATACAATTTTTAAGTTCATTAGATTTTTTTGGTTGTTGTTATTATGTGACAAAGAACTGAAATACATTGATTGCTCAATCAGTTACACCTCAAATGTATTATAATAAAACCTTTGCTTTCTGGTTTTTCTTCACACGAAGTTTGAAACTGAATAATGGGACAAAAAAATGTGTTTTATTTTTGGTTTTGATGGAAGAAGTGACAGGCCTGATCCATTGCTTTTGACAGTTTATATCCCCATAGCCTGAGCTGAAATTCCAGTTAGGATTGAATAGATTTATCTGATTCCCCAGACTCATCTTTACCTCAGTGATACTGGTCTGTGACAATAATAAGTTGAGTTTCTCTTTTGAAACAGAGAGTGAACCTGGCTGATGCCTTTCCCTTCATTGCTGCTGGGAGAAAAGCTCATGATTTTACAGCACAAATCTACCTCCACCAGTGAGCTGAGTGAAAACACAAAGAGCAAAAGAGTGTTTTTCCTCAAGGCTGTTGCTGTCCATTCAAGATTCCAGGAGTCAAAGGCAGCAGAGGGCAGCCCAAAGGCATCCATGCAAGTGAGCAGGGTCAGCCCAAACATAGCAACAGCTCTCTACTGAGCCCTTAACAGTCTTGTTAATCATTTAGAGCCTCTCTTCTGCTGTTGTTACAATCACAGGATGGTGCTGCATGATGGTGCCCATGGCATTACTGGTAGCCAGGAGTGAGCAGGCAGTGGACAGGAGGAAACACCATGTCCCAGTGGCTTTGCCAACTGGAACCCCCCACCCCTCCAGAGAAACCTTGCCAGCAAGTCTGTGTGTGCTCTACCCCCTTAATATCAAATTGTAAGGTGCAATGCTGGAATATAAATAAATTACATCTATTAAAACAACAACAACAACAACAAAACCAGAAAGGTTGAACCAGATAATCCTTGAGTTCTTCTTTGCACATGGTATTCTATGATTCCGAGGTTGAAATAAGGACAGTCCTGAGTCACTAAGCCACCCTGATCACCATCAGACCTAAGGGAATATGGAAAAGTTTGCGAAAAGTGTTTGGAATGTGTCTAGTTACCAAATTCAAGAGAAACAGAGCATATATAGAACCAACATTCAGATGTGAAAAACAGGCAAATCAAGTCATAGAATTACGTTTTGTATTGTTTCAGTAAATATGGGCAGTGGCACTTATTAACTTTTTCCCCTTAATTTTTGTCCCACCATTTGTGGACAAATGGGCCTGACTGAGTATAATAAATATTAGGAATTACATATATAATTTCTGGTATTTTAGCTTGAAGTTTGGTAGTAGCGTATTTCTAGTAAACGAAAAACATTTTGGTTGATTCTCCCCATTGACTTTGAAAATTGCATTCGAGTACTTCTCATCCCTCACTCTTCCTCACTGTCAATAGTAGCATGGAGCTAGTGGGGCAAAAGAAGAAAATAAAAAAGCAGGATACTATTGTAATAAGCATCACAGCACATTATTTTAAGAGAATAGGGAAATGCAAAGTAGCAAAATGTTATAATTCAGTTTAGGACTTTATGTTTTAATTTTAATGTCTGCTGTTCTTGTTTAAAGATTCATGGACTCTTAAATAACTCTGATCTGTCAGAACCCCATCTTTAAGTTCTCTTTTATCAGATTTCCAGCACTGCAGTGCTCCCTAGAGTCACATGGATGAACTAGTTTGGTTCTGGCCTGATGCTTGACCATTGCTCAAGGACATCCCAGGGCAAACCTCACTGGATACTCAGACATCCAGTGTAAAGAGAATATTCAAAGTTCTCCCTAGCTCAGATGTGGGTAGCTGACTTGTTTAGTATTTGCATGTTTCCTGTAACCCACTACTGAGACAACACAGGTTTACTTCCTACACAACCTATTCTCCTTTTACATCCTTTTTTTCTCTTGGATGTATCATGGTCTGCTTACAAAGATATTGATATTTTCCTTTTCTGAAGTTATTTCATTTTCCAGACTATTTCCAATGACAAACTCTATCAAGAGATTCTTTCACTATGCACATGAAATACTCAGAACTGTAGATAGAGGCTACTATTAATCATGAATTATGGTAGCAGATGTTTTTCTTAACATATTTTTACCAGTTTTGTACATGTTAATACAACACAGTAAAAGTTCAGCTTTGGCAGCAAAACCACACTTGCTTTATTTTAATATTTATGTTATTTTAATGAAAAATAATTTGAGAAATACATTTTTAAATATAATTATTTTCTTAGATCTATACCTAATATCTCAAAAAATCTTTCATGTTGATTTATTAAAATTATTAGAAAATGCATCTCTCTCTCCCTTCCATTCATACTGTTATTAAATTAAAGAACAAATGCAGTCATTAGAATTATTATTAACAAATTGATGAAAGGCATAACAAATATAGGATAGCACTGCTAGAACACCACTTTAGGAAGACCATTTATTATGACACCTTATAGTTAATAATAATCTGCTTTAACAGCAATTATTTTCTCCAAGTTGCAGCATGGTCTTTTTTGCACATTGGTGCAATGTAAGAGGAAGGAAAGTTCATGGTTTTCAAAAGGCCTAGGGATATTCTACTTGGAAAGATAATCCAAATTGGGCCTAAACCTCATATCATTCAAAGTCTTACCTTTAAGGTGGAATACTTCCAGAGATTTTGCATTTTAAATTTCTAAATCCACTTTATGATCTTTTTTATTGCAAAATGTTACTTTTTTCTTTAATGGAAAAAAAAAAGAATTTTTCTAAGAATGGTTAGTTAAAACGACAACAACAATTTATAAGTAATTTCCAGTTGAATCAACTCTTGATCCAGACAAATATTACTGGAAGAAGCAGTCTTATCTTAAAAATCCACAGGGAAATTCACATTTCCCTTTGAATTTATTCTGAAATTCAACTTTTGGAAGTTTCCTACCCTCTTCTCTGCACCAACCTTTCTAAAATGACTATCACAAACATCCTCTGATTCGATGATTTTGCTATTTATGCAAAACTTTCTTTTACAATGTTGAATTCTGCAGTCAAATTAGGAAAAACACTCTTAATTTCTTTATTGTACAATGTGCTTCTGGGGCATAAATTTCAGAAATATGGAAAGGCCACCACTTCTACACCAAAATCCTCAGATAACTGCTACCCAATTGTAATAGTAAACAGCACATGCACTTAAGTTGTATTATTTCATCAATTATACTATTTAAACACAAAAATTACCATTGTCAAATACTCCATGACTCAAGTTTTAATTAAGTTTGAAAGACTTTAATGTAGTCCATCTTGGAACATGTGCTTCCTCTGGCAGATAGCTGTTCCAATGCTCCAGCAGGTGCAATACAAGTGGGCCATGTACTTAATTTGGCTGGCTATTGACATCATAGGGTATTTTTTTTGCCCTCAGTGACATCAACCATAAAGACATTTCAAGTGCACATAACTAATGCTTAACAAAAGGCAATTAACAAAAAACCTCACTTTCTCCATGATTTTAACAAACTGAACTTGAAAAGGGCACTAGTACAGTAAGAACAAACTCAAGAAAAAAATATTATTGCAGATGATTTTTTAAATAATTGTTAAGATCTTGGTGTTTGGTTTTGGTGGTTTTCTTTTCCTAAACCCACATTATGTTAATATATATTTTCTCTTTGCTTGCACAACATTTAATGACCAATTTAAGTACTTTGCAATTGTTTATTAATTTCTCTCAGTTAAGGGCACCTTAGAGTGCTTGAGTAAAACAAAATCCAGGTTTGCAGGCTATAGAATACATTTTGATAAAGAGCTGCTCAGAATTGTGCTCTCTTTGTCAAAATATTCTAATCAAAATATATCAATGGACAGGGCCATTATGTAATAGTTTTCATAATATATTAGTTTCCCTTACTCTTTAATTTTATTGGGTTTTTAATCACCAATCTCTGCTTTTCATCTTCTCTTTAGTAAAATATTATGCTGCTGCTGTCCACTGGAAATTTACTTAATTTTTATACTTCCTTAGAACCTAAATATTTCACAACAATGTTAAGTTGTCCCTATGTTACATTGATTGGTTATTCTCACTAGTACAAAACCAGAATCAATATCCCTTTCTGACAGTTCTTTTAACACATTCATAAATAAAGGGTTATGTCTTCCTCTGACACACATGTACTTACTTGATTTATAGCAGCTTGAGTGCCTGGGAAAAATCACACACTATTACCTAGGCAAGTACAAGATTATTGTTCAGAGTTTCTATGGGAGAAAATGGGGGGGGGAAATCTTATCTGTCAGCTCTCCCTGTAGCAGAAGAGCTGCATGATGAATGCAATGCAGTTGCAGGGATCTGGGAGCCTTCATAAGGCATTCAGGGTAATCCACGGGATTAAAATAAATAAAAAGAGTGTTTTGATCCACATAATCAGAGCTGCACACCCATGCCTCTTCTGCATTACTGTGGAAAGCATTCAAGACTAACCCAGAGCAAAGGAGGACAGGCCTGAGTAGGTTCTTCAAATTCTGCTGTTACCCAAATAGTTTGTCTTGTTCCCTCTTTTCCCACTCCACAAAGCCACACATAGTGCTTGTGCACACTCTACATCGTGAGGTAATAAACCAAGAGAAACTCCAAAACACAAACTCACCTCTCTTTCCAGTTCAGTGAACCGTGTCATGCAGTAAGCACAATAATTTGCATGATGATTGTAACCAAAAAATTTAAATAAATATTTCATACATATATAATATATATATTCCTAAATTAAAGAGAAATGTTTCATGCATATATAATGTGTATATATGTATGTATTCCTGTAGAGTTGGGAGAGATGGAGCCGAAAGAAAACAAACAAGAACCATGACTCAATGTAATAATGGCCAATTATTTTTCAAGCAGCAGTTTGAAGAGAAGTAGTAATTAGAATATAAAAGTTGGGAAGTATTTACTACAACATATAAATATATTTATAAACCATATAAATGCTTCTTAAGCAACTCCTTTACCAGATTCCCTTTGTTGTTAGGTTCTTGAGTTAAACGGTGTAGCACTGGAGAATAAGTATTAAGTAAATGCCAACCATCAATATGACTTAAAACTTACTTCCATGGAAGAGTTGAACTAGAAAAATTAATGCTACCTGTTCAGTTTGTCCCAATTCTGGATTTCAGGCAGCATCTTGAAACTTGAAAAAAAAATTAAAAAAATTGGAAATTACATGGATTTTTAAAAAGATATTTCTGTCTCTCTACTTTCTATGCTCATTCACCAAACCAATCATCTCACATACTCATTTCTGAAGCTAAGATTTCTATAAAAATGCAGCAGTGAGTCATACAGAACACACTTTGCTTGTTAGTATGATGATATCATTATTTCTGTCTCAGTGACACCCCTGTAACACCATTGCTATTGAATGTCTAGGGATGATCTCACTGGTCATCAATTTATTTAAAGCTGGAGCATTTTTCAATACTTTCACAGGAACAGGTTTTATTCAAGTGTAGTTAACTGTAACCTCCCAAAATAACATCCTCGGGAAATAATTTCAGCAATATTTTAAATTATAACTAAGAACTTTATCTCAAGTAATGGCACAGGATGTTCCAGTTTCAGAAGCCTGTGTTTTTGTGTCTGCATCATGTTTTTATTTTCATAAATTTTTTGAGTCTGAGAACACCAGAAAGAGTTTTATTACAGTGCAAATGGAGATGATTCATATAATAATATTTAAAGAAAATGACCCTGAAATTCATAGCAAATGACATGGTAGTCAAGAATATATTTTTTCATTACATTTTTGCACTGGATGATGTTAAGTCTTCACCAGTTAAGATGAATATAAATGTCATTCATATAAATAAAAATAAAAATTAGTAGAGGTTTTTTAAACATGAAGAAATATTAAGAAAAGGAGCTTCAGACCAACAGGCTTCCTCTTAATTTATGGTGGAATATCATACAAAAGGAATAAAATTAAGCTCTTTTATAAAGACTATCTGAATTTAGTAGATTAGACTACCTGAAGAGCACTTTTTTAGAAAGCTCTTAGCTAATGGTTCTATACTATCAAAATACAACAGACGCCCTTAACTGAGTCAAGAATAAACTGAAGCACAGCTGGATGTTAAAAACACTTCTCTGTCTGACCTAATAAATAGTACAAATAAAAAACGTTTACAACATACAAATAAAAAATGTTTGACTGCTGATAAAAAAGTCTAAATCTCAAATACTGTGTTTAAAAGAAATTTGGAAGTTCTGGTAAAAAACACTTTTACAGAAGTTGGTTACAGATCAAAATTAAAAGGGCTCTGTACACCATGGGAATTTTACTGATCCCTACTGATAAAAATATTACTTAAAACTATAAAAATTTAAAAGATTAGTACTGAAGCATTCAGCAATTTTGGGCCAAAACCAGGTCTCCAAGTTGGGAAACATCTCAAGCTGCTGCTTTGCTTAAAAGTAACTCTCTATTGCATACATCAATGCCCCTGTATGTAAGCTGCACATGAGCACAGGTAATTTACAAAATAGAAACTGCTTTTTTCTTTCTTTTCTTTCTTCTAAATCTTGTCGAAGCTGGTAAGCACAGATGCTGATGCTGAAACTTTGGCAATCTCCTGACATTAAGCTAAACCGTAAATAAGAACAAAGAAATGTAAATGGGCATGTTATTTTCACTTCATTTATTATAACATTTTAGAAGTGTTACAGGGGGTTGGTTGTTGTGTTGTTTTTTTGGGGTTTTTTTTGTTGTTTGTTTTTTTTTTTTCCCCACCTGCTTTGAAGTTTCAGGTTTTGTTCTGAAGGTGGTTCCCACACAGGGATTGTCCTCACCGCTTCCCTTCCCTTCAGACCGACCCACCCCTGCTGTGTCAGCAGCACATGAGCTGAGCACTTCTAAAGCTTCCTGTAATTAAGTTCACCTTGTTGCATTACAGGCAAACATGTTCAGACTTATTTTGGATACATTTGGGAAATAATAGCTTTTTAGAGTCTACAATGAGAAGCAACTTGGGCTACTAAAATAAACTGTGGTGAGGACTGTGTCTTGTAGTGCTTTTACATGTGGCAAATTCCCTTGGTGTCTCGGTACTTTCATCAGAAAATAAGGAACAATAATTTCTGTTGTTTTGCATCAGAACTAACATAAGTTTACAATAATGTTTTGTTTACAGTGCATTGTTTGCGTGTGTACCTAGGATGGGATTCAGTTGACAAAAGCCCAGTACATGGTTCCATTTCAGACACAATTTGGGCACCCTGCCTGGACTCTGCTGCCTTTCACAAGGCTTCTGGTCTTCCCTCAGCTCCCTTGTCATGTTTCCAACCCCCACAGAAACATTTCCGACATCCAACTTGAAGTTGCACAAGGCACATAGGCTTTGGCAGTTGATTCCAGCCCACTCAGAATTATGTAAACTATGACAGAGTAATTTTCTGACATGTTTTTATGCATGTGAAAAGTACTAGCCCAAGATCTTCAAGGGACAGAGTGTCTCGTTTCATGTCATGACACAACAACTAATAGAGCAAGGGAAAACTGTGGATGTACAATTATCTGGGTATTTTTCAACCCTAACAAGATGTTAACACAGTTCATTGCTGGGTAATAAGAGGTTGACTTTCCTCTGCCAGCTGGGACACAGAGCTCAGCAGTCAGACATTTCACTGGAAGAATTTGAGCCTCAACAAAGAAGCTGCAGAATACCCACAACAAAACACAGAGCCACCCAGCCTGACAACCCAGGGATCCTGTGGCTTGTGCCAGGCTGACATGCTGATGAGTGCCACAGAAGTCACTTGCCAGCCTGCAGAGTAACACTTTGCAGGAGTACTGCATCCAGCTGTGGGCTCCTGAACAGGAAGGACATCGACCTGAAAGCAGCTCCAGAGGTGGGACACAGAAACTGCCAGAGGGATGGAACACCTGACCTGTGAAGACAGGCTAAGACTGTTCAGCCTAGAGAAGAGAAGATTCTGGGGAGATCTTAAAGCACCCCCCAGTAGCTGAAGTGAGCTACAAGAGAACAACAGAGGGACTTTTTACAGGGGCATGTAGTGATAGAACAAGGGGAAATGGCTTTAAACTGTCTGTGGGTAAGTTATGTCAAATACTGGGAAAAAAATCTTCACTACTAGGGTGGTGAGACACTGGCACAGGTTGCTCAGACAAACTGTGGGTGCTCCACCCTGGAAGTTCAAGGCCACATTGGATAGGGATTTGAGCATCCTAGTTTAGTGTAAGGTGTCTTGCCCATGGCAGGGGTTTGGACCAGTTGAACTTTGGAAGGTCTTTTCCAACCCAAACCATGCTATGATTTTCTGTCTTGCCCTGTCCCCAGCAAGGTCAAGAGAAGATGCACCCTCATGGCACATGCAGCTCTGGGCCCATCCTACCATCCCCAAAACACATATTTTGTCCTGCTCAGGTGGCAAATGCCACACCAAAGCCTCTCAGCCACGATGCCCAAACAGCAAACACAGCAGAAAGACAGCCCTGGATCTCTGCAGCTCCTCCTCTGTTTTCCAGCCATGATGAGAAACATCAAAACACACCTGAAATCTGCTTTTGGCCTCTCTCAGGGGTTTTGGCCTCCCTCAGGGGTTTTCATCTTTGCCTCAGAAAGGGGAAAGGAAATCAGACACTACTGACATGAATCTTTTGTACCCATTTTCTCTTTCTAAAATGGTATGGAAATCTGGCTTTCCTAAAATACTGCTATTCTATCCTCATTGCCCTGACTTTTGCTTTGGCAGTGTAAATTAGAACTAGTGTGGTTTGTCCCATCCTCAGACAACATGTGAGGAGATCAGATTTCTGCTTTTCTGAAAGGACTATCCATCTGCAAGTTTAGGAGCCCAAACACATCCCCATTTTGGAAACCATTATTACATCTGCTGTTCCGAATGGTCATTAGGACTGGCTGAAAACTATTACTGTAAATGGGTTCCAACTACAAAGTTTCTCAGGGAATAGCTGCATTTCTTAGAGCAAGGGAGGTGGTGGTGGTGGGGGAAGCAGTTAAAATCTTTCAGTTCATGGCTATTTTCTAGATTTTTTTTTTTTTTTTTACTATCACAAGAAAGCTTTCATATTTCTGTGGCACTTTCTTTTAAAACCTCTGTGAAAGGAACATCTTCATTAAAGCTGGCCTTGAAACAGCCACTAATGGGAATGCTCAATTTTAAGATCCTCCTTTGAGGGACAGATTTACACACCAAGGCAAACCACATAGGCATTTAAAATATTTTCAAAACCAGGGCACGGAAACCTGAGGAATCTCGGCATCTGCAAAAATGTGACTCTAATTTGTAATGCTGAGAACACTTAAAAACAAGGTCTTTATTAAGGAAATAAAAATGAATTCTGACTCATTGCTGTTAAACTGGTATTAAAAGAATCTGGAAGTCACACAACAGCACTGAAGAAGAGAAAGGAGAGAGATACAAAGAAAGTACATAAGAACAGAGGAGATTAATAGGTTTAAAGGAAAAAAAAACCTGACAGGTTTAAATATAAATGTACTATGTGATGTTATTCCTGCCTGTTCCCTTACTTTGTAGGTCTTGTTCAGATACATGGTAGAAAAGGAATGTGCGGAACCATTTTGATCCATTCAGTTTTAATAGTAAAAGTAATTTTCTCAGGTGGGCACTGAACAGTTGCAATTTCAGTTTATTTTGCCAGAGAAATTCTTTTAAGACACTAATGGTATGAGAGAGAGGGTAAGGAATGTCAGCACAGCATGCCTCCTAAGCTTGATACCAGCAGATTTGCAGAAGACCCAGAGACAACAAATGGTATTTTTCTGTTGAAATCTCAAGGTGGTTTCTTTCAAAAGCACTTTACCTGTGGGTAATGAAAAATAATGAAAATATTCTAACTGTGCTCATGCAGCTATTGCTATTGTTGCTCTCAAGATCCATTTAAGCTCTAGCACAGTTGTCTTCGGGCTATCAAAACCATAAGAATTTTCTTCCATGAAAGACTAAAGCTTTCACTATCTGCTTTTCATTCCCACTCCATGGCAGCTTAAAAACCTAACCCCCTCTTCACATCCTACCTACTAATTACACTATTTCTTGTGAAAGACCATGCTAAAGGTCTGTCTCTTCTTTGACAAAAGACTGCTTAAGCATCATATCATACGTGGCAGGTTAGTTCTACAGACAGGAACTGGTAACAGAAAAGTAACTATTAAAAGGAAGTTGTCTCCTTTTAGCCCACTGATGTCACCATACCACAGAATCAGTTAGGTTGGAAAAGACCAGCGACATCAAGTCCAACCTTTGACCTTTTTTGAAAATTCTGTTGAGGTTGGGATTTCTTTTTCTGGGGTAGGACATGCATGGCCAAGGGTGTATGCACAGGCAGGTAGGACTACTTACCAGCACATCCTTATATCAAGAGTGG
>JAOTQP010001652.1:6940609-6950964 GCA_026413545.1 Cichladusa arquata
ATAATAATAATAATAATAATAATAATAAGTATTATTATTATTATTATTATTATTATTATTTGTCAACTTCTTCCAACAGGTAAAGTCAATGTTTAAAACTCACATGTCTTGTCACCCAAGACACTGCTGGCAGCTGTTTTTTCACTGCTGAAGTAGTTCTTCATAAACTTCTATACTTAATATAGAAGTGAACTTGCTTTTTTAAAATACTTTCCACACACCCATTAAAAGTGTACCAGAGACCAGCATCACAATATGATAAATGAACTACATGGAAGATATGATAAAATCCTATTTTTTGATTTTTTTTTTTTTTAGTTGACTAGACATGAACAAGGACAGAGTTTGATCTCTGCTATACAGGCAGTTCACAGGAGGTCACCTTATCACTGCAGTGTTATTTTGCTTTGGCTTGGCTGAACTTTCCCAACATATTTATGATAAACAAAACAATTTTTTCCATTACTAAAGGCCACTCACCTAAAGCTCAGGGTCTCAGGACTTGTATGGGTTGTCTTTGCTTGAGCTGATTTTAGCCTTAATTTAAAAAAATTAAAAATCTGTATTTGTGATGGTTGCTTGGTGGCCAGGCAACTTTTTTTTTCAGATTTCTTTTGGTTTACAGTGATAACGAGCAGCTATTCATGTTTCTAGAATAAAATGAAGTGCAAAAGGGTGCACGTGTGCAGAACACTGCCAGAGGTGCAGGGAACCACAGAAACCACAGCTGTTATTCACAGGTCACTACAGGATTTCAGCCTTCCATTGCTCAGGTAAACCCAGCTTCAGAACACAAAGTGAATGGTTAGGAACCAATGGCAAAAGTGAGCACCTAAGCTGTGTTCAAAAACACTTCCAAAAATAAAGTCCATGGAGGACAGGACTATCAGCATCCCTATTCTCACAGTAAATGGAAGAAATTTCAGAAGACAAGAACATATGCCTCCCAGTTATGACTTCAGGATGCTGACAGCTCATCCTGACTCCATCTCTTTCTTTCAGGAAGGCTGAAGCTACCGGTCTTTGGAACCAGAGGGTTTCCAGAAAGGATGTTTTATTTCTCCTGAAAAGCAATATAACTGCATTGTGATTTTTTTTCTATATTAATTTGAAGTATTAATACTCATTATTGTAACTAATAAATCAGACTATTATATTGTGAAATTATGAACTGGAATAACAATAATTTCCCAGCTTCACCTGTGACAGTGTTCTTCTTTTGCCCAAGCAAGGTTTTTGTATAATAAACATGAAACATAATGACTCTTTCTTTCTCTATATATATAGTCACATAATAAATAAAAACACCAAACAGAGCTCACAACCACGTATATAAAAGATCCACATCATCCTAATTGACAAACAATATTTAGAAAATTAAAAGAGATATGTGAACACCTATAGTTCTTCAATCACAGGTGTATTTACCCCATCAAAACTTTGCAGAAATATTTTGCTCATTTCAGCTGTAACTTGGGAGGTTATTTCATCTGTAAACAACAGCAAAAAGAAGACATAAAAAAAATAGCAACATCATAAACTTGCTGCAATCTGTCCTAGAAGCATCAAATGAGTTTTCATCATCAAATCTTTTCAACCAGAAAGTGATTTGTGTTTTGTACAAAGTATTTAACTGAATACAGTGAAACTGCGATGAATTTTCAAAGATATGCAGTACTCATTTTATAGAAGTACACTTCAAGAGGTAATTTTATGGAAATACACACATTCCATCTAGGCTTCAGAAAAAGTCAAACTTTGTGAGGACTTTTTATCTCCTTTTTTCTGCATTTACTGAGTGTAACAGACAAGCTTTTGGGGAGCACAAGTCTTTCCTTAGACCTAAAATAAAACCAATAAACTCAAAGTTGAGAACTATTATGATCATTATTTAACCAAATCAAAATAAAATGGTGGTTAGTACCAGCAGAGCAGAGGGAAGCATCAGCAAGCAAAGCAGTAATAAGTTCAGTAGGTCTGATGGGACAGAGAGGTGAGGCAGAGGTGCCAGCTGGAGAGAAAGGTCAGATACCAAGGAGCCAGTATCTCGATGGTTTTTAATGTCAAGTACAGCTGTGAATGTTAGCTATGAATATACTTATTTTTGGTAGTTATTCCTTCAGAATCAGGGCTGAAAGATCAGAAATGCAGTCCTCCTCTTCTGAGATACCATTTTTCTTCTGGCTAGTGTATACATTTTTCCTTCATAAATTAATTATAGAAGGTCATGCTAGTGGCTATCTGATTTTTTTCCATGGAGCATCCACAGGGGGCTTTTAGTGCAGTATAGGAAAATGCATTTCTGATAGCTTTGCTCTGAGAGACATCTAATGCTTGGAAAAGTATGCCTTAAGTTTTGCATATTCTCAGGTTCCTCAGGCTGGTATCACTTGGTGGACATTCAGCTCTGACACATCTCTCTACACAAGGTCAGTAAGGCACTTCAGTGCCAGAAGAAGGGCTGGAATCATGCCAAGGATGCCTGGTATGCTTCAAATAAATGCCAGATTTTGAGGTAAATATACTGGTTTTAGTTAAAGTAGATGGTGTTCTTTCTGCCTTATGAGACTCACCAACAGCACCAGTGTGAGGAGGAGACATTTGTAGCTGGTACAGTTGCTAAGTTGATGTCCTTAATTGCTCTAGAATTAAAATCACAGATCTATTTTAGACTGATGATTTCATGAATGATTTTAAAAGAAAATAGATCAAAAAAACCCCATACCCCATTCTGCCTTACTCTGGATTGACTATATTCAAAATCAAAAGCAGTTTGAATAAGGACACTGTCCCTTTGAAAATTGTTTTAAATATCCTCTGAAGTCAGTGATTTTCTTTTTCTATTCAGAAGACTCAAAACTTGCATTTTTGCATCCCCATCAAAAGCTTTATCAGAAATTCTCCTAACAACCCTATTAGTAACACATATGCAATCATCATCACGCTGTATTTAATTGGGACAGATACAAGAGTCATAGCTGTTTCCATGAGTGTTTCAAGCTAAATTACATTTTTGATTGACTTACTTGAGTGGCAAATCTCCATTAGTCAGTTATATACTACATGCTGTGCTATCACTCTCAGAAAAGCAAAAACTCCATTAAGCACTACTACAGCTCTCAATCAAGCAGGGTTTTTTTTTGTATGCATTCATTGCATAATTTCTGTTTGAATATTCCCCCATAAAAAAACCCAAACCAACAAACAAAAAACCCACCACAACTCAACAGTCTTCACTATTTAAAGTATTATAGTAAATGTCATTCTTTTTAATAAATAGTTTGCTCAAGTATATTTCAAGTGCTACACAAATAAATAGTCTTCTTTTAATACTTGCAACTAATCTATGTTATTTTATAAGTAATAATTCTGCTAAAATGAGAAGAAAGAAGATTGGATTACAAGTCCCTTTCCAAAAGAGCCAAATGTGTATATATGGAAAAGCGTTAAAAAGATGAACTTTATATTAAACTAAGCAGTATCAGTACATTTACCATATAAATACACTCCTAAGTCCATTCTTTGGTGAATGGTTACTGAAAAAGATCCATATCAAGTTAATGAATTCTACTCTGCTGACTTACAGAAAAGAATATAAAATAGAAAAATCTACATATATTATTTCCAACTGCTTATTAGATAGACTTATCTATAATATATATGTTAGGCACAAATTACATTAAAATAACATTTACAGAACTGCAAAGGAAAAGTTTCACAAATTAGAAAATGGGAGGGGAGGAATGAAAAAAATCAAGGTTGAGTAACCTCAGCTCACCCCTTTTGCTTAGGCAGTATTTTGTGATCTTTATTTAAAGCACATTACGACATAGCAAACGCTGGAAGCCACTGCAGAAGAGCAGTGGTAGGAAGTTAGGAGACATGGAGCAAGGATAGATCACTGACATTCCCCCTTAAGGTGGCACACATCGGATGCCACAGCACAGTCCTGGAAATACTGCTGCTTCATTAAACCCCAGACCTAGAAATCCATCAGAGGAATTTGTGGTTTGTAATTCCCAAAGTACAACATAATTAGGTTCAGTCTAATCTGCTTAACGTCATAGGTGATTCACTGCCACTCTCAAGGTTGAATAAACCCCAAAATTCCCAGAGCAATGGTAGTAAATCATAGCCTAAAAGGTAAGGGGCTTAGAAACACAAAGCTGAGGCATCAAAGTGTTGATAAATTTTTTTGACGACCATGGTCACCAATTAGGTGAGAGAGAAAATAATGGTTCTGGGCAAAAGGACTTTAAATTGGCATGAACAAATAAAGTCCTCAGTAAGGGTATAGGAAGAAACAGAAGGGAAAAAAAAGCAGGCAGTACACAAGAAATACAGCAAGAAAGATCCATCAATTGAAGAAAGAACAGAGGGCACCAAACTGAGGAGATTCAGCAGGCAGGTAATTTAAGAGTGTTTCTAGAAAGTGGCAAGAAAGATAAAAGCAAAACTCAGCAAAATGAAATAATGAGAAATCATGAGAATCATATGAGGCCACATGATATTCCCATTCCAGGGAATTAAAAGTGTTCTGTTTGGGACAATAACAGGAAAACTCAGAAAACCTTACAGTGAGTTAAAACTAAATGGTTAAAACGTTAGCAGAGGAAAGCCCATGAGACAGAAGAATGACTACTACGTACACAGCAGGCATCCCCTGCTCCAAGGCAAGCATCAAAACAGGAAGGAAAAATATGTCTTTAAATCTCTGTGTGAAAATGAAAGCAGAGACACAAAGAAAGCTTTCTCCAAAGATTATCAGCAAAACATACATGAGATAAAGTCCAGAAAGTGACAGCACATACTGAAATTAGCTGGAGAATCATTAAAAGCAATATTAATTGCAATAGAGAAATTATTTTAGAAATAAGATTGTAGTTGCCACTGGTTCAAGTATGTTTTGAAATAGAAAGAAATTCTTCCACCTGCCCCCTGGAATATCTGTAGGTGAAATTGAACATTCAATGGTCTGCAAATACCTCCTGGCATAAATTCTGCCCTTTCTGAAGGCAGGAGTCTCTTGAAGGATCAAATTTTTGTCTTGTTTTGTTCCCAAATCTACACAACATCTTCATGCAGCTAGAATATCTTCCATGTAAAAGCATTTCCCAATAGAAATTAATCTTTATTCCCCCAAATTTTATTTATTTGAGGCTACAAAGTTTTCTGAAAACATCTAAGAATTCCTCAGCCGTGTTTGCATTATGCTCATTTTTCTTTGCAATCTGACATATTCTTAATTTTCAAGTTAATAGCATCAATCAATGGTTTTGCATTAGACCTCATTTTTGTGACAGAATTCTACTTTGAAATGGCCCTGCACAGTGACCTGGCCACAGCTCTCAGTGAATTCAGCAAAGGCCATGACCTCTTGCAGTTGTCCCTTATTGTGACCTCCTTAATTGCACATGTTAGGAGACACCAGCAAGTCAATAGCCATCAATCTCTTTACTCCATTCAGCTTTTAGGGCCATATTTTAGACTGCTCAAAACACCAGAGAGTTGATTTTAACTCCTAAATCAATGGCACTTCAGCATATTAAGTATCTTCACAAACACACAGCACTCTGATATCCCATCAAACTGACTGGAAAATACTATTTTTCGGTGTGTTTCCTCTTGCATGTAATGTCTGTGTAGAACAGCTGAGGGACTATAAGTATTTTTGCCAGATGATCCTCAGCAAAATCATTACTTAGAGCAGATCAATAATGTTCTCCCTCTTTAGGAATCACACTCTGATAATGCTTCTGATAAAATAAGATAAATAGATGAGCTGCAGGTTGTTCCACCGGATTCATGGTTCTATGTCTACGAGAATTTTGACCAAAATCCAAGAACTGGCAGACAGCATTTCATCTGTTCCTACTCTATCAGATCTTATTGCTGTCTATTTTCTTGCATATTTATTAGGCTAAGTTTTCTCAAGAACAGACTGTAGTAGAGCAGAATACTTAGTGTACTGGTTTTTTAAAATCCCTCCAATGGGGAGAGTCACACACCAGAAGTACTGGAATTGGTAAAAATGACCTTGCATAAATCAATCTAAGGTGTAGCTAGCTTTGCTAGAGCAATACTTTGTGAAGAAGTTGAGCAACTTACCTGGATAGATCTAAATATTTTTATTTTTCTATTTTTTGAAGGAATGAGCTGCTGCATCTATAGAGAGATTCAATTATTATTTCTCCTTATCAGGCCTGAAGTTCTGCTACCTAATACATCATGTCCTTCTGCATCTTTTTCATAGAACTGCAGATCTCATAACGTTTCTTGACTCAGAGAATTTTTCATTTTGCTTTGGTGGCAGTTTTTTAAACAGAATTTGCCTATTCAAATTGGGATGTATTTTCTAGCTTGTAGAGCACTGGTGTTGTCATGTGGTTTTACAGAAATGGTAGTGTCTCAGTTCCTAGATGCTCCTACATAAGTATTCTCATATATATATATATATAATATATATATATATTCTAATGATCAATCTCCATTTACTCTATGCATAAATATGCAGAGAGCATTTGTAAACATTGAACTCAACAAAACTTTCTTGTAATTCATTTCTTTCACCTTAAGACTTCTACCTAATTTCTTTAATGGACAGAGGACATGACTAGCTTAAATGAAGAACATTTTGGTTTACACTGCCTTTTTTTAACTAGTAAGATATGTAAGGAAGAAGCATTCTAACATTTTTAGTACCTTTTATTTAAAGTTGTGTTTTTTCTACTCCTGTTTGACCACAGCATTAATCCAAAGGTTAAGTATTCTTGTTAGTGTAAAGCATTAAGTCCAAATCACAAATTTATGCTTGATATTTTTAAATGGGTACCAACAAGAATTATTTGATGATTACCACAGACTTTAAGAGAAGCTGAAGATTATAAAAATAACTAATACTTTTAAGTTAATTTGATGCCTAAAAGGAAAAAGTTATATTTGTAGCAGTAAAAAAAGGACTTTCTTTCTTCCTACATAACCTTTGTTCATCCTGCTATTTGCACCCACAGGTTTGATTTCCAGCTTTTCTTCTAGGCAACCAGAAAAAAAAAATATTTTTAATCTCTAACAGAATTTAGCTCAATATATACAGGGTTTTACATATACATACAATATTTTAAGGAAAACCTTGAAACCAACTAAAGAGGTCATTGAATTCAAAGTTTATATGTGCTCTCTGTATATTTATGCATTTAAGAAATTATGACAGGTTATTAAGAAGAGCTGTTCTTAGGGGCAATTGTTAAGATAAACTATCCTACACTTCACCTTCCTTGGATACCATCAGCTTTCACCCCTTTTCTTTCAAATGTGTGTTGGGAGTTGTATGGTATAGTACTCACTAAATTATTTCATGATATAATAAGAGCAATTTAAAAGATTTAAAAAAAAATGATAAAAATGTGTCTCTTTCTGAAATTCTTACTTTTTCACAATAGTTCTGAAAACTAAATATTTTATTTCAATTTCCTCTGCAGAGAAATTTCAAAGGAATTGGGTAGATCTTTTGGCAATGAAAAATTATATATGTATTTTTTTAATATGCAGTCTGCATATGCATTCAGTCCACTGCAACTGATTTTTTCCTTAAAGACTTTGAGTTTATAAATAGGAGTCAAATGCCTTGATGTAACAATTTGGAACAAGTTAAATCTTTATCTTAGAGTGGATAATATATATTTTCCTACATGTACTCTCTGTGAAGACAAAAAAAGGAGTGCAGAGGACCTGTGTCACCAGTAAGAAAACCCCATATTTTTGTCTAAAGGCAGATTCCAGACATACTTTCTACCTATCAAAAACTAAAACTACTTCTGTTCATGCATTGCCCTGGTCCTGCTTTTGGCTCTGAGCTGAAACACGACTGACAGTTGTATTACATGAAAAACAAAAATGTTCTGAAAGGAGATTGCTTTGCATCATCTGTGTGCTATCCCACCTTCCTGCTCCAGACTCTGCTTGGCTACACTGCAATCCCCAAAGGAGAAACTCAAGGATCTATAGTGGAGAAAGCTTTATTACAACTGTGTTAATGGGTGGCAATGAGGGCCATGGGATGGATGACTCACTAATCTCTTAGCAAAAGATTTATGTCTCAAACACAACCACCTCCATAAGCAACGTATTTGGAGTGATTTATAAGCAGTGTGAAAAATGACAGCAGCTAATTAAAATGAGAAGTATAATCCTGAAAGGGTTGCAATAGCTTCACTAACATATATCTGGCATACAATCACAGGTAGCCAGGGAACACACAGAGCGAGCACACAAAGACAGCCACGTGTGGAAAATGGAAAACGCTCTCACCTCCACACAGGCTTTGGAGTGGAAGCAAGTTTTTAAGTCTAGCTCAAAAATATATCTTTGATCAAGGAGTTTAGTACAGAAAACCTCAACAATTAGAACTGATAGTGAGCCTTGGCTCAGTTCTCCTCCAAACACAGGACAAGTAACACGAGCTGATGAGAACTTGTAAAGTTTGGCTCCACTTCATAAAAGACCTGTCCATAAGCTGCCTGACTGCACTGTATTACAGCAAAGGTATTATCTCAGTGATATGACTCAGAGCACTTAAATAGATAATAATTTCTTTGTGACAGAATCTCACCTACCCTAATGTAGAGGTTAATTCCACGAGCCATAGCATAAAGAATCCTGTCATTAACTGCAATAATTACAATTTCAAGCCATACCCTGAGAGGAGCTGCAAACACCTTTACAGTCAGCTCTGCTTCAGTCAAAGGACAGAAACAGGAACCACCAGATGAACACAGCTGGAATATCTATGTCAATCCATTTGACACAAAGTTCAAATCACACAGAACAATTATTGTCTTATCAAAGTTGTTGAAATGCTTTAAATTCTGTCACCAAAATTTGTTTCATCTCAGGTTGACCTGCAAACAGAATTATTTAAAGATGTTCCTTGAGTTGCATGGACCTGTAACCTACCTATAAGTATTCAGCAAAGCAGTATCAAAATAGAGGTTCATAAAACTCAGTCCTAAAATAGCAATGCTGATAAGAAAAAAATATATGGGTTTTTAAAATTTATGTTTCCCTTTCCAAACACAGTTTGTGAAGGCACATATTTGTCCTTCATAAATAATTTGAGAGACTGATACAAGAGGAGGTAGAAATAATTCTGAAATCAGAAAAATATCACATTTTGGAAAAAAAAAAAAATATGAAGATAATTGCCTGTAAGAGGAATGTCTTTAATTTCTACAGCGGTTAAGTTCCTCAACAGGATGGAATAATATTCAGAATATCCTTGATCTGTTTATAAAAAGGATGGGGTGATATTGCTGAGAGCAGAACAGAGAGCTTGATGACACCTAGCAGGTCTGTCCACTGATGTAAAAAAAAAAACAACTTAAAGAAAATACAGACTCTTTTAAAAGGACCACAAGGAAAATAACACGTTCAACAAATTGTTCATGAGTTTGCACAATAAAATATTGTGCAGAGGAGTAATTTAACTCCTGTATAATCCAGGCTGAGCTAGCAGATTCATTATGAAATATTTGTGCTCAGCTTTAGAAGGAAAACCTTCAGAACATTTTGGGCTGGACACAAAACTCTTGGGCTTTTCCACTTTTTGCAGCACTGACCCTTGATCTTTTCAGGATATTCCACACTTCATTTTGGTTTATGCTCAATTATTATCAAATACCTGTCCTTCAGATAAAATTTTGTCACTGGTTATTTTATTCATGGTGAAGTCTCTTCTCTTGCAGGGAATCACTGAAGTCACACTGATGTCCAGTAAAATTGCTGGATGAGGCTGCCACATTGATATCTCTCCACACTGACTAAATTATTTCAATATTCTACATAACAGTTGCAAACAGTAGGTCCCTTGAAAACTATCTGAAATAATTTTTTATTTATTTAGTTGGGTCTTTTTGCAGTGTATTAACTTGCAGGGGGTGTTGAGGGTGTGATGCCTAAAAATTGAAGCAACTGTATGAAAATATCCACAGTTCACTAACACTTTTACAGCCCAAATTTTATGCCAAAAGTTAACTGGGATCATAATTATGTGCTCAAAGAAATCTTCATAATATGTTACATGTGTCCGCAAAACCTAAGGAAATAATAAAGTACATAAAAGTGCTTGCATTCTCATTCACTGGCTCAAAAACACTGCCTGCTATTGAATTTTCCGTTATGCATTATCTTTCCTTCTTCTTCTCCTTCTCAGCCTCAGGAAAAAAAAAAAATTAAAAAAAAATATAAATAAATAAACAACTTCACTGAACCAAACCAAAATGGGAAAAAAAAAAAAAAAAAAAAAAAAAAAGCAAAAAGCAAAAATAAACCCAAAACCAAAAAAAATAACCAAAAGCATA
>JAOTQP010001652.1:6958966-6970471 GCA_026413545.1 Cichladusa arquata
AAGAAGTCTTTTAGCACCCAGCTTAGAAATGTAACAAGATTTCTGATACTTTAGCTTGAAAGCTTTTTTTTTTTTTCAGTATTTCTTAATATGTGCAACATATTGTAATATGTGTATGGTGTCTCCTAACTGGCAAAGTTATGTTTGATTTAGGAAAATGCTTTCAGGAGGTGATCCTCAAATAACAAATCCTTAAGGGCTTTACCCTGCCCTCCCATTTATAAAAGAAAGGTGCCCACATATTTTCTACCTGCTTTTTAGGTACTTTTTTTTGCAAGTAAAACTGCTTACAAAGTAAGCAAACTCCCTGTAAATTTTCATCATCCCTCATTTTAGCTGTTGCTTAAGATATCTTTGAAGAATTAATAGGAACTGGTGTCAGTAACCGAAACCAGTTGGTTGTATAAATAAAATTCAATTTTACTTCCAGGAGTCAAAAATCAAAATAAAACCTGTTTCTTTCAAAGATTTTTTTTTTTTTTTTTTTAATTGTGGTAAGATGCAACCTCCAGAGCCTGATTCACTGCTGTGAATCCTGTTTTTATCCAAAAAAGAGTTAATTAGCTTTACATAGAGCTAGAAAGATCCTGACAGTGACAGTGTGGGGTGATGATGAAATCCTTACTTTGTCTTACTCTGTTCCATCAGAGCACCTGCCCACACAGGTACAGGGGCAGACCAGCTGCATTTCCAGCTCCATCTCCACATGTTGGTACATAATCACCATCCAGCCCCTGTAGCTCCAATGCAACATTAATTTTGCAACATAATTACAGCTGATAAACATAATGTGAGAAAAACGGATGCAATAGTTATTAGCACATGTTCACTTCTATCTGAAATCAGTACATATTTTCATATTTATAGAAATCAAGATGCAATAACTGAATATATTTTTAATGGTTGAATAGTGTTTGGGAGAAAACCATGCTTTTCTTTACCATTTTACTTATTTCTCACACTAAAATTACATTTAAAATGAAGCCTCAAGACTCATTGACTTAAAAATACCAAGCACCCAAAAAGAATCTTTTACTGAGAAGAAATTTTGTATTTTGACTTGAGTAGGACTTGAGTGGGAAGGGGTTACTATTTCAGTAGCAAGAGAATATCCATAAGGCTCTAAGGAAGTTAATAAGGATTATAACAGTTCTCACTCTTTCTTCACACCACTTCAAAAATCTGTAAATAAAAATGAGGATAAGATATTTGCTGTTAGGGATCTGGAGTTGAAATAGACAGAAGAGGCATCAGTACTACACCATTAACATTAATACTTGTACAGCAGCTACCATCTTGGTTTTTTAAATGGAAGACACCTCCAGGCAGATTTTACAAAGAATTTTGAAACCAGAAGCACAATTAGCCCAGGGTCAACAGCCTGAATCATGACTCAGTCCAAGGACATCAGATCATGGATCAATATCTCTGATAAAAAGAACAAAAGCAGAATTAAGCAGGTTACATGTAGGCAAAGATGTAATAAGCAGCAATATTTTTTTCACCTAAGTTTGAAGAGGAAAATAAATGAAGGACTATGATACAACAGCCCTTTGTTGATAATATTGTTATATTATTCTGGGGAAAAAAAATTTAAAAAATAATCTAGGACTGTGGTGTTTAATGCCTAGTAACTGTGAACCTTAGTGAGCTAATTCCATGTTCAGACCCTATAGCTGCAGACTCACATACATAGCTTTCCCCATATGAACAGCCTCAAAGATTTCAATGGGATGAAACATATACCAAACATACAATATTCATCTGAAAGGAATAAGTGCACTGTAGCATGAATAAATAATGTTTAGTGAAAGGTTGGGTTTGAGACAACCTTAATCAAAGAGTCTTAGAAAATCTTGGATTGGAAGGGACCTCAAACATCATCTTAGTTTCAATCTCCCCTCCATGGGCAGGGATGCCACCCAGTAGATCAGGTTGCTCAGGGCCCCAAACAACCTGGCTTTGGGATGGGGATGAGGAAATATTATTAAAAAAAAAAAAAAAAAAAAAAAAAAAAAAAAAGGTCATTTTAAAGAGAAGCATGTCCAAATGTGAACTAGAGAACCCTGTCTCCCTGGGACACAGGTCTTGAGTATGAGGTATCATTTGCCAGCCAGACACCACACTTCTCCCACTTCAAGTCCTCTCCTAGGCTAAGAGACCACAGGAGCAGTAGGCACTGCACAGCCAAGAGAATTTCCTTTTACACCCCATAGAAATCTGACAGCATTCCACATTAAATAAGTGTTATGGTTACCAATCTCCTTCAGTTTTAAACTCGCCTTAAGCTGCTGTTAGAGAGTTATTTCCCTCTTTGACAATTTGCTGACATCTTGTTAGCATGGGTGAAGTCATCACTAAATTCCCTTCTCAAGACTCACTGCAAACTTGATGGGAAAGTAAACACTTTGCACAATAGATTTTTAGCTTGTGCGTTCCTCTAGTTGCTTTTGCAACACAAGCAGCTTTGCTCAGCAGCAAATCCTATTCAAGTAGTTATTGTGATTGCCTGCACTAACATGAGACACTCATTTAAGAAGATTACAAAATAATGATGAAATTGCAGCATTACTACATTGTAAATCTCATCAGTGAGGATAGAAAGAAGCTCTCAGAAAGTAACAGATTGTTATTTCAAGTTTCTCCGTTTTCATTATCTGACTTCTCTGAACATAAGGAAAATAAAGACATTGATATTTTAAACTTAATTAAATATTTCAGAGGTAGTTGTATTTAATGCCTATATTGTAGTTTAGAAGTTTAGCTTCACCCCAGAGTTAACAAATGAATAGCAGGTGATTAAAATGCTGTTTATTTTATCAGCAATTCTTTCCATAAGCATTTCTGTTGGCACTTTAAACCACCTTGTGAAAGCAGGGCAGCATCAGCTTCTGCACTGGGCATTTTTGCACTATGTCAAGTATCTAAAGGGCTTAAAGCTCTGAGGCATCTATCTGCTGAAAAACTCAGTAAGACATCCACTACTTTAAAATAATATTGTTAACATATATTCAGCTAAACAAAGTCAAGAATTCAGACTGATTACTATAACCAGGCTGGGGAGGTACCAAACCTATAAAATTTAAATGTTGGATTGCTTTTACTGCTTATCTGAGAGGCTCAGTTTCAGGCAAAATTGAAGACTACTCAAATTATCTAAAACTTCAGTCTCATCATAAAAACAAACTGGCTGGTCTTGTTGCAGGACACCTCACTCCCTGTAGATAATCTCATAAAAATATTTCCCTTTTTTTCCCCCTAATTGCACACCTTGAGGGGTTTGCCCCTTTCTGTGGCATACAGTGGTCATGTGCTCTGCTATAAAAGTGGGAATGCTGGCTGCCTCCAGGACAGTGCAGTGCCTCATTAAAAATTGAGTAGCTGCTCTTCCCAGCTTGGATGTATTGGCATTTTTTATATCTCTGGCATCCTAACAGAGTTGTGAGTTACTGAGAGTAGTCAGTGCTCTCACTTGGCCTGAACACCTTTTTTGAAGTAGTTTATATAATCAGCAGAGCGATTTATGCCCATATTCACAAGTGCTTCACACAGCCAGGCTCTCCTTCAAAGTATTATAAAGCACATTACCATGTGTATAAGGCTTTATGTACAGATATTCTATATACATTCATACCTAGATATGTCTTAATTTAACATGCTTTCTGGAAAGGACAAACACATATCTTATAGAGAGAGTCAAACATAGATATGTTTTAATATAACATACTTTCTGAAAAGGACAAACCTTATCAAGTGAAATATTTCTCCTATTGAACCTGATAGTAAATAACCTCAAAAATACATGAAGCTTGGGAAAAAACAAGAATAATTATTTTCACAATTAAACTTAGGTAAGGAGCTTTTGGGGGTGACATTTCTGGTGAAGCTAGTGGTTAACAAAGGGTAGTTGACAATGAATAGCTATAATCCACTACCTTTGCCTCTGCTTTTGCCCTTAAAGCAAAGTAGGTACTCCAAGGACAGCAGTCTGCTAGAAAAACTGCATGTCTTACATGCAGACAGAAGAATAAAATGGAAAAAAAAAATCTAGTTCTCATTTATCAGGAATACTCTGGCCACAAATAGAGCTCCATTTGAGCTACCTGTTCAGGTGAGCTATCTTGAAAGGATTTTTATATTATACAATTAGCTGAGAGCTGGGTTGGATCTCTTGTGGGTAAGGCAGCTGACAGGAGCATATCTTCTTTGTACTCCCACTGCACTGCAGATATCTCTGCCCCAAGACATTCTGGGCTTGCAAAATACACAACTGTTATTAGCAACTCTTGACTCAAGTTGCTAAACATTTTAGGGAAGGTTCTGGTTGCAGAACATGCATTTCCATAGGCCTCACTGCAGCTTGCCCACATAGAATGTCATCTTATTTCCATCCAGAAAGGAAAAAGTGATTTTGATATGATCATCAGAGTTAGAAGAGACCTTAAAGACCACTTTGTTCCAACCCCCATGCCGTGGGCAGGGATACCTTCCACCAAACCAGGTGCTGACAGCCCCATCCAGCCTGGCTTTGGACACTTCCAGGGATGGGGCATCCACAGCTGCTCTGGGCAACCTGTGCCAGAGCCGCTCTATCCTCACAGCAAAAACATTTCTTCCCAATACCTAATCTAAACATATCATCTTTCCTCTGAAAACCATTCTCCCTCTTTCTATTCCATTCCCCCTTGTCCTATCATGGACATGAGACACTTGCAGGGATCAGCAGGAAACCCTGCTAAGGACTTGCTTTTATTGTAAGGCACAAGCACTTTTCAAACTCTTGGTCTGGTGATCCTATTCTATTCATTCCAGTTTTCAAGTAATTTGAGAAATCTCTATTGCTTGAAAATGTGTCTTTATGGCAGCTTTTATAACCTAATGTTAAAACATATGAATTTCTTTGGGGAAAAACAAACAAACAAACAAACAAACAAACAAAAACTTAGTGTCATAGCCAGAGTATACTGCATTTAAAAGAAGCATTTTCCCCTTAACCTAAATGTTTTAATTTTGAAAAACAAAGTAAAGGAAAACATTATTGTGCTTTCAGATTTCAAATAGCTTTTGGCAGACGACATATGTTCCCCAAAAGCACACTTTTGGGACTTGGGCCTTGACAGAAGCAAAGTACTAAAAGGGTGAGCAACCAAATGATATATTCCATCTCTATTTTCAGTAATGCTATCATTTGTAGCATTTACAACAAAAACAACAACAAATGAGTATTCACAAAGCAACAGCTGTCCTTATCTTCAAACTAATCTTACAGATTATCTCTGTCATGATGTTTACAAAAACTTGACTATGGTTAGGCAGATGATATTCTCTAATTGCTTATTACTTATAGCAAAGATGAGAATAATTTCATCCCTAAAAAGAGTTTCTTCTATCTCCTTTTTATATTTGTCTTGGTGAATAGGGAACATAGGTGAATACCTATGTTCCAAACATAGGTAATAATGATAGAGACCCTAGATGTCATCAATATTAGAGAAAAAGGAAAGAAAATAATGTTTATTTCTCCATTAGAGCCCAAATTCTCAGTTACAGACTATTATGTACTGCAAATGATTCCTGTATTTATGCTAGGTAATAATTTGCTCCAAATGTATGAAATTATGTCTAATCATTTCTCTTAGGTAACTATATGATGTTAAAAAAATCTACTGTGTGAAATCAGATTTAAATGTCAAGCTGAAAGAAATCCACCAAACATATCTCTCCAGGTATCACAGGAATGCTAACATTAAACTGCAGACAGGAACACAATTAATATAAAAACCTAAACCAAGTCCAAACCAAAAAAGTACATCCAGCATAAACCCAGAGGTAATTTTTAGGATACATCACAAGAGACTTTCAGGCAAATAAAGAATTCTTTGGGAGCGCTGCTGAGATTCAACAATATCAAAACAGGTAGTTTTCATGAGCTGCCTTAAAATTCCTTAGCTATTGCTGGTTTTGGCACAAGTAACATAAAAATAAACTGGATATCAAGACTAGTATGATTTCAGCTCCAGGGGTACAGGCAGCAAGATTCATCTGTCACCTTGCCTCCACCTAGTACAGATCTATGTGATAGGTGATCTTAAAATATCACACTGGATTTCTTAATACACAAACTGGGAGGAAATGTAGAGGTAAAAAAAAGCTGTCCTAAAATTCCAGCGCTTCAAGAATCCTTTGAATACTAGAGAATCAGCTTCTAATTCTGCTGAAATTTTGAATTCCTCTCTCCAGGACAGTGATTTCTAACTTCCAAGAAAACAGCTCAATCCTCAGGTTATGGGCATTCTCCAAGAAAACTTGGTTTCTCCAATTCTGAATGTTTGGGGAGAGGGAAGAAGGGAAAATAAATGGAAATACATTCTCCATTCATCTAAAAACAATCCAATGATCAGATGATTCATATCAGTCAAGTGTTCAAGAGCTATATAGAATATTCTAAAGATAAAAATCTCCTCTGAATATGTATATAAAAGCTTGAATGATTTTTTTAGTACTTCAACAACTCCAGCAGTAACCCAAGAAGCACAGGGCTGGAATTGTTCAAACAGTAGCTAATATTCAAATAACCCATCAAAACTGTATTTCCAACAGACTGGCATCATGAAAAGAATTTTGGATAAAGGGGAACAGATGAAGAGAAATAGCAAAAAGAACTCAGAGGAGCTGTCAAAGTCCCCCAGGACAGTTTTAGACAGAATTAGGACACCATTTGCAGGGAAAGTTGTTGTTATGGACACTGAAGGCTCAGCCCCAGCTCTGCGTGAAGAAAGCAGTCAGAGAGGAACCTGACTGTTCAGCTCCAATCAGAATTACATTTACATTTATTTAGTCTCATAACCTGTGGATTCCAAATTTTAAAGTAGCAGTTCAGCCTCAGACTGGACTTTAATATTGGATATACATCCAGGTGAAAGGGCAAAACCCTGGGGTATTCTTTTTTGGCAAAATCTAAAAAAAAATTGGGATATAGAGGCACATTCAGGATACAGATACATCTTTCAGAGATGCAAGAGTTAAGGAACAACACTCCCAGTTAAATACTGGCAGGCAGCATTGGGTAGCTGCAAGTACAGGTAGAGAGATGCCATCTGGGAGGTGTTAGGTGATACTTTGGAAAAGTGCTCCCCTCTACAAAGAGGCAGAGGCACACAGCAGGTTCATAGCCTGAGCATGGTGTGTCAGGGCTTATCTCAGCATCCCTGGCTGCTGAATCCCGACTATAAATCACAGCACCAACCTGCACCTGACTTCCCATGTCTTTGGTGAATGCTGTAGGCACTCTTTTTCTCCCCTCCACAGTCTCCATGGCCCAAAGCTTGGCATTATTAATCTTTGATAGAGATTAAAAACAGCTTTAGAAGAAGGCAGATGGTTCCCAGAACAACACAGACTGTGGTGTTAGGATATTCTTAGTGAAAGCAAAAAATTTTAAATTCTGCACCAAATAAGACTGACATTTATAAAAATTCCACTGGGACATTAGGCCAAGGATGCAGATGATTATTTTTTCCACATAAGGGCAATAATCTGGCATGGAGTCCAAGGGACACTTTCTTCTTAGGAACCTCCAGTCCAGCTGGACACAGTATTCTGAGATGTTGGACCCCGACTTCTCACCCCAGCATTTCCTAATGGTAAGCTTTAGACATTTCCCCTCCCTGCTGTTGCCTCTGTATCACACTCTTAGCAGCTCCCTGTGCACAGTGTGAGGTTACTCAGCAACTTGAGTTATCTAAATTTCAATAGACAATGCAGTTTCCAAGAGCTAGGGGGACACAGTGACTTCAGTAGCCAGGGCCCTTTCCCAGTATTCAGTCTCTGACTTATTGTGTAGTGATATAACAAATGTTTTGAACCATTTGCAGAGTGGCTAAACAGTCAATTCATTAAATTACTGTATTTCCAGAGCGTGGAATATACCCTGGCTTTCTGATAGAGTGGAAGTAGGAGGAGGAGGAGAGTAAATATTTCCCTTAGTAAGTACTAAGAGACTGAAGAGATATAAATACACATTGAAATACAGAACACTAATTAAAGACAACCAATTAAAGCCTTTACATCTCTCTATTTCTTATCTCTATCTCAATTCTTATCTTATAAAACCTTTTAGTTGAAAAGACCATTCTAAAGGCACTAAGTGGAGTCCAAGGTAGATAAGTGATTATAAAGTCTCTGAGAGGCACACAGGGTCTTTAGAAGTGAGGATAAAATTTAGAAATTGATATTACCTCCAAATGCTCAGCCACAAGACTCTCCACATTGCTCTAGGTGATCTACAGACACTGGCAGCAAGAGTCACCTCGGTTCAGAACTCTGCAAAATTGCCATTTTCCTTCCAGAGAAGAGAGTCTTGCAGTGGCAACATTCTGCAGGGCACAGAGCTGTACAGACACTTGGTCCTTCAGTAGCAGCTAACACCTTAGGCCAGTCAGCCTAGAGTAGTCATAGAGATTTGATAAAATGAAGTGATGGTGCAAAGCCTACTTTCAACAAAAGAAAGAACTTCAGTAATTTAGGCCAGTACTTACTATATTCATTTTTAACAGAGGTTCACTGGCTAAGGGCCACGTAGATACCTACAGCAAGCACATGCACAAAATTTAACTGTACCAAAACCCTTATTGTCTTTAAATCTGTCTCTAAAATTACTGTGCAAAGCTTGGCACAGCAATGAGTGGAACTACAACAATTATTTTCCTGAAACCAGAGCTGGCAACATGCTCTACATTACTGGCTTGCATAAATACCTCTTCTTCAGGTGGTTTAATGCACCATTCAACAAGTCATCACAGGCTGATGTAAATCATTTGTGCATATTTCAGGAAGCCTCACAGGTCTAGAGGTAAATCACATGGCTATGGACTTCCTGGAAGAAATAAGCACAGCTCTTGAGGAAGGGAAGGAAAGGGGAAAGGGGAAAGGAAAAAGGAAAAGTTAAAATAATGCTCTGGATTTGGAGCATTTTCTTCCACTGATGAGTTGGAAGTTAACAGACCAGCTTCAGCTAAAGAAACGGACTGGAAATCATGGTGGTCAGTTTATTCTATTTTTAAACCTGCAGCCTCAGGATGTGGTAAAAATGTTTTATTCAGAATTAATTTTAACTAAAACAAGATAAAGGAGAAGATAGTTTCATGTGT
Source organism: Cichladusa arquata (assembly GCA_026413545.1). Taxonomy (NCBI): domain Eukaryota; kingdom Metazoa; phylum Chordata; class Aves; order Passeriformes; family Muscicapidae; genus Cichladusa; species Cichladusa arquata. The sequence goes on from JAOTQP010001652.1 coordinate 6,968,116, forward strand.
AAATAAAAATGATAAAGACAGCAATTCACCTGTCTGATCCAAATCACAATTAGATGGGCTAAATTTGAATTTGAGAGCTGGATTTGGGTTAAAGCACAAACACTTTAAAACTCTTTCAAACTCATGCAGAGTTAGTAATCTCAAGAAACAAGTTTTACCTGTTCTCCAAAGCCTTCTGGCTGAAAATCTAAACTTGGCCACTGAAAAAATGTGTCATGGAATTGAGCCAAAAAACTTAATGCAAGTTCAGGCATTTAAATATATTAAGGCTGAAATGCCACGCAATACTGGTCATGAAATTCCAGCAATCTTTCACTATCTGCTTCTTCACAGCAATAAAAAATAGTTATGAGTTGCCCAGAATAAATAATTTAAGTATTAAGAAAACTAATGAGCCAGAATACTGTTGAAAAATAAGGATGTGTGTTTCAGAGAATTTGTGTATGCAAAAACTTTGAAACTTGCATTTACAAACTTTAAATAGATTTTTAAAAAACTAATTTTTTTATGGAGACCTAAAACATCTACAGCCCTATTCCCATTCTCCCTCTGATATTGCCTGTCTTCTGAGCACACTACCTATACCTTTTCTCAGCTTACTTTTAATGAACATTAAAATAAACTAATTCTTCTGTGTAAAGACACAATACAGTGTTTCAGATTGACACTGGAACTCACTGGAACTGTTGAATGCAGCTGCATACATCCACCTTTAATTAAGATTGCTGCGAGTGCAGGTATTCCCAAGCTGTCCAAAAAATCACCTGCTGAGGAAATCAGGCAATCAGGGTCAGAGATTCCAACTGGAAATTATTTTGTCCATTAGGAAGACATGAGAGAAGATTAATGTAGCAGAGAGGTGGCTCAGAGAGAAAAGCATTACCCAGGCAAACTCAGGTAGGACAGTGCTGCAGGGGATTCCCCCTTGGGAAAGGTGGGAGTAGCAAGAGCTGCAGCTGTGACCAAGCATCTCCTCTCCTCCTGTGTTCAGGCAGACACCTTTTTCTATGTGTCTGAGAATGAATAAGGGAGCACCAAAGGTTAATCTGCTATCACAGCATGACACACAGTGCCTTGGCTGCTGCTCACCTCTGCAGGTTGGGTGGGTGACAAGGAAGAGCCTGTCAAGAGCCTGGGCACTTTTAGTTATTCTTATCCCCTTCCCTTGAGTAGATACATACTGAAGAAAATGCAAGCACATTTTTAGTCATTTTCACACCACATACATATGTAAAAATACACACACAGACACACACACTGTCTCTTTGGAAGCCATAAGAACAGACAAGCCATTCTTAGCACAGCTCCAGAGCCTTCTGGAATTACACTGGTCCTACACTCAGACAGGACCTCTCATCAGTGTGGAGACCAGCCCACTTTGCAGCACACCACTAGCCAAGCAAGGCACAAGCAGGAAACAAAACTGGATCTCTGCTCCAGAATGGCTATAACCAAAATACAGGATGAGGTCAAGCTGTGCCAAGGGAGGTTTTGATTTGACATTACAAGAAACTTCTTCATGGAAGGGGTTTTAAAGCACTGGCAAAGGCTACCTAGGGAAGGAGTGGAGTCACCATTCCTGGAAGTGTTAAAAAAATGCTTAGATGTGGCACTTGAGGACACTGTTTAGTGGTAACACAGTGGTGGTGCTGGGTTGGCAGTTGGACTTGATGATCTTAAAGGTCTTTTCCAATCTCAACGATTTTGTGCTTCTCAAAACTAAACGAAAAATAAAGCCATGCAGGCACTGAAAAATAAACAGGTGTTCTCTTTCAAAACTTCTCCTTTAATCTAAGAAATGGAAACTTTTGATGGACATCAGGCTGTGTGTCCCTGAAATGAAATATGGATCTTTAGCTTTTACAAAGTATTTCAAAGAAGGCACAGAGGAGAAAAGACATCTTAAATATAATATCTTTCCTCAGGACGAATCTCTCTCAGTATCAGTTCATGACACTGCAGACTTTGATGCTGCTTTGACAAATATTTTCTCTAAGGTGAACTTTAAGTTCCTTTGGTTTAGTTTTACCATTTTATTTTTTTCCACTTTTAGTTTATGTAGGAATTGCACTGAAATGATAACCTCTATTCCCTCCAAACAGACGGATTGGAGAATAAAGACCATTTATTTCTATTAAACTGTACCACTTCATATTAAGGTTATCCAGGCCACTAGCTCATGACAAAATATCTTGTTCAATGTAATTTCAATTTCAACCTGCAAGAAAAAGCAGTAGATACACTTGAAAGAGCAATGCAAGTTTTATATTTTTTAATTCCCTTAAAGAAAAAGGAAAAAAATGAAAAAAAAAAAAAAGGGAAAAAAAGTTATTTGTAATTCTGCAAAACTAATGAA
>JAOTQP010001652.1:6970633-6998419 GCA_026413545.1 Cichladusa arquata
AATTCTGCAAAACTAATGAAAAAATTACCCTGATAGTTTTCTTTTTTTCTTCCAATTTTGAAATGGCCTGCAATTTTCAAGATGTTGTTTTAAATTTTTTTTTAAGTTCTTGCCTTACATTTTTTGGGAAAGGCAAGTTATTTCCTCATTCCACATTGCCTTGCAATCTCAAAATAGTCATCTAACATGAGAACACAGCCAGAGCTGTAACAAGCAGAGCTGCCAAGATAACAGCAAGAAATTCCATCGTTTGCTTTCACCTTAGTCTAAAATGTAAAGTACAGCATTTTAAAATGCTTCATTTTGAACTACTATTTGAAGTCTAGATTGAAAAAAAGGTAAAACAGGCTCTGCCACCTGAAAAGCCTCAGTTGAGTCTCAATCCAGATATTTTTTCTCTTTTAATACATTAGGGTAGAGAAGAAATAATTTCCCTGTTCTTTAACTCAGTCATTCCATTTTGCCTTGCACAACTTTTATGGACTGCCATCTCTAGCTCTTCCAATTCTTTCCTCCTATTCATCTGCTGTCATTTCTTGAAGCATAATGCAATGGCAACTTACCCAGTGGCACCAGATAATGGTTTATTTCTTTACTCTTGCTCTGTTTAACAATACTTTTCTATGCACATGTTGAGTCTTTTCTGAAAAAGGACTGCAACTTTTCAAGTCTCCATTTGAGCTGTGAAATTTTATTCAAAAAGCCCCCTAAAAACTTTTAAGTGCAATTGCACCTTCCAGTATTTTAACATTTTCCAAGAATCAAAAGCACATGTTTTCAGTTTTGCTGGAAAACTTTTCCCTTTATAATATAAGACTATGGTTTCCAGTCCCTGTATTTCAGGAATTTACAGTCATGGAGTTCTACCTACATGAAAAGTTGTCAGCAGTCAAGGCTCAAAGTTACTCATTTACACCTCAAACAGCAGCTGATGCATGGGAAGGAAAGATCTCTCCCTTCTGGACTCAAAATGCTTTGAGCATTCTTAAAGCACTAGTGTAGAGCAGAAACAGAATGAAACAGTGAAACAGATTAAAAAAACAAAACACCTTTGAGACATTTCTCCAAATTAGTCTATTAGATGTGGCCTAGTGGAAGGTGCCCCTGCCTGTGGCAGAGGGATCTGGATGATCATTAGGGTCCCTTCCAGCTCAAACCATCCTATGATTCTACAATATGTTCTGATTTTTCATAAGTGGTGTAAGTGGAGGCTTGCATCTTTTTCTCTAAAAGAATACAAGCACAGCTAAGAAAAGTAAAAAGTCAAAAAGTAAAACCAAACTACTCTTTCCAGCACCACATAAGAAAGTCCTGATTCAGAATAGCATTATTTCACAAAAAAACTGTTTGCAGATTAATTCCTTTGCCAAACCCCTGTTTGGCACAGGACCATGGAGAAGCATTTCAGCTCCAGCCTTGCCTCCTCAGAGTTACAGTTTGTGAATTCAATTTGAGAGAAAGAATTTGGTATCCACCAATTCTCCAAAGTAAGATTATAACTAAAACACCTAAAGCAAGGTCTGGCTCTGCGCTCCTCAGTGCAGCATCACTTTGCATCAAACCAGGAAGCATTGACAAGACAGTACCTGACAGTAACCTGTGTTCTGATATTTGAACACTAAGAACCAAGCAGAAAGCCATGCAATTAAGGCTGCTGAGGACAAAACTGATATCCCAGACCACTTGCAGAGCAGTTATCACAATAATATGGCTTAAAATAAATGAACAAACTTTAGCATCCAGTTTTGTTTCTGTTACAGAAGATAGATGAAGCTTGACACTGATTTTCTTAAACATGATTAAATTTTTTAAAACTAGTTTATTTGATGAAAGGGCACATTTTGATGCAATTATGCTCAAACTGTCTTCTTGGCATGTAAAGCTTACCAGTTGTTTCACTTGAGGAAAGAAACAGATGTAGGGATAAAGAGTGGCTAGTAAACCTTGAACTTATTCTTTATGAAAAAAGCCCATTACTTCTTTATGTTTTGCTTAAAAGTAATTTTATTTGGAACAGAGAACCATTCAGATCATCATAACCTAGAAGGAAAGATTAACTCACAGTCCTAAAGTAGTCTATCACATGTAGTAATGAACTTTTATGCACATCTTGGGTCTGGGTGAAACTAGGTCCAAATAATTATCCTAAGCCAACCAAAGGAGAATGAATGGTAGGCTCAGTTACATCAAAAACATGCCATGCCTTTCTTACACTGGTTCCCTCTTTTTTTTTTATTACAAGCAGCATTTTAAAGGCAGAACCCTGAAGCTGCTCTAAAATCATTTTAACAATACTGATGCAATTATAAATTAACTGGTAATCAAAATGTATTCCACAATGCTGACATAGCATTTTTTTTTCATTCTACTAGACAGCTAGAGAATTTTTCTTTAAAATACTCAAAGCTTTAGACACAGCAAAATAAATTTTCACTTCAAGAATATTAGTTAATGGAACATCAAACCTTTATATGCAGTGAAAGATTAAGGTAACTGTTGCCAGAGGACAGCCTCTGTTACTCACAGGTATAAAAAATCATGGCCTGACACATTTAAAAGCTGAAACTATCAGCTCATCCTTAAGAAATTCACAACAGAGGCAGGAGTAATATAAAAATTCAGATCTCTTCAAAATCATGACTAATTCTGATGAAGGATTATCTTGTGCTTACTTTTGTAAAAGTCTGTGATGTGCAGATTTTCACCCCCCAAAAAACTAAACTGTAAATATTGCATTTACAGCTGCTCCTGTTAGATGTCTAACTATAAATTTATTTAGGAATGGGAGCATGATAGATACACCCACTTTCATGGGTATAAGCAATGATACATAATGACTAACACCAGCTTAATTTGTTCTTTGAAGAGCTCATTGAACCTTTACATATCAGTTTCCTCATTTGCAAATGTATGTTTTTATAGTTATTGGCATTCAGAAAAGTCTGTTACTCTTTCAAGTGCATCATTTCTTAAAGAATCTGTGTGCACACGATACAATCATTGGGGAAAGGATGGGTAGAAGAGAAGAAGGGTTATGATGGTGCTTCTCCCTAAGGACTTCTGCAGTTTAAATATTTTATTATGCATTTTTTTCTATGTTAATCTAACTTTTTAGCAATTTTATTTTAAATTAAATCAAACTAAATTAAATAAAATTTCACTAATGTTATCATTTAAATTTTAAATTACATTTATTTTTGATAAAGAGGGCGAAACAGCGAAGAGGGGCACTTAGAAACATCAATATGCAGCATCCTCTCTCCCTAGATTCAAGATCATAATCAGCTACATTTTCATGACAGGAAGGATATATTCAGAGCTACCCAAGAAGGCTCTGGAAATAAACAGTTGTTTATGTGCCTTCTGTCAACATACAGTTCAAATCACTGCCAAGCCCTCCTCCTTTCCATCATGGACTAATGGCCTCTGGGCAGCTGCCACGGAAGAACAGAGGATATGCCCATGTCACTGTCTGGAGCATTTGGTAGTAATTCCACACCACTGCACTGGTGTCTACTGGTGACAGCAGAGGAGCCCAACAGCTGCCGGTTCTGATGCTGAAGCAGACCCAGCACTGCAGATAAAAACCCTGCACTGGCAAGACCTGAGATGAGTGTATTAAGCATATGTGCTAGCCCAATTTCTGGAGTTGCTCTTGCTCAGTCTGCATAAAAACTGGCCCAGGAACAGTAGATCGCATCTGAAAAGTCTCTTGCTGCATGAACTTTGAGTACACTGAGCTATTAAAAAAATCCCCTTTTAAAGGTTGCAGTGACCCTTTCATTCTAAAGCTTCCTTGCTCACAAATGGAAAATTTTCCCACCCTCCTCCACCAGCTGTCTTAGCCCATCCCTTCCTCTAATGAAATTTCTTCCTTTTTTATCTCTTCTCAGTTCTGTGGCAGTTGACACCATAAAAGATAGATGTAGAACCCTGCTGAAGAGTCCACTAACCTTTCATGCTGATAGAGGAGACCTTTAAAGGGTTTGGCTGCAGCCTGTAGACTACCAATAATGATTTGTGCTATCACCTTTACAGATGTATAATGAATTTCAAGCATCTGAACATCTATACTGGACATATCTTGCCTGGTTGTCAAAAGGGACACCAGGAACCTCCTTTGACTCCCATTGTAGAGATCCTCCACCTGAAGAATCCACAAGGTCCTGCAGAAACCATATTCAATTACAAGAACCAGAAAGCTGGGGGGTTTTCTTTTTAAATTATTGCAACAATGTCAAAGGCAAACTGAAACTTCTTTAAAGCACTTCTGACACACCAAGTAGCTTCAAGAAAATCATGTCTCTGACCTCATTGAATGCATTTTCCATTACTTTCACCACCTTTGTGTCATGCACTCAGGTAATTGAAGCACTTCTGATTTCCTTCCTGTTCTATTTCATTTTGCAGCATCTCCTCCTGGGCAGGCTTTGGTGGCATGCAGCTGAAACACATCTCTTGAGTTGCTTAGGAGTCCTTTATGATGAAATCAGCAAGGAAGAGGCAAGGTTCATTATTTCTACATTACTGCTATGCAAGCACATTGCTGCATCACAGGCTATTGAAGTGAATTTTAATGTTGATCCAAGCAACATCATTCCAAATTTAATATGATAACTTATGGAGGTAGAAAATTACTCTGAGAGGACTACAGGTCTCAGAGTGAAACTGGTGAGAAAGTCATGCAGCATCATAACTTGCAATGCAGCTCCTGTGTTTAAGTTTCACTTTTGCACAGAATAAGGAGCTAATGCCAGTTGTGAAGTTCAAAGGATTGGCACTGCAGACAGGAACAGTTGAAGAGTTTATCGCCATTGCTTTCCTAAAATTATGTATACACAGAAGAACAGACAGGAGTTCTCTGTAAAAAATTAGCATACTATAACACACATGCAGTTTGAGGATGGAATTTTTAGAGATTAGATCAAAGACACAGATCTACATCTGTTTTATGAAAGCATTAGAAAAAAAAGCCATTTAAGATCCTACCAGTACATACTACCAAGTCAAGTTGTTAAGTTTCCTGTATTAATTAGCATATTCATCTGATATTGAGCATTTCAGTATCAATACTAGAATTCTGCATTTGCAGTGTTTTAGTTATATAAAAGACACAAGCTTATCAAATATCTTCCAAGGGGAAATAAATAGTTTTTAGCATATCAGCCTGGGTAGGTTTCATACTAGTGTCTTCTCTTTTTGTCTCTTCATTTGGTACAACAATTTAATGGTTTCTCACCATCTTTCCCTAATAACAAAAATCTCTTTGCTATAATTACAGGTTTATTGTGTCCTTAAACCATGAAAAAAGCTGAATTTGACATTGCATAGTGATTGTCAGCCTTACCATTTCAAACTAAACCCAAACAGACAGCAAATCCAATGTTTATGAAATCTGGGATGCATCAGAGTGCCATTTAAAGAGATCTGCATCACTTTATCTTGGTATGGCTTAGAAATATCACACATGAAGCACAAAGCTGAGCTTCATCCCTCTGCTGCCAATTCCCCCTGGCTGGGATGGGGAAAAACTGGAAGTAGCAGCATCTACAAGAGTGTGCCTCTGCCACTTTTATCTCTGAATCACCACTTTCTTCCTTCAGTTCAACTACCCAAGTTATAGCAGAATAATTTTGTACGCTTTGTGCAATACTGAAAAGATTTCCTGTCTCTCATTTGCATGTCTTTTGGCCACTTTTTTAAGCTCATAAAGTTAGAACAGTATCATAGTTTTGAGCTTCTCAGAAGTAAGGAAAAAAGCATAATATGGTCTCTGTCGGGAGAGCAAGGATGTAGAGGGAATAGAAGCAGCAAAATGTACAATAATTGCTTTAGGGCTTTATCTCTCTGGCTTTGCTGTGGAAAGACCTCATACAAACAAAGTGATTAGCTCATGTTACAGATCATTCCTAAAAAAAACCCAGAACTTCTCCAGCAACAGCTCACTAGAGATAGGGCTGCTTTTGGAGACACTTATTGTTCATGCATCACAAGTCCTCCATAAGTAGGAAAAGCAAAAAAAGAAAGTACATGCAAGCACTTCTTGTCCTTTCACAGGAAAACTGAACTGATGGTTTGCACTGAGTTCTACAGCTCAGCTACAGGACACCCACAGCTGCAGCAACAACAGAAAGATGTGTTGCAAGTAGGTAACAGCTGTGGGAAAATCCATCTAGCAGAGGATGAAATTTCATTCTTGCACAGCAAAGGAAGGGAAGGAAAACTCCAGTCAATTGTCACTTCTAAGCCGATGTAGAGGCAACTGTTCTTACCAGATGCATATTTAGAACAGATGTTCAAGACAAAGCTCACATATCAGCATGGATAACAGGTCAATTTTATCTTCAATTTTAAAGAATCTAGAGTTTGATTTTATGTATTAGCTACAAGAGATGCAGTTCCACTAGGTGTAGAGCAGAAAAGGCTGAAATATTTCACATAAAAATATCTAACAAAGTTGTTCCAATGGCATTTGGTCTGCATTTCACCAGGACTATGAAAACACAGGTTACTTGCCGGATTAATCCCCATGAGAAAACTTTTTTTTTTTTTTTTTTTTTTTTTTTACTACTGGCTGGTATATTTTTGTACTCCATTTCTACAGACCTATGTAGTTGCCTCCTGAAACTCAAATTTATATGTTTCTTAAATCAAGTTTTTGCTGCTCAGATTTTTTCAAAGTAGGAATATATTACTTTTTAATCTAGGATGGAACAATGTGTTCTGACAAGTCTTTTCTAAGACTGCGACCAGTGCATTTTCTGAAGAGACTGATCTGCTAAGAGTGTTTTCAGGTGTTGGATCAGTGCAGCCTTATGAATCTTAGGAGTACAACTTACATCCAAGGGAAAGGAGTACATCCCCTCCACAACTCCTGTATTCCACTCTGAGCTGTAAAAAAACCTGAAAAAATAGTTACGACAGCAACTGGTTATGCTGCAAAATTTCATTTTGTCTCATTTAAATACGACTCAAGATATTAAATACTTCCAAAGCTGGTTCATCACAAGTTTCTTCTTTATTTGGTGGCTTAGGAACTCTGAGGCATGAAAGTACTCACTGTGAATCCATGAGAAACAACTTTCCACTGCCACCTCCTCAAAACAAAACAGAAGCCAGAAAGAAACCCAGAGGAAGTCCTTACTTGGAACCACTTCCTTTTCAAACAGTATTTGCTGTGGGCTTCTGGCCCTTTTCTAGGCCTACATAGCAGAGCTTGAGGTGTTTGGTAAATAAATCTTGCATACTTTGAAGTACACTCCCTTTATTGTGACTAGTACTTTGAAACCACATTGTAATTAAATATTTTAAAGGATATCTTGCAAAATTTTAAAATATATTTTATTACAGTGTACTTATAAGCATTAGAAATTACAAAAGAAAAGTAAACTATTCTGCATATATGACAGAGAAATTATTATGCTCACTGAGAGAGAAACAAAGAAAAAACACTTTTGTCTCTTTCCTTTTAAACTTTTTTCTCTGCTAGAACAAGCAGTATCACAACAGAAGCATTTAATGGCACTATTAACTCAACCACCTAAAACCAGAACCTATATTAATTACTTTCATTATGCTTAATTGAACATAATCATCTAACCTAACAATTCCTTGTAGACTAATTAATAAAACAGCATGTCTTCTGGATCAGAAATGCATTAATTGATTTCTTTTGAAAGTAAGACATTTAGGGGACAGAATTCATAACTTCCACCATTACTATGTTTGGACAGACTTAACTTTTGCAATCAATGACTCTTAAGGGCAATGGATCTCATTGGTGGAATTGAAATTTCACCCAAATTTTCATAGGAGATTTTCTGTCTCTTTGGTGACATTTGAAGAAAAACACATGACTTAACAAGGTCATTTCAGAAAAACACTGTGAAGAGTTACAAAAAACTCTAAAAACTCATCTGTATTATAAGTAATCTTCCGCAATGCTACTTTTTCATGTAATGGTGTTCGAGTACACAGTGTCATCTCCTTAAGGAGGTAAAGAGTAAAGCATTTATTTATAACACTGATCAGATGAACCATCCCCCCCAAAAAAAGAAATTTTTTTTCTTCCAGCAGGAAGCACATATTTTCTCATGACTTGATCTGAACTGTCTCCCATCTCTTCTTCTGCTAAGCATGAGCCAGACCTAATTTCTCCACCTTGCTCTTGAGAAACCTGATTATTGTCAATAGAAACTTCACCCATTATTTCCTTTTGTGAAGGACACACCTGAACAAAAGCAAGGAAGACTTTCATCCTGATATTGTACAGTCAGGATTATCTTCTGCTACAGGAAACCAATACAAAAATGACCCTCAGCCTGGGAAGTCATCCTAAAAAGTAAACAATGGACAGCTTTCAGGAAGAATTATTGTCTAACCCTATTATTAAAACTATTATAATGTCTAATAACTAAAAAAGGAATAGGCCAGAGGGAGAAAGCTCTAACCACTTTGTCATTTGGTAGCTATGTAGGTTTGCAACCTAAAACATACATTTCATTTCATATTGAATAAATAATTTCAGTAATATTAATAAGTAATCCTTGAAGAATAAAATGAAGGAGCCAGACCTATACTTCATAATCAGGACACTTCCCTGGGAAGAGAGAGCAATGTGTGTTTGGCCCAATTAATCTTTGATGTTGCTCTGCTCTTCATAACAAAATTAAATTCAAGAGCTAAGAAATACCACAGACTAACTCAGCAAAATAGTTTAGAAGGCAAAAAAATTAAAAACAAACAAACAAACAATGGCAAACTCCCTTCCTGAAGAAACTGGCACCTTGATTTCACATCCTGCAAAAGCATGCTAAGCAGTGAGTTACATTTGGTGAATTAAGCAGGGGAAAGGGTGGAAAAGAAGAAGGAGACCACACGCTTGCATTCCTAAATCTCTCAATCCACTAAAGAAACAATACAAAGTGGGGGGGGAAAAAAAAGACTACTACACATCAATATCCAGAAAACAACTGTGTTTTGTCAGTCACAAGGTGAAAGTGTGTCCCTCAGAGGAACTAAGGAATCTAAATTTTAGCTTCACAGGAGTTTAAAGACCCATTCTCACAGTTAGCATTTCCCTCTGGTAAATTCAGCAATACCTGGTCAACATGACATGAACTGACCCAGTTCTGCAGGTAGAGATGTCCAATTCTCCACCTCCATCATACTGGAAGTTTAGATCCAGTTCCAATCTCCCACTGGAAACTGACTCCCTAAACCAGCACCTATTCACTGTGTATTGGAGTAACCTTTCCACATCTACTGTCGTCCCTTGAAATTATACAGCAACTTTGTCAACAGGGTTTGGTGTTAAGTGGCTTGTTTGAGGGATACTTTTTTCTGCACATAATGATCAAACATGCTTTTGTTTCAGTACATGCACAGTATGATACATGTTCTTTCCCTGGAAAGTTTGACAAGCTGCATGTTTGCAAGGATAAATAAATCTACCTGGTTTCATAAAAACTTGGTAATAGAAAATGCTCGGGTCAGTCATGGCAGAGGCAGGAATAATGTTCAGTGCTTGTGTTTCCCAGCTCATCCTTTGAGGACTTTCTTCTTAACTTCCTTCCTAAGAGTGACTAAGTAAAAGTTGCATTTCATTCACATCCAGATAACTAAAACTTTTGGTATTAGAATAATTTTTACAAATTCATCTGTTCCAACATCATTTAAGCTCCAACACATTTTAATTGAACACACTTCTGAATTGCTACATTAATATGCTACATCCTACTTGAGGAAGAAAAAAAAGTTTTTCTCATGAATCTCCTTCCATTCTTCTTTTCTCCCTAAACCTGTTTAATTAAAAATTTTTTTCAGGCCTCTCTCTTTGCAACCTTTGCCTCTGAACAAGTAAATGGTGAGGATCATCTTCCCAAACTTCACCTAGGCTGTCCACAAGAATCTTTGAACTGTGTACTAAATACCTGCTCTTGAATACAGCAGAAACAGATAAAATACAACACAACTTTGATTCCCTCACCTGAATTTCCAGAGAGCAGGCTCATGTGAACAGCCATGCTTGCCTCTTGTGAATCCATCTACATAAACTTGATTTCAAATCAGTCACATATGACCCTCATTCCCCTCCTCCCACTCCTCAACACAGTGTTTGAGAGCTCCTGACCAAGACACTATTTGAGCATCCTACACTTTGAGCTAAAAATCTTGCAGAGACAGCATATCAGTCTTCAGGCTATACCAGATCCAAATTACCTACTCTAAACTCTGATCCCTGTTTTGGATTCTAATCCCATTTTCTTAGTTTCTAATTAATAATATTACTTTAGTGCCTTATTAATAACTAAGGCCACAACCTAAATTATCATAATTTCAATAAAATAATCTTGGAAGTCCAACAACACAAACAGTGTTAAACATTTCCTAGCTGCAGACAGGTATGCCATAGCATGCAATTTTCAATTTCATAGGCATCAACAGATCAAGTTTCACTACCCTGTTATTAAGTAAGTGATTATAGTAATTAATGAATTAAGCAACATTTATAAGAAAAAAAAAATAGTTTAGAAGTAGCATACGTGAATCACTGGTTCCAGAGCTCCCAGCCTTTCCCAGGAAGCATGCTGCAAGTCACACCCAGCCCCAGGTCTGTTCTGTCTTGCCTCTGCATCTCAAGCCCTCAGGGCTGTTATCTTTTGACACTCACTTGCAACTGCACAACATCACAGGATCTGCAGCCTTACACACCATGAATATTACAAATTTTTTACTGCAAGGGATTTCAATGTAATTTTGGTTTTGTTAAAAGTATTAAATCCTGTTGACAAACCTCACCTGATGCACTGAGTCTCAGAGGTGCAACAGGATTTCTTTATAAAGACTTTTAAGAGGAATCCAAGGCTTGAGGGACATTCCAGTCTCAAAAATCTTGAACATCTTTGCAATTCCAACAGTTCTATGTCAACAGGAATTACTTACTTTCAAACAAAGCACTGCCTTCTTTCAAAAGAAGTTAGAACAGGAAAAAAACAGATTTTAAAATTTTAATTTATTTAGAAATGTCTGTGGAAATCAAAGCTACCAGATAGATTTGAGAACGGCGTGGGTTGCATTTGTGGTGGAGATGAACAGAATTGGGATATGTTGAAACTAGCTTAGTTGGTTCCAAATGTAAACATAAGATATGCTTATTGTATGCACTCTGAAACTAAAGAAAAATTTCACTTGGTGCTGAGAAGCTGAGGCTGGAAAAACTACTGTCCTAGCATTGTTCCTCGGAAGTCCAGAGGAAAATTTTTGAATATAACCCAAATCAGAGCTGATTCCTGCCCCCACACTCCCCCTTCCCCAAACAAACAAAACACTCTCAAGGCATGACTTGCCTTATTTAACAGCCCTGTTTAGAAGACAATTGCTGTAAGAGTTTGGCATCATTAATTTTTCCAGAGCAGTCTGTCAGCATGTGAGCCAGTACAAATGTGGAACTCATGCATGTGTGTTACACGGTACAGAGCTTGCCTTTAGCAGTTCTCCATTTCTGACAAGCAGGAAAATAATTATCAAACTACTTGATGCACCAGCCTGAGGCTATAGCAACTAGCTAACCCAATTTAAATTTTGCTGGTTTTGCCAATATATAATTGGCTAGTATTTTAATTTTTAAATTGCCAGGTTTTTCTGTTCTATCAGAATTCCCTTTATGTAACAAAATATCATCAAAGAAACAAAAAAATAACGATTAGGAGTGCCAGATGCTTTTTCTCTCAGGGGAAAAAAAGAAAAAAAAGGTCCAGAATCATAGAATAGCTTGGGTTGAAAGGGTCCTTGAGGATCTTCTAGTTCCAACCCCATTGCCATAGACAGGTACACCTTCCACTAGACCAGTTGCTCCAAGCCCTGTTCAATTAGCCTTTGAATATTTCCAGGGATGAGACTTTTCTGCATAACCTGTGCCTGTGCTTCACTACACTCACAGCAAGGAATTTCTTCATTACATGTGAAAAAAAATATTATTCTTAAATGACTTTTAATTGAAGAAAAAAAAAATGACTGTGGATTCAAAAATATGCTCTGAACCTATATTTGATTTTTGTCTATCGTCTCTCTACAGCTGTGCAACTCTATTTTCCCACATTTGGTTGTTTCTTATAAAGAAACTAGACCATAGCTTTACAGTTTATTGCTGTCCGTCTCTGAACCTATTCCAAATGTTCTATGTACTTTTTGAATCAGCAGGAACCAGTGCTGCATATGGTATCCAAAGAAATGCAGACAAACCTGAGATTAATATATGATGTACACTTTTGCTCTTTGTTTGTTTCCCAACAACCTCTAACACTCTGCTCTCTTTTTTGTTTATTGCTGGGCTGAGGTTTCCATGAAATTATTTATCATAAACTCTGAGATTCACTGCTTAGTGATAATGAGGCTTCAACCCCACCAACAGAATAAACATGTAGACCAAGGACAGCAGCAGGGCTGCAGGACAGAAACCTTCAAAGATACTTTGAGAACTGTGTCCCAGGACTGGCTTCTTGGTTTAGGAAAGCTTACATTAAGAATTCAGTTTATTTTCATTTTCCATGAATGAAAGCATTTTTAAACAACAGGTAGTGAAAAATACAGGAGTAATGAAGCAAGTTAACAAAGGTAAATAAGAAACAACATCAAGAATGACTACTGAAGGGCAGAATGGTTCAGAAACCACTGAAAGCTAAAGGTTCCTGTTTTCCTACATCCCAAGCAAGTGTTGCTTCTCACCCCTGCAAATGGCACGTGATCCTGAGCAGCTACTGCTGAACCAGAGCTATTTCCAAATAACCCCTGTTACAGCACTCATGCAAGCAGAGCTGACACCATGCCTCTAATACACTCCCTCATGCACTGGGCTGCAGTGCAAGCCAGCAAGGCTCCCAAATTCTGGATAGTGATAGCATGTGAATTGCTTCACCTGAATTTTGAAGGCCTCCTCTCAGCAGGACTTGTGATCTCAGCACACCACCGTGCTAAATGCAATGACATAGCTGCCTATTCAGCTCTCCAGAGGCAAGAAATGTGCTGAAGTCTGGTAGGAGAAGACCACAGAGACAGACCAGGAGGACATACACATCTTTTTTTTTTTTTTTTTTTTAAATGGGGACTGCTTGTTAGTGGACTGAGCAACTCCAGATGCTAGCCCCACCTTGCCTTTTGCCTTTGGGCAAATAATCTAGCATCTTTCCTGGATTAAATTAACTATAAACACAGGGATGAGATAAAGAGTGACTCGTCTCCTCTCCTTCAATGGTGGCTTAGCTACCAAAGAACTGCCTAGCATTAGAGTAGCAGCACACATACCAGAACAAGCTACTTGTTACAACTCTCTGTTAACACTCCAGAAAATCTTACTTGGTGATAAACCACTTATAAGAGTGCAGGGAAATTGGCAATCTAACTTTTACTGTTGGAAAAGATTACTTACATCCACAGGAGCAGGTATTGTGCAGTCAGTGTTGCACAGCCAAATAACATCAGCCAGAGAACAGCACACATTTGATACTTGTAATGCTTTCTTCTGTGAAAGGCAGATAATCTTCTTCCAGTCCTTTCCAAGGGCACAGAGTAACTGTGAAGGAGTACTGCTGAAGAAATCACATAGCTGAAAGCATTAATAGACTAGACTTGTTCTTTTGGTGGCACACAATGCAAGACTGTTCTCGGGTCAGAGTCTATCCTGGTGCAACATCATTCATCTTTACAGTAGATACTGCTGAGTCAGGAGGATGATGTATGAAGAGAGACTTCATAAATCCACTGAGCAACAAACAGAATCAATAAAGCTTTTGGGAGAATGCTGCAATGGAAGACTATAATTTTTTTTTCTATAAACAAAAGACAGGCAGTACTTACAATCAGATCAACTACCTGCATCTAAATCTGATTGATCAAAGTTGACAACAGTGACTAAATACTCTGTTCAAGTGTTATCTGTGCAAGAACTGGCTTGATTTGTCACTTTTTAAAGTCTGGAAACCATTGAAGCTGCTTGATAAATGGTTGCCCACCCCTAAAGATCATCACTTCATTTCTAGGCTTGCCCCAGTAAGTGCCAACTTTTTATAAATCTCTGAAGCACTTTATCAAAATTTAAAGTATGCTAATTAATTCAGGACTTTCAAAATTACCATTTTATCTTAATTCACTACATGAGACACTTGTCAGGTGTTTGGAAGAAAAATTGACACAAACAAATCCTGAGGGGTGGAGAAGTGGGCAGCATGAGCAGGAGGGGAATTCAAGAAGACTTGAAGACTATCTTACCAATGAATCCTCAGCTGAATATTTCCAGAAAATGGCACAGGTGTATCCAAAACTTGACATAAAAACAATCATGTAAGACATGAGCTTTATCTGATATATTCTTTTTTCCTGGACTTTTGAGAGAAGATGATAGACAAGATTATCCTCCTTTCAGGTGATTGACAGATTCTAGGATAAACAATACAGGAAGCTGGAAACCCTTATCTGAAAATAAACTAGTATTCTTATTAAAAAAGAAGTGTGCAGGTCTTGATATTGTATTTCATGATCATTTAGCCAGGTGGAAATCCATGCTCAATTAATGGAACTACAAACCCTCCTGTGTTAAGGAAGCACAAAACACGAGGCAGTTTCATGTTTTCTGGAGCATGGGGTGATTTAGCTCACACATTTTGCTATTGCTTTGTACCCAACCAGTATGAAAACTGGTTATTTCCACTGTGACAAAGGATCAAGCGTAGATACTGCTTCAGTCCCACATCACACTTGGTAAGGCTGACAGCTTCAGAAGGGGGAAAATCTGTAACTGCTTATTTGGCCAGATTGTCATGAAATGATGTGGGCATTTGCTGCACAGCAGGGGATGGCTTTTACTAGACAGGAGCTCAGCAGACAGGAAAGCTGTGTTTTGAAACTTGCAGACCTTGAGTTTCAACCCTGTTTTCTAGTGCAGGTCATATTCAGACAGACCTCTCTTTGTAACTTGTTCCACACTGCTGGAACTGCTACTGCAAGTCTATTTGCTCACATACATTATTAATATCAGCTTCTTGTGTCATCGCCCTTCTAACCTTCAGTCCAGCTATTTGAATTTCATTAGGCTATAACTAGAGCCAGTTGAAATTTGGGGCTGAAAACAGACAAATTGCAAAAACTCTCTTACCTCATTATTAAAGATTTATATTACAGCATAAAAGATTAAGTTTACAAACTTCGTGATTTTAAATGGGGAAGAAAATGTTCTTCTCTGGTGAGGACAAAATGTAGCACTCCGCAAATACCATTTTCTTCTTAATATTATTTTAGAAGTCTGCAAAACTTAGTCAATTCCCTGAAAACATTGCAGTTGCAAAGAAAGGCAGTTTTCCCAAAGCAAAATCATTCCTTTGGGTCCCCTTCCAAAAGCAAGAATCCACAGTAACATAAGGATTTTTAAGAAATACAAGAGAGGAAGTGTGTATGGATTTCCAGTCTAGGCAACTACTCCTTGCTCTCCTCCCAAGAAGTCTGAGAAATGAGAGATCACTTACTCTGCCATGTGCGTTAGCAGAACATACAGCATTTCCTCCTAGGAAGAAAAGCTGTGACTGTTTTGTGAGGGGTTTTTTACACTTTAAAACAGTGTCTTGGCCATTGCTCAAAAAAGAAAAAACTTCACAAATTATGTTTACCTTAAGGTTAACACTTGAGAATTTTTTTTCACACGGGTTGGGTAGTTGCATACCCACAGCCATTCAAGCAACCAAGGTTCACAAAATTTTTTTTCTTTTTCCGTAATTTCATCATCTGAAAGATCCTTTTTTATGACAGTAGAGAATTACAACATTTATGTTTTTGATGAACACCCCTGAATATTACAAAAACAAGAGTCATTAGTCATTCTATTAATCCTACAGTCTCTTTATATATAGTTATAATGATTATTACAGCAATTCTGTCATTTTCTTAGTGGCTGTTGCCTTTCCCTTTTCTTTCATTCCCATTCATATACTCTCTGGTGCACTAGCTGTCCTTGACATTTCCTTATTAGCTTTACAAATAATCATTAATTTGTTTTTGTGTTCTGCCTCCCGTTTCAGTGATGTATAGGCATGTCATTACCTTTCTAAAGTGTATTCATTATTTTTCTTCCAAAACAGCTCACTACTTCTCACGCAGGGCTCGAAGCAATTTGCATTGTACACACGTAATGGTGTACACTGATCATTGCACCTTCACTAAAGTGTGTGCTATCTGTTCTTCAGCTTTCATAATTAATGAACTTGTGATCTGAAGTCTCATTCACTGCTTGACTGTTCTTTCCCTTGGCCTGCTCGAAAGGCATAGCACTGTAGGGAACAGAATATTAAACCCTGACTCAGGCTGGTTTGCTACTTTGTCCAGGCCTTTTGGTTGCACCATCTCCATGGTCCTCCCACCACGGAGGAAGCAAGATGTACATTAAAGATGAGTTTGTGCAAGGTGGGGTTTTTTTGGTGTGGGGGATGTGAGTTCAAGTGAGTACCAGACTTAAGACTCCTGTGTGCCAAGAAACTAGCTTGGGATGGCTTGCTTAAAGTCTCAGCAATCTGCTGTGGCTGACTTGATCGACATTCACTGGCAAGTAATCTGAATTTGAAGCCCCCAAAGAAAAAAAATCAATCTTTTTGTTATGCTTTTTTTTTTTCTCTAGCAGTTTTGGCAACTCAGTTTATACAGTACTGTTTTTCCTACAGTTTTGAACTTGGTAAAAATGCACTTTTAATGAAAAGTTAAAACCACACCAAAGCAGTTCAAAGTTTCACTCACATTTCTGATATTTAGATGCTATATTCTCAAAGTTATTAGCATTTTGATAGTAAATAAAGAGATGGCTGTGTTTTCTTTAAGGTTTCTATCATGAAGAGAAACTGAGAGACCAAGATAGAAGTCAGATCACCCTCTCAGTGATTTTAAAACAGCAGAAGTCAGATGACCTTAAGAAAGGCAAATTAAAAAGAAAACAATTAGAGCAAGATTAATCTGATTTATAGTGGAGAACCAGTATGAATCCAGATCTCTCATGCTCTTCCTTAAAGAAAACAGTAACAAAAATCAGTCGTCATGTGGATTACATTTTTTCCTCACGCACATTCAGCTAATATTTAAAAAGTGATGTGCTTTTTCATGTTATAAACAAAGTCAGACTTCCTATTCAACCAAGGGAGTTACCTGTTCTACACTCCTAGCTATGCATTTACCTGATCCATGCTGAGCATCTTATTTCTCTTTATACTACTTTTCAAGACAACGTCCTTTATTTTGCTCTGGACCTTATGTCAACACCTGCATATGTGCAAACCAAGTGTAAAACACAATCATGTCAGGAGTGATGGCATTTCCCACCCACTCTGTGAAAGGAATTATGCTGTGTTTAAGCCTGTTGGGCAATCTGCTCCAGAGTGTCTTGTAGCAGCCTTTTCCAACACAATCCAATTAAAGTAAGCCCTGTGCTGTTCTCCATCTGATGGCCTGAAAGTATAATGTCAAAATTAGACACCATAGAGTTGAATGAGATTTATTTTTTATGTGTGTTTCAATTGTTAACAGAGTTGAGATGAATTAACTGCTATTTTCATTTCTTCCCAAGTGTTGAAAAAGGTTAGTTATTGCAGTTTCTTGGAAGTTATATCTTACAGTGACAGATTCCTTTTCCCCCTTGTATATTGTATTTTTACAAATGACAAGAACATGCAGCAGCATGTAGGATATTCTCAGTATTTTACTAGGGAATTATGTTTCCAATGTTTGTCAGCATTTTCCTAATAGGTCTCTGTATTTAGAAGTCCATAACTCTACTGAAATTTCAGTCTCAACTGGAACTTCATAAAGAGATCCTCCACTCAACAAATCTTTCTCAAGTGATCTTCAAAAAAAAAAATTAGATGGGAAAGCGTGTGCATAGCTGATTGCAGAAATGACACTACAACTGAAAAGAAACAATACTTATTTTGTTAGTTCATACACCAATGGGAACTCCATAAGCTATAGAATTGGAAATATTTTTCTTAAGAAGGAATAGAAACTACAAAGAAAGAATACTTCACCCTTCCTGAATGAGGAAATTAGTAGTGTAAGCTTTAAGAGAAGAATAGAAGACTTTTTTGAAAGGTAAATTATCACATTTCCATTTCTTTCCTTGAGTTAACCAGGTCATAACTATCTGTACCTATGCTAATACTGGGAATGTCTGAAATAAATTACATGCAAGTAACATATAATCAAGAATTATGTAGGTATATTCAAAGAAAATTTGAAGTGAAGTTTAGAAGTCAAACTCAACCCACAAAAGATTCATAAACATAGAAAAATAAGTTTTTCTATAGATCCAAGAAAGTGATTTACAAACCCAAAATACCGTAGTGCCATGCATTAACAGAATTAAAACCTGTTGTTCAGTAGGAGTAACACAAAAAAGGAAATAGCAGTCAACACATAACAAGTTTCAGCCACTTTAATCCAGTAAAACTTGAGTGTCACACTGCAGCCAGTGTCAAAAAGCAAATGACTGAGCTGCCCCACAGCATTTCCATGGAATCAAAATCTATTAACTGCCTGCACATCAATATTCCTTTGCAACAACCACTTTAAATCTCAAGGCTAGAGACATGCTCTCAAATGAAGTACCGAATCAAGTACCAAATAATTTAAAAGGTCATGAAGAAAGTTATGCTTGAGCAGTGTTGTAACAAATAAGCAAACCAAACAAGCAATAGCTCAACCCCTTCCAGTTTCTGCCTCGCTTAGCACCATCCCTCCCCTCTTCACACTGGGGTTTGAAACCTCAGATAATAAAAGCTGTCATGTTTTTATTAAGGTCATGAACATACAACACCTGAATGATCTTAAAATCCTTGCTACAACTCCTGAACCACATAAACCAGCCACACCTGGCATTTTAAGAGCATCGATAGTGCATATTTTATAATACATGTATAACTTTGACAGTGGCAATATTTGCACCCTTCCTAAATGTTTTAGAGTGGGTAAAAATGTGAAATTCAAACCTCTTCCATATTAATTTACTTGTATCACATCTTACTAAAGATGATCTCGAAGATTATACACGTATCAGAATTCTCAAAGCATAACCTATAGCAGCATTGAGAATCTAATCCAGACAGGCTTTCATGCATGACTAACATTAATCAACTTATAAATCTTGATGTAGAAGTTTAGCTTAAGAAAAATACAGTAATTTAATCAGTGTTGTACACTGTAGTTCTATTTTGCTCATCACTACCCATAATACTGTATCATTAAGCTCATTTAATTCCACATAAAGCAGTCAAGCAGTGAACGCTAAAGCCTTCCTCAGACATCATTTAACCCAGCAAGCCTCAGGCACCACTGGAAAAAGTCTGCAATTCGAGAACAGGGATAAATCCAGTCATAGCATGAGTTTGGAAATATTTTATGTCTCAATGACCAAATGCAACAAGATTGTATTTTAACAAAATCCTGACATTGGTAATACTAATTATTCATAGCAAGACATACTCCATAAGAGGACTGTGATGTTCTGAGGCATGTATTAGTATGTTAAATACATAAATCCAAGATAAATACAGGCTAATTTACTTCTCCATTATCCTCTTTAAGTTCCAGTGGAATCCTTATAGCAAAATGTGGATGCAGGACTTGACAACTCCACCCCAACACGGGAAAGTCTCTCTCAGTCACTCTTTCCTTCTGAAGTGATCAAAGAGGAATCTTTCAGTCTCAGCAGGATGTATAAACAATGTTTACTGCTTTGTCCCTCACAACTCAATCTTCTATCCTCAGTCAGAAACAGTGCAATAGGGAGATCAAAAACACCCTTACACATCTACAGGTTGTTTTTTTTAGATTTCCACAACCCCTGAGGGTTTCTCTCTCAAAATGTGAAATGAAAACTGTGCAGCATCACCCCTTTGTAGTAAGAAAACTGATGAGGAAATCCTTATTTTTCTTGTATGCAAGAGTTACAGACGACCATTCTCACACAGCAACAGAATCCCATAAAAACCAAACCCTCCATCGTCCAGCAATGATACAGGAGAGTGTAACTCCTCTCTAGAAGCAAACCATCAATTGTCACTGAGCAGAGCCAGTGGAGAAATTCTGTCCTGTGGAGACCTGAGTCATCGGCCTGAACTTCTGCAACATTCTTGCATTAGACATTTGCCTGCTGAGCAGTTATTTGTGAACACAGCAAGAGATAAACGTGTTAGCCATGTTAACAGAACGGGAGGGAGGAAATAACAAAAAACTAAAAAGAAAAAAAAGTGAGGAAACAGAATAAAATTTTGTAAATATCTGAAAAAAGAAGCAGAAACAATCCTCACCCCAGCACTCCTAAAACACTAAAGGTTTTGTAACATGCTCCTTCTAGGGACTCCTCTGAGCATTGAGAAGTTCTTGCTCACGTATTTCAGAATTTATACCTCTCTTCACACATGCTTTTTGACCCAGAAATTTCTGTTTGTTGTTTTCTTACAACTTCAAGTACCAGGCTATAAAATCCTGAACGAGCTGTTCAGACCACCAACTAAACTGAACAATTTCATATCAACTGAACTCAATTATATTGTTTTAATTAACCACAAAAAGATCTAACCACTTAGAAATTAGCTTGTTTGGAAGTTCTTTCATCTTTCAAGTAAGTAACAGAGTACAAACATCAATAAATTCTAAAATGCCAGTTAGAACTGAAACTTCCCAGTTGTTTTATTATTTCAATATGTGTAGATGCCTGTAGGAATAATCAGCATTCCTTCAAGAACTCTCCCCCTCTCCACACACACACACTCACACACCATCTCATTAATAGCAAAGTCATTGATGCAGTGAACAAAATGGACCACAGTGACACAAAAATTCCACTTCCAAAACCCTGTGGATCAAGTGATATCAAAGAAGTGTTGTCAGGGGGAAAGGAAACAGACCACGTGGGAGGAAATTATTTGGGATATAAATAAGTGGATTATTTTGAAATTCAGACAAGTTTAAGAAGGAAGGTACTACAAAAGCCTACACACTGGTTTGTCAAACTTTTTTTCCTATTTTTTCCATTTTGTAGTAATTTTCTACACTGCTGTCTCAGGTGTGACTGCACAGACCATGCAGCCTGACCAAGCCAGCAGAGGTTGTGGGCATGTTGGCATTATCTGACAGACTTCAGATTTTACACTTTAAATTATATGTACAATTATGTAATGGACTTTTTTAGTTATGGGACGTAAAGTATAGCTCCATCAAGAATTATAATCCACTGTTTCTTTTGTGAGAGAAATGTAATTATATGTTCAAATCTCCAAACATCTGAACTGAACAATTTAAAAGAAAAATAGGTGAATTGAAAGCAAAGTTAATAAGAATTAAACAGTTGTGACTGCCTGTAATAGGGCTTGGCAATGTCTGTTTTACTTAAATCACACACATTTAAAAAACCCTCTCTCCACAGATTAACATTTTCCTTGCTCAACAAGAAGGAATGGTCCAGTTCACTATGGCAATATCTACTGTTTCCTAAAAGGAAGCTTAAAAAATATTCTATCAGCCTCCAACTTAATTGAAACTTGTACAGTCAGTGAAAGGTAGAGGGAGGAGATAGACACAATACTGGAGATGTCATTGTATTCAGTTTAATGCAATCAATGTGAGCCATCATTCAAAATGTATAAAGAGTCTTCATGGACTCAAAAGACAAATATTGAACTTTTGGGGAGATTAATACCATTCACAAAACTATACTCTTATCAGATAATAGAAGTGTCTTCAAATTCATCCTCCTCTGGAAAAAAAAAAAAAACAAAAAAAACAAAAAAACAAACCCAATTGCTATTTGCCATTGATAAAAAAAAGAAGAGAAATTCATTCTCATTTCTAGGATAAATTCACCTCTGCTTAGAGAATATATTTATTTGAAGTAGGGATGAACAAACATGCCCATGAAAAACCACTGAAAAATGTAGATTCAAACTCTAAATCCACTGACAAAATTATAAATCTTCCAAATAAAAAATATCCTACATTATGGTATTTGCAGATGTCTGCATTTTGTTTTCATGGTCTCTGTGTCAACCTCAGCTTTCATAAACTCTGCAAATTAATTCTGAATTATTGTTGAAACAACTCCACCACAATTTAGAGCTTAGCAAGCCTCTTAAACAGCTTTCAGATATGCATAACTAATCTGCAATTTTATATTCTGAATCTGTGATCTTGTTATGAGGACACACAACTGCACTGCAGAGAAATCACAACTCAGATGATCACAACTCCTCCCACCTCTTTCCCATTATGTGAAGGATAAAAGACTATTTCACCTGCAAACCTTTCTTGAAATGTTTGGGTTTATTTTTTTTCTATTTTTTATTTTTAAAAACTCAAAACACAGCCTTTTAAGGCATGTTATCTGAAAAAAAAATGTTCTTGTGAAATTTCAAGTGAGTTTCTAGTCTTCTTTGTATGGGAATATACTCGATGATGTCAGCCATAGATTAAAAAGAAAAATACAGAAATTATTCTATTTTTTAAAAGCTGTACTTTTAAGCTTCTTCCCCTCTTTACCACTTTTCAAAGAGCAGTTACATGCCTAATAAAGAAGGACTAATGTGATGTCTTTCAGTAATTCCTGCTCTTCCTTTTATTTTTTCAAGAGAATTTGACAGCACGTGTTCCTTCCTTATGTGACTTAATGACAGACTAGTCTAATGAAGTGGGAATGAAGATCCTGTCCTTTTTGCCAAGACCAAACTCCAAGCCTTGGGTGAAGAAACCTGTTCATACAATGCTTCCTGATGAGCAAGTAGGGACTAAAAGATTTTAGGCCAAAGAAAGCCTTGCTGAGAAAATGGTCTTTGCAAATTAATTCTGGTTCTCCTATAGCTTGAAAGGACTGAAAATACAAGGAAAGTAGTTTGAATTTTATTCCTGAAAAAATACATTTGCTGCTTCTACATTATATGACAACATAGTAGTCACACATCTAATTTAGGGACATAACTGGTCATCACCCAGCCATGAAATGAGTTCTGAGAATTAAGAGCTGTTTCAAAGGACAACTTTTTTTGTTGGAAGATGCTAACAAGTTGCTTGCCTTAAAGACATTACAAAGAATGCAACTGACTTTGAGAGACTGAATGCAGAAGTGCAAGTACCTGGAGAAGAAAAATAATATAATGGGCTGATTAATCACATCTGCAGTACCTGGGTCTTAGTGTCATTCTAGGTGAGCCTTCCTCATTAGAAACTGCATCTCTACTCTTTCTAAACTTAGTACAACCCCCCCCAAAAAAGATAACCTAATGAAGACTTGAAAAGTAACTTGCTATCTTTCAAGTGGGGGGAATTTCAGTCATAGTCAGTGGCAAAACACCAGAACATAATAAAAACTATGACAGGACTTTAAAAAAAACCCCAAAATCCAAACCCAAAGCCCAAAAACTCCAACATACTTATATGAACCTTATGCCATCAAGTGGAAGACAAAAGCAAAATCTACTACAATTATACCCCCTTGCAAGAATAGATGGACCAGAAAGCTAAAACATAAGGTGCATAGCAGTAACTCAGGAACAGAAAAGCTCAGTGTTAGATGCTTGTAGGGAGTGCCTTCACCACATTAAACTGAGCACAGCAGACAGATTGTATATTGGGATTCTGAAAAAAACACAGCTGGGAAACTCCTTAAACTAAAATCCATGTTTTCTACTTCTCAAAAAAATTTATATAAAATTTAACATATTAAGTATCTTCTTCCTTTAGTAAAGCTTCACAAAACATTTTCAATATCTAGTTCTCGAATAATCACATCAGTGTACACAAAGAACGTTGTGAACTGTACTGCATAATTCAAACTATTTTCATGTAACAGTAAAATGTGTGAGTGAGCAAGGTGCTCAAAGGGTTAAGTCAAACAAATTTAAAATGTATAAGTTGAGCTTTAAAGCACTCACACCAGAAAAAAATGGGCTCAACAAGATTTAAACACATCAGGTTTAGGGCCTGTGCAGCAGAGTGTTTTTAAGTTGCAGTTATTTCCAAGTCAAAATCACCTCCATCTACATTTATTTCAGAAAAAGGGAAATATGTTTTGATTACTTGTTTTAACTCCAGCTGTAATCCTAAGCAACACATTTTCTGACTTCTTGAGAGGGCAGCTATTTACAGGAAAGCAAGAGATTTTGCTTCTGTAATACATGTTTTCAGTTTGTGTACATTCATGACCTGCTTTTTATGCTCATTTGAAACACTACAAACTGCTTCAAAAGTATTACAGATTCATGTAAAACAACAAGCATTAATGCAAGATGATTTCTCCTAAGAGAGCTCTGTAAAAGCAGGCCATTCACTTAAAACCAAAACCTGTAAATTGTAAATCTGCCTACTCCTTTCTGATGGAGTTAATAATAGAGTATGGATACAGAAAGCATGAGCACAGTTTAATGCACAAAAAAAATGTATTTTTCTTAATGATAAATTTTAGTAGCTCCTTATTTCAGCCTCATGAACATTCTATTTGCTCATCTGATTCTGTAGTGATTATTTTCTGAGATTTTACTGCCTTTGAAGAAGCTGAATCATTTCAAAACCTGGGAGGCAACAATATTGCACAACTTGCCACAAAGTTTGAAATTTGTGAGTTCTACAGTTCTACATCTGCAGTAGCACTATATAATGGATTACAGAAGAAAGGTTCATTAGATCTCTATCATGTGAAGACCTAATATTGAATCAGTAAGCACCTAGCTGGGAAGCAAAAACTATACAGTAATTAATGTACTATAGTATGCATGCATTGATTTTTACATGGACTATATTTTAGCAGTAATAACATCTGGCACCAGATGACAAATCAATAAGAGCCACTATTGTGCTGTTGGTAAAAAAAAAAGAAAAGGAAAAAATGAAAGCAACAATCTTTTGTTTAACTGGCATAATCAGATTTCCACACCCCAATTTTGCTATTGTAGTACCTGACATTATTTTAAATAAGATTTTCATTCTAAACTTATTTGAAATACATATAAATACCTAGTCTTTGTGATCATTTGGATCTTTTCATAAGTAACACACTGTCAAATTAAGAAAAAAAAACAAAATATAAATATCAAATGGAAAAGAGACTAAGTCTCCTTCACGTGAATATTCATGGAGAATTGTGCTTGCCATCACAGTTCAAACACCATGTCATGCTTTGCTTCCCTTCACTGTTTTCTCTTAGAATTGTTGAGCAAGCTTCAGACTAATATGTGAATACAAGGTGGGAAAGAAACTGCATGGGTTTCCTGAAAAGGTGATATCAAGAGTATATTAAGAATCAAAGAAAAAGAAAAATTAATTCTGAAAGCTCAGTATCTTGTTTATCTCTTGGAAGATCTCAAGGGAACAAGATGTGTAGCATCAGAGCCCAAATTCCATCTTCACCAGCTGTTTGGTGTAAACCCCTAACACTGCACAAGAGATTTTCCATTTCACCCACAATATAAGGGAAAAGTTAAGGACCAGCTCCAAAAAAAGCTTTACTAGAGAAAGTGGTAGGCAAGTGATTCAGGGTGGAGGCTACAGGGGCCAGACAAGAAAGGCTGTGTGTCTGAACCTGTGCAGTCATTTCATGAGCTTTCTTCCACAGACTTAAAAAAAATAAATAAATAAATAAATAAATAAATAAAGTTTGTAAATTGTAACTTCACAGAACCCCATGAAAATGAGAGATGTAAAGAAAATCTTACTCTGGTGAGAGTTGTAAGGTGCATAGAAATCCAAGGGCAATTATGGTACATGTGAAGGTTATCTTGCCCTTTGTAAGAAATTATTTTACTTAAGACTTGAAGTCAGAGCAACCTTCAGAACAGTATAGCCAATATTATGGCATGCTAAAAATTATCATGGCAGACAAAAGAATACTCAATTAAGATTCACATTACTGATAACACAGCCCATTTTTAAAACGAAAGCTTAATAAAAGAAAAATAATATTAATTTAAGGAGAGAAAAAAAAAATCAGTCTGTGTAATGTTTCTTTCTCCCTAGCACCTACAGTTCTTTAACTTCCAAGGCAATACCAATTCTGCTTCCACTGCTTTTTCCTATACAGTATACAAGAAAAGTTGGCATGGGTAACTTAAAATTCATTGCCATGAGCACATAGAATGAAGCTGATGGAAGCAATGTATTTTCCACTTTTTATACTGTGGTTAGCATTTCAGCATTTTTAGAATAAACAAAATAAATGGGACTACTATGTGTGTTTATAGCATGAGGAAAATAATGTAAAACTTAAATTAGCATAATAACCTTTAAGAGAAAGTATGCATGCAACCTCTCTAAAGGTTGCTGCTAATACATGGGAGGAAAAGCATTATTTATTCTAGAATGTCTTTAGATTAGGCAGCTGGTTCTCTTACATACCAAAAGGTTAGAGTTTAGAGGCTAGTATGGACCTAGAGATCCTGTTTCGCTCAGCAGGTGTTACAAACACACACTTCTGGAGGAAACAAAAAATCAGAAAGGACAAGAGCCCCTGTGATCATACCTTATAATTCTTTTCTAAAACACACTGCCAATTTCAGAAATATTCACCCAATATTTCCACAGTGTTGTGATTTAACTATTTTACCATATAACAAAAGACTTAAGCCCAGAAAGCAGCAGCTTGTTAAATCTAAATTAGGAAATACTCCTAATTTGAAATTTTACCTTAGAGTGAGGATTGAAAGCATTCAGCAACTCCCAGCATTTGCTATTTTTAGCCAGGAAAGTGTGTGATCTAGTGCAGCACCATTTGCTTTTTTAAATTGATTGCGCTGTCTTTTCGCTGGAAATAAATATACTATCCTAACACCATTTACATAAAAAACCTGGAACCCACACAAGTGTCAAGCTGAAATGCAGAACAGCAAATCTGTGTTTGAGTGACCTTTATGTATAGTGTGCCCACAAAAACCTACTAACAAAATAAAGCTCTTTCAGGGCTGTCAAGTTTCACCAACACAAGGTTGGAAAGGATAAATCAAGATACAGCAGAAAGAGTAGTATATGGTGAGGAAAATAAAACAAAACAGCACTCTTCAGAAGACAGGTTAGTTAAAGAGAATCCAGCATTATGCTCATTCTGAACTGCTGGGTTTAGTATTCAAGTGGCTGAGACACTGATGATTTACATTTCAAAGAAAAGAATGAAGCTCGCTGATGATCATCCACAGAGTGTGGGTGAGACTGACTAATTCTGCATGACCCACATCCATGGAGGAAATGCAAGCACCTTCAGAGCCCACCCTTCCCAGCACTGTTCATGAAATTTGAGCCTTATCTCTCTCACCCCAAACACCCACATTTACCAATATACAACTTGACTCAAGCATAAAGGTAAACTGTTACAAGATTACAAGGTTACTGGTGTACCACTTTGTAGGAGTATCAATAAATCTAGGCAATAATATAAACAATGGCAGGTTGTTCACCTGCACATGAATAAACGAAGAAGTGCTTCAACTGTTTTTTGGGGTTTTTTTCTGCAGGTGCTATTAATACAATTAAATCAACAGTCTCATTGTTGATTTTTGCCCATGTTCTTTTGAATTTGAATATATCTACAGCACCAGATACCAACACATCCCCTAACACTGTGTATGATTAAATTTCTCAGAGGAAGATTTTGGTGCCTAACTGCCAGATTTCACTATCTTGAAACCTCTTCAGGGACAACCCCCTGCCCCCCTATTTCATTGCTGTTTCTCCTTCTCCACCTCTTTCTATCTTCTGTATGTCATCAGACCCTGGGTTGAGGCTTGGGAC
>JAOTQP010001652.1:6998519-7033519 GCA_026413545.1 Cichladusa arquata
CTCCAGATAAGCGTAAGATTTTTCTAATGCGCTCAAATTGTTGTTGTGTAAAGAAGTGATATATGCAAGAACAGCATTTGGCCATTCTCTCGTTAAATTGGAAGTTCATGGCAAAGTTGAGGAAATTTGCTTAGGTTGAGTTTCCTGACAGGTTTCCCCCTTGTTCACTGATCAAAAGCAGATTACAAGAAATTAGGTCTGAAAGGGTTTTTTAGGAGAATAAACATATGTGAGATATTCTTTTTAGAACCATGGCTGCTTCTGTCAGATATCACTGTATAGTTTGGGCTGGAAGGGACTTCAAAGATCATCTTGTCCCAAAGCCCCTGCCATGGAGAGGCACATCTCATATACCTATATAGGGAAAAAGGAGGGCATTAATTTATTTTCCTTCCTTGAAAGGCATCAATTTTTAATCAACAATTCTTATCTGAAAAACTTTTCCCATACTCTAAGAAATAAAAGTATAAATAGATATGAAAAAAATAAGTAGATCAAAAGGACAATCAAGCTTTATTTCCTCCTTGGAAACTTAATGTTTTAAAAGAACATCTTTGGGATTTTTCCTGCCACTGACAGCAAAAGACCAGACTTCTGCAACTTCAGTCCTATTAAAGTAAATTGGGCACAACAGTTATATCTGCTTTCTCCACTGCAATTTTAAGTTCTAGTCCTAAAACAGAGTGCAAGTGGGGTGTCTTATCTTCTTCAATTCAAGAAGTCCCTCACAGTCAAAAATAGCCTTAGTGAACTTCATATCAACTTGATAGATAAAACAAGAGCATTTACATTCATCCTGCCTCTTTCTCCAAACTCACTGCAGCTAAAAAAAATCCCACTTGTGTCTATCTGAAGAATTAGACTTGTGCCTGTCTGGAGGATTGCTTGAACACAGTATTTGGTCATTATAGGTTAAAAAAAAATAAATTAACAGTCAACTTCTAAACATTTTGATTCTTTGCAAGGACAACAGAAAGAATGTTCACTTCCCCCCACACACACCTCTCCTCTTTTCTTCCACAAGAATATCCTATTTTCTTCCACAGTCTGAAAATGACCTTTCATTTCAACAGCTCTGTGGACTCCACTATTTGCCGAAACAAACAATTTTTTCCTGGCACAGTAGCAGCTATTTTAATATTCTCTTCAGACTTTCTCTTCGTTGCAATCCTAATAAATGCACTCAGGTTTACAATGAAGAGAGATCCTACCAGACAAATGGCAGCAAGGTTACAAGCACGAGCTGATGACCTTCTGAAAGCTTGTTTTCCAGAGCTGCCTGATGGGGTGAACATTCCAGTGATGTTATTCATTGAAATAGGAACTCCAAATATTCCCCTTTTCTGAGCAAAGTCATTTTACCTTGACAACATATCATCACTGGCTCTCTTCTGTACATCTCCTAGGACAGGAAAGAAAGGTGAACAATTTATCACTCATGAATCCTTGATTTTAACGCAGATATTAACTGAAATTCAATTTTTATTGAGCACGTATTTTGAATATTATATACACATTCATATGCAGTAGCATTAAGGCACAAAGGTTAAATGTATCTGTCATCTGATCTGAACTGGGATAGAGATATAGCATTTTTTAACTACAGTATAAAACACTGGTGACTTGTACTTCACAAATCCCTGATTTTTCTAAAACCTTCAAGCCATTTAACCATTAGAAAGCAAACAGCTTAACAGAATTTCCAGTTTTATAATTCATTTGACTTCAGCTTACAAGAGTTAAAAAAGTGTTAGGTCACTCAGTTTTCAGTTATTGTGAATACCAAACCTGTAGTGATTTGTCTGCTTTCTTTCCAGGAAGAGCATTTATGGGTTGGATTACACTCCACAGAGCTGTACACGAAGGTGTGCTTCCACGTCCTAATCTTGTAGCAGAGAGATTTCGCCTCTAAGATACTCCCTGTGTGACAGAGAGGGGCCCACCACTATTATGTCCCACACTGAGAAAGCTGAGCCCGTTGCTTCAGATGAATATGGGGTTTTCATTTGGGTAACACTGCAACCCAAAGTCAAAAACTACCTCATGAAACTTATTGTCTTTCTCTTTTCTGCCTGAAAAGTAGCCAGGGTCAGTCCTTACCTTACATCCTGAAAGGGCACTTTCAATTTGCTGGGAAAGAGTCAGAAATTCAGCTTGCTTCAGCAGAGAGAATTACAGGGTACAATCCCAAGCAAATTAATAACACACCAGGGCTACGGAAATAAGGTCACAGTGTCTTTGGCAGGTTTTTGAATAGGACACTCACAGTCAGTCTAGATTCTTGTGCTAATACCCTCTTTGAAGGTACAATTTTTCCACTGCAGTTATTTAAAGTGGGTAAGAGAGGTGTGGAGAGCAAGCCTCATGTTTCTTTACCCACTTTAAGCTAGAGGAGTTTGGGTTTATATAGTTCTTTTGGTACAGTTCCTTCCAAATCCTTGAAGAAAGCTCAGCCTCGAGCTGGGTCAGAGTTTGGCCCCTTGCTGAGGTGAACTGCTCTGGGGCAGCCTGTCCCCCAGTAGGGCAGGGATGGGGGCACACAGGGGCTTCCCTGAGCAGGGGAACACCAGTTCCAGACCAGCCCACCCAGAGTGGCTGGAGCAGTGGGGAAATCTGCACCATGTACCCTTCCTGTGGTCAGTGCCTGCACCCAGAGAGAGCTGCAGAGGAGAGAGGTACAGAGCAGACCTCACTGAGACCCTTTTCCTGGGGCAGGGACAGGCAGCAAACCTGCCTGCAAAGTTGGTGGAGAACCTGCAGGTGGCTGGGCTGCAGGAGAAGGCAGTGGAACATCAGGGAGACTCAGAAAGAATTAGATGGCTCAAAGCACAGTCTGCAGATGAACCTACAGCCAAACAGCCACCAACTCCTCCCAAGCACACAGAGAAGGGGATAGGCAATAATGCAGGATGGAAGTTTGCAGCAGCAAGATGCTCACGAGGCCAGAGCACCTCTCTGATGAAGTCAGAGTTGTGGGTTTTCAGCGTGGAGAAGAGAAGGCTCTGGGGAGATCTTAGAGCACCTTTCAATGCCCAAAGGGGCTATGAGAGCTGGAAGGACTTTTTGCAAGGGTGTGTAGTGGCAGAACAAGGGGGAATGGCTTTAAACTGGAAGTGGGTAGGCTAAGATTAATTATTAGGAAGGAATTCTTCACTGTGAGGGTGGTGAGGCTCCTAAGAGGTTGCCCAGAAAAGCTGTGGATGCCCCATCTCTGGAAGTGTTCAAGGACATACTGGATTTCTGGTCTAGTGCAAGGTGTTCCTGTCCATAGCAGGGGGTTGGAACTACGAGATATTGAAGATATTTAAGGCCCCTTCCAACCCAACCCATTCTACAGTATGATTCTATGATTACAGCAGCAGTATCTCCACCTATATAGATATGCATAGTTTTATATAGCTCTTAACTAGGCACATCAGCTTTCACCCAAATGAGGTGCTAAGCTTATCCTGCAGTGTAGGGGACTATAAAATAACAGAACAACAGGACATTGACCTACTTTGTCCTTCTCAAAATTATCCCAAAGATTTTACAGACCCATTCCATATTCAGGTCTGTATTTGTGTATCTCCTTCTGTTATATTCTGGTAAGTAAGTATACACATTCTAATCAGTGCTTTACAATACCATATATTAATACCATTAGTATTTTTCTCACAAAACAAAAAAAAATCCCTCTGCAATGTTAAAATAATCTTTTGTTGCCATCTTTTAAACTAACCAGCTGCTTCCTGCCAAGATCTACAGCTCAGTTGTTACCACTATAAAGGTATTTCTTCAAAACATTAAAATTTATTGTACCTTTATTTGTTGACCCAGCTGTAATGCTAAAACTACCTTTGTCAGTGTGCATTGCCCCTACCAATGTGCTGTTCTCGCTGCATCAGTTCTAAACAATGCAGTACCTCTGCCTGCAGTTACACTTTGTATAAAGGAGCCTGTAACTGGGAAATGGGAATAAATTATATCCCAGCCATTCCAACAATGCAGAGAAACTCCTGAGATCATAAATGTCAGAAAGTTCAGTGTCAGTTTTTCAGAGGGTAAAACAGAACAGGAAGTTAGCAAAAAAAGGTCCTGCAAAGTAAGCAATAGGGCATACAGGCACAGATGTTTGTCAAGCAAACAGGAGTAGGTGAGATGCCTTAGAGCTGAACTCTTCCCATCCAGATATATTCTCCAAATCACAATCACTAAAAGATGCTTGGATTTGTAAGCCCACTAACATTTTTAAAAGGAAGTTTTCTTCCTCTGTTAAAGAGGATTTATTTGCCCAAAACAAAACCATTTAAGACACTTATCTGCATAGGACTGAGGATCATCCTTTATAAAACAAACCTTTAACTTCAAAATTAAACTGGAGGAATGTAGTATAGTTCCAAGCAAGCTGCTCTTTCCAAGAGGGCTCAGATCAGAATGTGATCTGAATGTGCAGTGAATTTGACAGAAAAGCTACTGTAGTAACAAGAAACAAACCCAAGATTTAGTAGTGGAAGAATTTAAACATTGCCAAAAGACTCACACAATAAGTGACAGCTGTGTAACAGAGCTTTTGGGATTCTTACTAATGTATATCTGTATTCTTACATTTATGACCAGGCACCTGGCTGTTTCAGGGGCTCCTCAAATTTAGATTTAAGATATATTCTTAGGCTACTCTTAACAAAAAACAAACACTTATTTTAAAGGAGTAGAGAAATATCTAAAGATATGAGAAAAAAACCCATCACTCTCAAATTCTTGGTACAATAGGGCTGCAATCATACAGCACAACTATTCTAATCTGCATGATTAGGACATTTTTACAGATCCAAGTACTCTTTCCATTTATAACTCAAGTGCTGTCTACATCACACTTAATGCCCTTTTCCACTTTGGGCCCCCTCCACCAAACTTCTGAACTAAAATACAGGCACACCTTACTGGTGTGAACCCATTTAAGTTACCAGGATTAGTCATTCTGATGCATATTCTGTTTTGCAGTGCATCTGTATTAGGCAAATGCATTTATATTAATGCAAATGTCTTAGTTGAGGCATACTACAAACTGAAAGGAAGAGACAAACATTGCAATGAGTAGAACAACAAAACACCTAAAAGTGAGGCATTAAATATAAGAGGACTGAAGCTAGAAGTCAAATTAGCTCAAGGGCTTAACAACACCCCTAGAATGAAGTGGTAGTCATTGTAAGAAACACAAAGCAGACTCTGACAAGTCTAATTAACGAATTAACAAATGGAATTCCAGTAGAATTCTTTTACAATAGACCTTCAAACCATTCCTACTCATCAGGCTCAAAGTTGTTTCACTGTGGGGCATAGGGGCTATTGAGCTTAAATAGTAGCTGTTTTGCTCAGTTCATCTCACACCATATCAGAATTCCTGGAAGTTTTGCACTGCATGCAAGCATCCCCCTCTCCCCACCCCACCAAAAAGTAAATTGAATCATAATATCCAAGTGAAAAAATCAGGAAACTGTTCACATTGCTGTTTAACAAACTTTTCAACCTAATAAAACAGGTTTCAGGTTTTACCTTTCCCTCCCTTATCATGCCCAGGCACGCATCAGGGAAGTAAAACCTTTGCACATTCACAAATTCCCATATCCGTAACTCCCAAAACAGAGGTCTGTAAGGAAAGTGGTTTCATTTTTAGGTTTCCATGCACCTATCAAATATTTTCTGAGCCCTGTAAGGAGTGCTAAAGTAAGACAGGTCATCCAAAGTTTATTAAAGCATCTGTGCCTTGCAGCATGGAGTTCACATATTGTGAATGCAACATTACTCAGCCAATTTAACAAGATTAGCCAGCCTGCTTTTTCCACTTTCTGTCGTTTCTTCATCCATAACAAGCCAGCTTGTAGCTAAGGGCAGCCAAGCTCTTTTATAGCTTTATTCTCTCACAGCTAGAAAAGTACAGCATTTACAATTGGGAGCTATCATGTCAGAAGCACAGTAGCAGTAGCTTCTCACGGGTCATTCAAAGTGCGCTATACAAACCAAAACCAGGAAAATAGAAAGGAGACTAGAAAGAAAGCAGACTAATTAACAGTTCTAAATTTTAGTTAAACTCTGCTCAACCTTCTGCTTCTGAGATCCAGCTAGACAGCTAATAAGCCTCGTGGAATCCCAGCTCTTAATTAACACACAATTATTTCCCCAGAAGGATTAGAAGTTTCACCAAATGTTCAAGAAGTCAGTTTTTACAGCTCTGGTTAGATTACTGACTATGTTTAGGAGCAAGGGTTACTGCTCCATATTCTGCTGGTAATGGACTACTCTTTTAAATGCAATCACATCTTGAGAGAATGCCTGCCTTTTCACTGCACAAGGCTTGTCTATGTGAGCACATAACATTCTCAGGCAATAATTCACTCGACATGAAAAGACAACAGCCAATAATGTAAGCATGTCAATGATACATTAGCTGTTTGAAAGCACAATAATATGTGAGCACACACCTTTCTAAAAGGCCAGTCTAACATTTTATAGGCCAAGGTGTGAGACTCTGTGCTCCCTAGCAAGGAGCTGATCATCAGAAGCAAAATGCTAATCAGAGCAAAACCAGTTTCACCAGCAGCTTGCTTCACTAACTTCCATCAATGCGAGCAAGGTACCTTCCCAAGGCATCCCAGCTGGCTATTAGTCCTTCCTGGGCTTATGCCTAAACACACAGTTCATTTAAAAGCCCTGCCTCAGTTTTGTGGGAGCAAGTGTGAGTTTTAAAACACAATGCTAAAGCACTTGCCCTTAATAGGACAGTCAATCACCAGACCTTTATCTTACTTTAAATCATCCATAGCATCTTCAAACAAAAGCTGGCTATGACACTCTTCTGGCCCTACAGATTTCTTTCTCAAGGTACAAGAGTGAAAACATCTCTATATACACTAGCTTTCTTCTGCTCCTTCTGGCTGCACCTCTGTGCTGAAAAATAATACATATTTTCAACGTATCACTTGAGGAATTTGGGTGCACTGTGCTAAAAAGGCTTAGAAAACTTACAAATCTAGCTGTCTTTGCACTTTAAAACTCCACAAAGCACACTTACTGGCAGCAGCAGCCAAATGGCCAGCCCTTACACATCGTCCATCCCTTTAGCTGAACACAAACCTGTTAGTCTTTCACTAATGCAAATCAGCTGTGACTGGCACACCAGAGCTGATGGAGGTTCATGAATGGGATCTTGCCTGACTGAAAGGAAAGGGCCAAAGGTGGAAAGGTGGGTCTGAGTAGCTGCTGCTAGTACTCTTTTACAGGTCATGGCTTTCTTCTTCCCACCGTGGTGGTCTCACTCCCAGGGGACAGGGAAGGGTAGGGAAGGGCAGAGAAGGGCCTCTGCCCAATACCTCCTGGTCCCCTCAGCCTCTCAACAGAAAGATTGCCCCAGGTAATTAAAATAACCAGTTAATCACCTAGTTTGAAATCAAAATGCAATGTGACTTCAAACACCTAAGCCTGCCCTCACAACCCTGTGTCTCTTCTGTCCCTGTCAAGCCAGCTGTTAATGCCACCAGAGACTGCTGGCTAAAGATCAGCCACTGTGGATATGGTGCCAGACAGCAGTAGAGTCAGGAAATTATGTGCTGGGAGGCCTGGGAACCTGGAGAGGAAGTCAAAAAGGTTTTCTGTCTGCTCAGTGCCTGGATAAGTCCTGTAATAAAGTCCACAGAGTGGAGACCTACCTCCAAAACTGTCAGGCTGGCTCCTGCTCCCAAGAGACCTGCAAATGTGCTGAGGCTGCACTCTATTTCACTAGCTATGGCATTAAAGAAGATGATATTCAGCAGCAGCAGTCCCAATGGAGACCCCAGGGTCTGACAGGGTCTGGCACAGTTGGATATGCTGCTCCTAGTGCTCTTTTACCTTTCCAGGCCACGGCTTTCTTCTTCATGACGTAGTTTACCTTGCCAAAAAAAGGAGTTTCGCACTTTCAAAAGTTTCTCTCTTCCTGAAATGAATAAGCTCTCTCCCAAAAAGGCCACTGAATGGTTCCTGAGGGTCAGTCATGGACTAAACTGGGTCTAAGGAGGGTCTTCAATGAAGCATACCTCTCTGTGCAAGTGTACCTCTTCAAGTAGCATCAAGCCCACTGTTTGTTTTTGCCAGATCGAATCTGCCCTGACAGTCCCATGACCAGCCACAGGGACAACTTCTGGTTATCCCTGCAGAGAGGTGTTTGGATTCAGAGAAGCACTCATGCCCTTTTCCCCAGAAAGGACACCATTTTCTCAGTCCCATGGCCTGTCAGGACTGCTTGGCAGGGCAGGTACCTGTAGCCCATTTGCTCTTTGACAGTGGTCTGTGGGGGGCTCTCCCAGCCTCTTGGCTGCAAAAAAAGGCAATGAACACATCAGCATGGCCACTCCAGTGGAGCTCAGCAACCTTTATTTGGCACATTCTCCTCAGCTAAGGCAGTGCTTGCCACCCATTTCTGTCAGCTGTCCTGTTGGGAAGGATGAATGCTGTGACAATCTGCAGGGCTGCTTGCAGCTCCTTGGCAGGGCTGGCAGTCGCTGGGCCTTCTCCTCAGCGTGCCAACAGGTTGGCCTGCACACTCTTGCTGCAGGAAACAGGAGAAAGAGCCTTAGTTCTGTGGCTGGCCCCTAAGCCTGGCTCAGGCTGGCAGGTCCTGGCCCTGTGCTGAGGTCCTGTTGTGGGCCCTCCCTCCACCTCACTTACTCTTCCAGTATTTTCCTCAAGAGCTGGGACTCTGCCGGCTGCTCCGAG
Source organism: Cichladusa arquata (assembly GCA_026413545.1). NCBI lineage: Eukaryota > Metazoa > Chordata > Aves > Passeriformes > Muscicapidae > Cichladusa > Cichladusa arquata. Next base: position 7,007,250 of record JAOTQP010001652.1, read on the forward strand.
CGCTGCCTCTCCTTCAGCTGCTCGGCGTAGGCCTTCCTCAAGAGGTGGGGAGGGCGGTAGGGATCCTCGAACACGTAGGGGCAGGAGGTCTGCAAGGGCGCAGGAGGCTCTCCTGAGGCACTGCCCCAGCAGCTGGGGCTCCTCTCGCAGCCTCACCCAAAATGCCAGCCTTGCACAGACCCAGTGCTCCCGAGGCGCGGGGCTGCTCCCTGGCAGAGCAAAATGCCCACGGCACAGCCAGCACAGCCCCCCTGCAGGGAGACAGGACCCCTGCAGCACACCTTCCCTGCTCCCCTGGCAGCCAGCAGAAAGGCCAAAGCTCCTTTTCCCGGGGCTGCATACCCGTCCATGCTCCGTGGTCGCCCGGTTGCTGAAGTATTTGCGCCACACTTCAGCCTCCACGTCGCGGCGCTTGGATGCCAGCAGCAGCTGGAGCTCTCGCTCCTCCTTCTCGGTGTAGAGGGGCTGTGCTCTCTGGAGGCCATGCACAGACAGCATTAGCCATCTTGAGCTGGGGCAGGGCAGCAGGGCTGGCACCACATGCAGCTCCTGCTGCCTCTCCTGCTCTCAGAGCACAAGCCATGACACGGGACTGGCAAAATCCTAGCAGGTACCTACCAGTTCTGAGGGTTGGGGAGCTCTGGCAGAGACCTTCAACCCCTGCTGAACTGGAGATGTGGGGTGCTTCAGCATCATCTGGGTCTTCTCCTGGATTACAGGCAGATGCCTACAAAGGACAGGCAGCAGTCTGAGCTTGTGGGAGCCGAGTGTGAGCTTGCACCTGTGGGATGGCAGCCTGTCCTCTGGCACCACCCAGCAGTCCAGCGGGAGGACCACATGTCCAGCAGGACGGTGTCTCCAGGGCTGTTTGCCGTCAGCACATGCACCCCAGACAAGGGAAGCATCACCCATCACCACAAGGGATAGTGAGGGTGATACTGAGGGCGTGCCCTCAGCCACACCACTCCTCTATAAGGCTCACCCGACTTGGCCAGCTTCCTTGTCTTTAGCCTGATCGACTTCCATCGACTGCTGACTGGCCTGAGAAACCCTCCTCCGAGCCAGGAACACCGGATCCAGCACGCTTACTGCAAGCAGGAGGCAAGAGAAGAGCACACGGCCTTTGGGATCGTGTGGGACAGCATGGGTGGCAGAGCTGTGCAGTCAGGCTGCGCGAGGCTCACTGACAATCTTTGCCACTCCTAGGAGCCAGTTCCAGCCAGGCCCCTTTCTTTTGTCCACACTGGATCTGCTCCAGAGCTGAATTCCCACCAAGCCACCCATCACCCCGAGGCACACTTTTTATCATCTCCCTCTTCTACCTTGCCAGCAGAAGGGACCCACCAGTGGGAAGAACTGGAAGCTACTGAGGAATCCCAGGGGCCTGCTGGGGAAATTGGGCTGTAGGGACTCACCACAGCTCAAAGCCTCTTCCAGAACAGGTTCCCCCACAGTGACCTCAGAGGGCAAGAGCGCACACAGTCCCTGGCAGCACTCAGCTGGGACATACCTCTGCGGGACCCCCCGCCCCACGGTGCCGACTCTCTTCTGGGCTTCAGGGAAACCGGCGGGACCAGTGGCTGGTGTGGGGTCTCAACCACAAGGCTGGAAACAAGAAACAGCTGGGTAAAGCTGGAGCAACAGGATCTCCTGGAGGCTGGCACTTCTAAGCTGCTGGCACACATCTTTGGGGGGAACTGCCTAGTCCTTGGAGGACAGAAGGCATATGCTGTCCTTGCTACCTGCACAGACCCTCTCATCTCTCTCAGGGCACACTGAAACCAGAATGGCCACTTCATCTGCAATCTCCAAAGCCAGGGAGGAGTGAGCAGTGGAGAGGGAAGCTCTCCTGTGAAGTGGCTGCCCTTGCCCAAGTTTGGCTGGAAGGGAGCCATGGCAGGAGGGAACCCCCAAAACAGTGGCTGAGCAGGTGCTCAGTGAGCTGAGGGCTGTAGCAGCCATCCTGCTCACCTTGGCAATATGAGAACCTCATCTTGACTGATCCGACTAAAATCGTTTTGGCCTGGAAAGGCAACAAGGCTCATCATGTTGGGGTCCTGGAAGGGAACAGCAGTACGTCAGCAGAAATCCAGAACATGTGCTGGTTGCTCAAAATGGCTGCAAACCACCTTGGTGCTCAAAGACACAAAGGCTGCTTCTCAGAAAGCATCACACACCTTCTCCCTTGATGACATGAGCCCCTCCCTCAAAGGGACTCCCAAGACTGGGACTAGCTCATTGGGAGTGTGCCCAGGCTGGGTGGTGAAAACACTCAGACAAGGCAGCTGAAAAGTTTTGACAGCACATTGCCACAAAGCCATGAGGAGGAGCCCCACAGAAGTGACAAGCTCACCTCGAGAAGGGCTTTCATCATGTTTCCTGTTGTATCCAGCTCCAGCAGGCAGCCATCAAAGAAGGTCATGTTGAGCACTTTATTCCGCACAGCAAGGATACCAATGCTCCTGAACGAGAATTCCACCTCCTTGTTGTCTCGGAGAGCCCCAGCAAAGCAATGCTGGGTTTCCTGTACACACTGCTCCACGATTTCATGGCGAAAGTGGGTGTGTGCAGCAATCTCTTCAAAGTCTGGCTGAACAATAGGTGTCTCATCTAGCAAACAAGCACAAAGTCACAGTGTCTCTCTCAGCTCAGTTCAGCCAGCTCAGAAACTGGAGGTCATCAGCGCCCAGCTCTCAGGCAACACTGCCAGACTTTCAGTGTCCTCCTTTCAGCCTCATCCATATCTCCAGAACGGACACACAGGATGGGAAAAGCCAAGCAAAGCTTTGTCTCCTGCTGTAACAGCCAGCTGGAGCACAGGGGAGCTGAGTAGATGAGGGTGGATCCTCAGGGAGGGTGCTGGGCTACCATATCTTCGGTGCCACATCTGTGCCCACTCTCAGCACTTTGCACATTGTCTTTGTTATGTTAAAGATGTTGACATCAATTGCAAAGCCTGTACAAGGAAAAGATCCCATCTTCTTACCTGGAATTTTGGTCTCTTCACTCTCAAGGTTGTAAAACATCTTCAGAGTCTTGCTCAGAATGAACATAGGTCTCTCAACAGGCAAAACCTTGCCCTCTGCCACACTGGCCTGTGCTGGGACAACTGCAAAACTCCCGACTCCAATATCCACTGCCTGAAAACACAAGCAAGAGGAAGTGCTGACAGGGCTGCCCAAAGGTAAGGAGGCTGCCAGATGACTTGCATGGCCCTGGGGATGGCACTTTGGGCCCTGCTACAGAGCCCCAGAGGGGCAGAATGAGGCTCATGCAGGAGGCAAGACTCACCCTCTTCTTCAAGAGGTGTCTGTAGATGTGCCGAGACATTCCAGACCAGATTTTGCAGATTTCTGGAAAGCAAATGAAAGCCATACCATGCTCTGAAGCCAGCACAGGCCACCATCTCCCATGGCCCTAGCCATGCAGGTGACAGTGGAGTGCTCTCAAGCTCCCCCTTGCCATGAATAAGCACCCTCACTGACTGGGGCTGTGCTCTTGACTGCCCCAGGCTCAAAGCCTGACCTATGTCCAAGACAGGCCTGGAGAGAAAAGGCAGGCTGTGGTTTTGCAAAGGTGATTTCCACTTTTAGACACTGCCAGTGCCTGGAGGCCTGGGCTACTGTAGATTCCCAGATGGATATAATGTGTGTGTTTAAACACCCATAGCTGGATGGCTGCAGAGCTAACGAAGGGTTGTTGGTATATTAACACACCGCAGGAAAGGACAAAAGGGGGCTGGAGAAGGGGGCCATGTGGAAGTAGAGCAGCACTTTTCTGGGATAAACATCCTTGTTCTAGATCCTGGAGATAAGCACAATGCAGTACAGCACAAGAGCAGGAATGAGGCCGAGAAGTGGGCATGGACTGTAGGGGGGATCAAGACCACCAATGTCCCCCAAAGCTCTCTGACCCATTTCCTGAAAGGTGTGAAAGAACAGACTGCACTAATATATATATATATGTAAATGATAACTAATTTGTGTAGAAAGCAATAAACCTATCTATAAAAAGGTACCCCTACCAAACCTGGTCAGAGCCCCCAGGACTTATATCCATGTTCTTATATAGCCGTAAATCAGGGACTAACATAGAAATTTCCATACCAACTGTGTAATTTTTTTAATAAAACTTGGTGAGTTTTTGTGGACCCTCTGATTTTTGTTGTTCCCTGCTGTTGCCTGATATCATAAGAGAAAAACCCTTGCAACACTGTTAAAATAGTAAAATAAAAAGCAGGCCTTTATTTGGAAGCTTCCAGCTGTCCCGGTGGTCACGGACACACCTGGCATCAGATTTCTACAAATTTCTAAGTTTAACAAATCATATCTAACAAACTTTGTCCAATTAGAAGAACAGCTGGTTAGGTAATTTTTCCTCGAATACTGCCCCATTGGAGTTGATCCAGGGCTTCTTTGCTCCACTTCTTGTTGTGTCTTCTCAGATTCTGATTGGAAAACAAAATATACTTCTAGGTTCTCTTATTGAAAATAACACTAAACAGTATTTCAGGACTCTGTTACATGGTTAATTCATTACTCTAAAATCTAAGAGAAAAGGTAGGAAAAATACTGGGAGCTATATAAATAAGTAATAGTAATCTATAGACCTATGAATATATAAAAAATATATAAAAAGCAAATGACCTTTAGACATCACTTCAACCACAAGCATCTATGAATCCTGGGTGCTCCCATCTCCTTAAGGATGGAACATTACAGCTACCAAAGGCACCCTCAAGCTCCAAGGCACAACACAGCAGAAGGGCTCTCCTTGCAGCAGAAGGGTCCCACCTATGGCCCCAGCCTCGTGCTTTCCACAGCTCATCTCCATGTAATCCTGGCACTGACAGTGCTCCTGCAAAGGTCCCCTGGAGCCTTACCCACGGTGCTGAGCTCCTTGAGGGTTGGGAGCTCCTCTGGCTCCACACTATTATAGAGCAGGTACTTCTGCATCTTTGCCCCCCTGCACTGCAACAGTTGGGGAAAAGTTGCTTTTCCTGCTATGAAAACCCTCTGCTCCTCTCCTCCTCCTCAACACTTCTCAAGAGGTGTCTCCAATGCTCTGCCACAGCCTCTTTTCACCTCCTGGCAGCAGGAGAGTGTGGTGACAGCAGTGCTGGTGTCACCGAGGCCTCTCCAGAGACAGTGGTGCAGGGACAGTGTGTGTAACACGAGCTGTTGCTGTGGATGTCCCCCTGTGACATCATGCCATGGACACAGGCTGCATGGAACCTGCCACCACACAGCCTCACCCACATTTGGCTTCAGCATTAGCAGGGCAGCCCTGCTGGGCACCCCAGGCTGCTGCACTGATGGTCCTGCCTGCACATCTCAACTCTTCCTCCCTGGCTGGCCACACAGAAACTCCTGGAACCTGGGGTGCAGTGTGCATTAGTGCTGAAAGGCTTTAAGCACTCAGAATAGGGCTGGAGAGGTCCACCTCAGGTCATAAGAGAAATTAACCTGCTCAAAGGACAACATTCATCCCCTCCTATTCCGCAGGGCCACTAGGATGCATTTCTTTCACTGCACTGGGATCCACAGAGGACTGCAACTGCACAAAAGACACCACGTGCCTTGCAGCTGCATCCATCCAATGCAGAGCCACTCTCCTGGAAGACTCCCCTGGGCATGAATATTGACTTCCCAAACTTCCCAGAGTTTGCAGAGATTCTTTGTACCTAGCTATATGCACCCCGATTAACCATCCCAGACAGGGACTGTTAACCATTTGTAGGTGATATTGGAAATCACCTTTTCTGAGGCAGGAATTTTGTTTGTCCATCAGCTTGTCATTTTCTCCTTCTCACTCCAGTGATATGGCACAGCTGGAACTCTGGTGGACCATTTTCACTTAGCCATAAGACAGGCCCATGAACATATGTCCCCACATTGCTTCCCATGTGAAAGCTGAGTGCCAGCCTCCTTCAGGGCTCAGGTGATTGCACCCCAACACTGTCTGCTGTTTTCAGGTACAATATAAATAGCTACCATGAGCTGATGGCTGTTCCAGATTTATTTTTTTTAATATAGGCAAACTAAGCTTAACTTCCGGTTCTTTATTTTTAAACTTTGCCCAGTTCCTTTATTTAATTATTTATGACTTTAAAATACTGTTCATGAAAACTTCTCAAGTTTCCATAATACCTTTAGGGTGCCTTCTCATTAACATTTCTTAAACTTTCCATAAAGGTGTGATTTATGGCCCTATTTGACAACTACTCATTGGATGGATTTTGAATTTACCAAGACAATGTCTGTGAATAAATGTTATTCATGTACATTAGTGTTTTCCAAGTCAGGCAATTAACTTACAATATTTGCAGGCTCCTTCTTCATTTTTTTTTTCCACAACATAATCAGGCACAGTATTAATATCCAGTACTGAGTCTAATAAAATTTCCATTGCTTTCTGGGGTTAATAATGAACACAGCAGGGACAAAATCAGTATCACTGTATTAACTATCATTAAATAAGGTGTCTAAGCATTAGCATCATAGCAAGTGAAAATTTTGGTGTCTATTAAAAAAAAAATGTATTTGTCTATTTATGTCATTCAAATTCTAACATTAAGCCTTGGATTTTGAAATTAGCAATGTGCAAACACATTGTGCATGGTCAATTAAACTGAACTCCACTATTTCACATAACTGCAGAAACTATGAAAAACACAACTAAACTTAGTTTCAGCTGGTTTCAAACAGGTATTTTAGACATTTTTGTTTATTAATGAACATAATTATCTGAATCAATTGATTTTAAGTATGAAATTCTCTGAAGAATTTGATCCTACAGCACATATCCATGTAATTAAAATACTTAGAATCATCAAATCTTAGGCATGTATTTTGTCTGGTCTAGCACCTGGAAGTCTGTGGTGGGGGACTCAAGGTCTATTCCCCACTGGCTAACCTAGGGCACTTTAAGTGTTTGTGGGGACAAGTGTGCTCCATATAACCTGTCAAGCCAGCAAAGAGAGGAGAACACAAACCATGTAAGTCTGAAGTCACCTCTGTACATAATAAAATGATGGCACAATCACATTTGGAAAGTTGGAAGGGAAATAAAATGCTTTAGAAGGACATAAGTAAAACAGAAGGGGAGAGAACAGACAAGGAATCACAGCTCCCCATGTGCTCAGAGCAGTGAACTCACCTGAGCACTCCCAAAATCCCATCTGGATGATGCTGGGAGAAAGGAGAAAGGACATTGTTAATGCCTCTTGCATTCTTCTCCCACTATGGACTCTGGACATAAATAAAATCATGACTCCATAGGTGGCACAGGGTAAACACAACCCAAACTTAGACGATGCCTGTGCATGGGTTTTCCCTGCACTCTTTTCTGTTAAAAGATTGATGATGGGAGGAGAGTCTCCATGTGAGCACTGATTAACTTCAAAATGCACAAGTCTGCATGGTTCTGGTCTGAGGAATTTTATCTATAGATGACCCCTCCTTGGGAAGACCTGCAACAGACTGCAGCCACTCTGGTGCTAAGAGTAATCCTACTGCTCCTAATGTGAACCACACACCCACATCATAATTAATATTAGTTGGCATTTATTAGCAGTTTGGGCTAATAGATGAAAGTGAAAAGTGTGGCCCCCTAAAGTGGGCCTCTTCAGAAAAAAGCAGAGGTAACACAGCAGAGAAATACAATGAGACTTTGCTTGCAGCTTCATAATATGTGTGCTTTACAGATTGGAAGTACAGGTGAAATATACAGAGCAATAAAATAAAACTTCCAAGGACTAAATCAGTCCATCCTGTATGCTAAACATATTTGAACATACACAATTAAAATGAAATAGTTTCATAAGCATCACAAGTTATCTTCTCAAACAAATGAGAACAAAATTAGTTTTAAATGCCTCAGAAGCAAATTTTTTCCTCCTTCAGACTCAAACAGGGCTGGGGACTTTTTGAACAAAGTCACTTACAGTGAATACCTGCAAGTATCTGTAAGCACCTGCATTTCTCATTTCCATCTTCATTTTTCTCCTTCTTCCTCAAAGCAATTAAAATCTTCCTTTTGCTGGAAGAGCTGTGGGGAATAGTCAAAGGGGAGTTCTGAGAGACAATGAGGTCCTGAGGTGAACCAACTTCCCCCAGGTCCTTGGTCAGCACCTTCTGCACAGTAGTCCTGGTGGTGCTGTGCTGCTGGTACACCTTTCTTGGCTTCAGCAAGCACTGCTGAAAATGCTGTTTCCATTGCTCAAAAGGCTGAATCCAGGTTTATGGCTCTGTCCAAGGGCTGACTCACTCCTCTCACTTCCACCCTGACTGACCTAGCCCCATTTCGTCTGGAAGAGTCAAGCTGCACTTTAGGTAAGTGCAGCTAAATTGGGGAGATGATAACTCTATTTCTGCACGTCCACTCAATTAATCTGTTCCTGGACTGTCAGTGATAATAATTCTCCAAGAATTACCGATTAAGTCATACACTTAAAATTATTTTCTAAAGCCTCCTATTGCCATATGAGAACTTTGATGTTGACTCTTGCCATTACAGATCATTACCGTTCAGCATCATCACATCCAAAATATGGATTTTGGTTTTGCTTGTTCATTCACAGCACTATAAATGTAGCAAAGGAATTACTACTTCATATTCTACTTCTTTTTTGCTAGAACTTTCCTTGACTAATTTATCCTCTGAGACTTTTGCAAATTTCTATTTCTTTATTCTTTTATGGTATTTTCTGCAATTTTCCCTCATTGTCATTATTACTACTGAAATTTCATTATTTTTCCCTTTCCCTTTTTTAAAAATCAACTTTAAATTCCATCCCTCCCCCAAACTCTTTAAGGGCTTTCACTTCTGGTTTTTATCAGCTGGGCTAAAGCTCTAGTTTTCTGTTTTGCTAAATCCTAATTAAACTCCTGGCCCACATACAAATGATGCCTATTACCTCTGTGGCAGTTTTTGACTAATCTAGAAATAATAATTTCCCTATATATTTTGTACTAAAGGAAATTGTCTTTAGAGATGAGAAACTTTGCTCTTCAAACACTTAATCAGTGAATAAATACGATGCAGATATGTAATCTGCTTTCATACAGCCCCTCCCAGCATCCCAGATGAGGAGCTCTCTGCTGTCTACCAATCAGAAGCCTATTTAAGACCTTTTGACCAAGATAGGACATATATATTCAGATTAAAAAATAAATAAGTGAATAGACAAAATTGAAAAACAAAATGAAAGAAAATAAACAAAACAAAACTAACAAACAAAATAACTAACTAAAAAAGCAAGACAAGGGGAAAATTAATCCTGATGTAATAAAGCCAGCTAGTTAAACTCTATTTTTGTTATATAGCCACCATAGGCCAATCCCTGCAGTTTCCAGATGTTTATTACAGGATAGGCCTGGACAGATCTTCCTTCATAAAAGCTCTTTGTACAGAGACATTAAACTTTAAGTACCTTAACACAATAGTGAACCTTTAAAAAGGGATTTATTTTAACTTTTTGCATACAAAACCAGCTGGAAAGGGAACAGAATGACAATGAAGTAAAACAATACTTATAGACAAACACTTAGTAAATCTCCACCTTCCTCTCCTTTAGGCACAAAAGAGAATTCCATCAGCACTATTTACACAATAGTCCTATTAAGCTTACCATTTTCTAAAAGATTAAGGGCCTGATCAAAAGAACACTGAAATCACTGGAAATCTTGCTATTTTACTTGAACAACTTTGGATGTGGTCCATACTGACTCCATAAGAGTAACTGCTTTTAAGAACTCAGATTAAATCTGGAGGAAAATAACTCTGGTTATAACCTCCATAAAAATCCAATAAAAAAGAACACATATTGCTTTCTATTTACTTTACTTTCCATATATTTTAAAAAAGGACATTTCCAACATTTTGCTCCACAACATAATCAAATTAATTTGGTTCAAAGAAGTGAAATGAAGATTAAAAAAGGCATAGAAGTTGTTTCCAATTCTGAGATTTATCATTATTCATAGTGAAAATAACTAGCATTTTATCCCTCAGTTTCATGCTGAAACAAAAAATTATTTGTCAAAAATTAGGGTGAGAATGGGACATAGTTTTTCCTTCCAGAAAATTCTCTCTGTATTGCCAGTTCCAGAGTCCCAGTTCTGCATTTTGTCCATGTCCCAATTACCTATGGGCTTTTCATCATCATTTCACATGTTCACAAAATGCAAGGTCAGAATTCTGTAACTGGGAGTTTTACTCCCACTTGTACACATGTGTGTGTGTTCATGTACCTATATTGTAGACCAAGGTCAAAAAATTAATACACCATCAAACATTGAAATCAAGAAACACGATTCCAGAACATTTTAATTAAAATGTATGTTGGTTGGATACTGCTCATTCCTAATTACAAGCAAGGCTTCTATCATTTTGCTGTAAGTGAGAAAATACTTTTTTTTTTTTTTTTGGTCCGTGTATGAGAAAAACGAAAAACAAAACCCAAAGATCATGATCAAAGAATGGTTGTCAACTGGCTGACAAACACACACAGATTTGTAGGACAAATGAAGTTATGGCTGCAAGCAGGAGCTCATCATACCCACCCCCTCCTCCCCCACCAAAAAAAACCAAACAAACCTATGTCAAAAACTCCAGTGATTTAAGTGGGACTAGAACAAAGTCCCAATGTTTTATAGCCAAAAAGGTTAAACCACTTCATAATTATTTTTTTTTTACCACTCTCACAGACTGAAAGCTATTATTGCCTAATGCCACACTTGGCAACCAAATGGTACAAAGGAAACTTCTATTCTAATTTCATGAGTATTTCAATACATTTATACTAGGCCCTTTAGATTGCTAAAATATGATTAACATCTTCTATACATGGATAGTTAGATCATAGACATGCTATTTCACTACCCACCAATTACAACCTGGACAAGCTGCATCAGGTTCCAGATTATCAGACAGTCCTAGCCCCAGCAGATTAGACAAATCAAGCAAAATGGAACATCTAGAGGCTTCTTCCACCTCAAGACAGATAGCAGCTACCACCCAGCATGCAGGGGACAAGCAGTGCAACTGCCACTACAAAATTAACTTCTCTCTATATTCTGAAGACATTTGGAGAAGCCAAATGTGTTTACACCAGGCTCTATTTTGGCATGGCCACAGCATTTTTGATGCAGCACTTGAAGCTCTAACACTGCATTTTTCATACTGCCAAACCACACCAAGTTACTACAAAAATCTCCCAAACTTCTGCTGTTAGGGTGCCCAAAGCACACATTTCTGCTTCTATCTCATTTCAGTAGGGAGGCTTAAAGAGAAATCTTCTCAGAATAGGCTCATGTGCAACAATGGAGTCCAATTTCTGTATGGAATTTTTTTCTTCTGGCCCTAATTCACCTTTTTCATAGGGGAGAAATATTCTGTCTGTTATACACATATATACTGAGGCAGTTCTTCCAAGTCACCACCACTAGCAAAGCAAGAGCACAATCCTGTCTTCTAACATTGGTACTACATCAAATGACAATTTCTGCCATTCCCTAAAAGCACATAAACTCTGGAAACCATTTTATTATAGCAATCACCTCTATAAATTTGCAGTATCACTTTATTACCCAGAAAGCTCATTTTGGCAGAAAAAAAAAAATATAGTTATATACATTTCTTTTCCTAGCCCCATTTTTTTGTAATTTCTCAGATTAGAGTGCCAATCAAGTATTATTCTCTTTCTTCCCACCAAGACCACAACACAAGGTGGTTATTTATTACATGCTGAAAATTCTAAAAAGGGACATTAAAATTTACAGTTTTATATATTACAGCTCGGTAGATAAAGGACTTCTGATGATGCTATACTTTTCTAAATTCTGGTCAAGGATTTTCAGTTAATATTCGTCAATACTATCTTGTAAACCCATATAGCTACACTGCTAAATCAATGTATACAATTATTATTTGGATTTTCTATCTTGGCTTGCAATAGAACTGCATTTCTGAAGCTATTTATCAGCACCTTGGTCATGCCATAAAAGCTATTTCTTCCTTTCTAATCGTGCTTTTGTTCCTTTCTGTGCTGAGCAAAATCCAGCAAAGGGTCAAATGTCTATATCCTTTCTTTCCAGCAAATTGAATGTTACAACCTCATTTCCTGGGCAGCTCCAGATTGTTGGAAACCACACAATGGTGGAAACTGGGGGACACAAGTGCTCCCCAGATCCCTACTGCCCAGCATCACAGCAGTGAGGGAGAGCTGCAGACAACTTCCTAATACATCCTTCCAAGAGAGGCTTTTCCAATTAAAGCCAGCAGTTGAGAACAACCAGTAAAAGCAGTAGGTTCTTCCAAAATATTCCCACTCTGCTCTTGACACTGCCTTTTACAGGAAGCAATGATCCTCTTTCACCAAGTTTCCTCCAATTACAGGAAAATCTGTGAGAAGCACAGAAAGCCAGCAAACTCTCAAATGCTTTTCAGAGCTAAGAAAATCCAAGCCTTCCTACAACATTTCTGACATCTTCCCACTCTCCCCTAAATCACATTTACATGGCTCATTCTTCTATTTAACACTTCCCACAAGTTGAGTCCTTCCTGCCTTCACTTCCTTTTCCCTCCCTTCCCTGCAAATCTCTTTATTTTCGTGCTTAGCTCACGTAGAGTTTTCACAGCGCCCGTGTGATATTTTTCCTCAGGGATCAGTTCTTTAAGTCAGCTCTCTGCCTTCCGGAGACGGACACTCCCCTCGTGAGTGCCAACAGCGCAGATTCCTGCACCGCTCCTTTTATTTGCAATAAGCACAGCTCCTTGTTCCTCGTGGACATCACACGGCTTGCTCGCAATCCAGCTGCTGCCTCCCACAGCTGCAGGATTTGCCGGAGCCCTTCTTAAGCAGCAGCTGCTGCAGCTCGCAGCTTTCCGAGGCTGCTCGTGGGGAAAGATGCTGTGTCTCCCCGCGGCAGCCGGGAGGAGCCGCCGCGGTGCTGAGCAGGGTGACCCTGCCAGTCGTGGGGGTAACATTCTGCTGTCTCGAGTGGCTGAGCTGATCAGCCTCTCCCCAGAGCTTAGAAGCGCACTGAATTCAAAGACTCTCGCTAGAGGGAGGATCGGGTTTGTGCTGGCCATTGCTGAACTTGGTTGCAGCTATATTCCCCCCTCCCTGCTCTTGACATCTTGCAGAACTATCATTTCTCTCCAAGCCCAACATCAAGGTTCATGTAATTACATGTAAGCGTATGCATATGGTTGTATATGCTTGTGTTACTTCAAACAGATTTGCATGGTAAAGCCAGCGAAATGAGAAAATACCAGTATTAAAGGAAGCAGGTGTGATTCAGCAGCTTGTTGTGGGCATGTGAGGAGACAGTCACATGTGGCTGCAGACTTCTTCAGAGCATATTGTGCCAACCCTCCACTTCCTCTAAAATCATAATCACCTCCGGAGCTCTTCTCACCATACCCAAGCGCTTCCCAAGTATTCATCCATTCGCAACAAAATACATTTGGCAACACGTTATAGCCTTTCCTAAAACCAAGGAACCGGGGTTTTTTTTACACGTGTTGACACACAATGGCACAGGGTATTCAGCATCCTTAGCTGTGGGATCTTCCCTTTCCTTGCTTCTGCACTGAAGCTGTAACAGAAGCCAAAGTGCTGCAGGTATGAACCAGCTCTGATTTCGCATCAGCACCACTGCTCATGGTGTGCACTGATCAAACAACAAAGGTCTTGGGAAAGATCTTGTCCCAGAATAGAAACCGGGTACCTTTGGAGTGCCTCATCCAATGCACAAACTGCAGGACTGAAAGGCAGCAGGGCGGGATCTTTTAGTAGCAGATCACCGTGGTTTAACAGGCTCACTAGAAGTAACAACATCAGGAACTTTGAAATCCAACATTTCCTAAGTCTGGTTATGCAATTTGCATACTTTGCTAATCGTGTTTCCAAAGTTTTGCTGAGTGAGGTGTATTGTCCCTGTTCCCTGTGGCTGTGAGATCCTGCTGATCAGAGCAACCTTGCAGCTCCGTGAGGCAGCAGCAGCCAGGCTGGCTCAGCCTCTGGAGATCCCACTGCTGCACCGACTTCTGGTGAGGGAGAGAATCTTCTGGTTTGATTTTTAATTGAAAAACTGTAATTGTAGCAACACCAGGTCACAACTTGCATAATAAATAGAGTGTGGACCGCTGAAATCTATAGCACGGACTACTGGTAGTTCACCTAATTAAGTAACAGCTCACAGTAAGGAGTTTTTCCATATGCATATGTAAAGCCTGCTAATGAAAAGGGAAAGGAAACTAACTTTTGTTGTTGTTAGGCTGCAGGAACTTAGGAAGCTGCTGGAAAGTCTGGTAGGGTATTTAGCTTTGGAGTTAAAGCCTGACAGGTTTTGCTTTTAAGTCTAAATGTTGGATTTTTTTTAAATCTTTCTTGCCATTTGTTTTGCTGCAGTCATACTTTTATAGCCATTTCCCTGTTCTTCAGTAAATAAGATCACCTTTTTCTGCTATTCTATGTTGTTCTCTAGAGATGCTTTTCCTTTTCCACTTTCTCCTGCTTCCTTACCGTCATTGAGAGTAGCAAGTGAATGGATAAGTGTGCACATGCCTCAGATCTACATCCAGCTCTGCAAAATCCTGGAAATAATTATTCTGAGAAAAACCGGTGTTCATCCTCCACAGCAATTGTATGGAACATATGAACTTGCCCAGTTTCTGCCACACAGTCCAGCCACTAAGCAGTTGTGAGAGGAGGTGTCTAGCACAGATTTTTCAAAGACCAACTTATAAATTTCTGAGAGTGTGTAAGTGTTTCAAGGAACAGCTTCTGTGGAAGAAGTTTTGAGGACTTATCCCTTTGGCATTCTCAGGAAGATCCCTTGGTATCTGCCTGAGAATGGCAATGAGTACTCCTGAGACCTCCATCTGCTAAAGTCACTATTCCAAAATGTGGAGGTGGTAGGATTTTGAACTGAATATTGCAATTCTTTTAGCATAGACAAAAAAGAAAGAAAAAAAAAAAAAAAGTGATCATTGCCTCATAAGTGACTAAACTGCTTTCCAACTGGAACTTCCTCAATACTGAAATTGAGGTGGATAAGATTATGGAAAAGTTTTCCCTAGACAGATGCAATTTTAGGAGAAAAAGCAAGCACCTGAGCATATGGTCTTACCAAGGGAAGACTTAAAAAAAATACAGTCTTGAATACTGGTAGTGCAAGTAGCTCCACCTAGAATAAGTACAAAAAAATAGATGTGCACACTCTTCCTAAGTGACTACATAATTATAACATCTCTTTTGCCATCTTTTTCCTTTTCCTTCCTAGTTGGTGCTATTGTTATCTGCTGCATAGTTGGCACGATGACTCAGATGAGAGAATTATGCTGGAAATTATATATACATGGAACACTGAGGCCCAAGAATGCAAATTCTTCTGGGCAAACAACCTAGAGTTTAGGGCCTTTTTTGTATTTATTCTGTCAAGCACTAGAGTATTATATCTAAGAATAGATGTTTTGTATTTGAACTACTGCTTTCAAGCTGAACCTCAAAACAAATGGTGTTTTAGTTCAAGGTTTGAACTTGCCATTGAAAAGAAAATCAACAGTGTAATTTTCTTTATCATGAGCAACTGCATCTACCTATGGCTTTGAGTGTATTATTAGAAGCTTAACAGAGTCTCGAACAACTGGAGTTTTCCACTGCAGTTTTTGTCCTCATTTGCTCTGGTAATCATTCAAGCTTAGCAGCATTGGTTGAATTCAGATACAGGTCAACTGTATTTTGATGAAATTGAAGGAAAGGGGTGCAGCTGATTGAGCAATACCATAAAAAAAGAAATTTATAGAGAAAAAAAATATGATGTCTCTCTTGATCAATGTGATCATATTTTGCTTTTCATCTGATTCAGTACCGGGTTTCTATCTATGCAGTAAACTACCTTTCTGAAAATTCTAGCTAGATGGTAAGTAATTGAAGAAGCCTTGAATTGAAGCCTTATTGAAGAGTCTTTTGTCAAGAAATATCTTCTGTGATGTTGGATACATATGTCACCTCTTTTCAGCAAGTAAACAGATAAAATTAGTATTTTTGACTCATCACCTTGTATAAAGTCATTTTCATTTGTTTATAATGTATCTGCAGCATGACAATAAAAGCAGAGTTAAAAATTGTCAGATTTGTGACTAATTATTAAATTGATAGTAATGGGACATGACACAAGCTTATAGGAACCAGGCCAAATGTTAGTGTAAAGCCATGCATACAAAACAACTGCTTTGAAGTGACCAGGACCTTAGCTGCTCTGATCTGGACACTGTAAAAGGTCTGACTGATAGAAAATGTTCAGAGTTTAACTGTAGAAAAAACAGTTTTCTTCTATTTATTTCAATGCAGACTTGAATCAGCTAAAATCACAAGTCATTGAAACAGGCTGGGATTTTTTTTTTTTTTTTTTTGTGTGATAAACATTATGATAGACTCTGAAAGCTGGAGAAGGCAGGATAATAGCAGTAGACTGTACCAATCTGCTGTTTCACACTGAACAGCTTCTTGCTGCTTGAGTGTCTCCCTGAAATGTGTATTGAATGTTTGGGGGTGGGCAAAGAAAAGCAGGCAGAAGCTGGCCTTAAGAAACTCCTGTAGGATGCATTCACTGTAATTCTGTTCTAGACCCCTGGCACCTTCTGTCCATCATATCTGATCACTGGTGGAGTACAGAGCATACAGTGAAGTCATACTTGATTCTCACTTATTAAAACAGCTGTCTAAGGTCTTAAATGAGTTGTTTTCATCACCAGGAGCACTCCTCTATGTGTGAAAGTGATGATTAACATCATGTCTCTAGTCCTGCTTACATCTTCAGCCTTGTGGCAGATGCTTGTCTCTGGGGTTGTCTAAAAGCCATCAGAAAATGTCTTAATCACTGGTGACCCCTGCAAGAACTTTGGTGGCTTCTGCATCGATCTGACATACGGAATGCTCCTGAGGCAAACATGAAGACAGGCTTTTTTTATTGATTAGCCAAATTGTCTAGCCTTCCTGTTTTGTCTCCTCATTGGCAATTAAGAGAGAAATCCATTGAGGGAGTGGTGGCAGTGAACCTTCCCCTCTGATAGAAATAACCTTAACGGGGCCCCTTAGTTAATTTGCAAAATTGTTCTGTATCGACCTAGCTTTGAAGCAGGATTTCATCCTATGGCCCCATCAGTAACACATATACATCTTCCTTTAGGAAGCAGGCTCTTTCTAACCATAGTATCTTTTGTTTCCTATTTACAATCCTAATCCTATCATCGATTCCAGTAATCTTTCCTGCACTATGAGCTGTCATTTTCCTGAGGGAGAACCTGGGTGGGTTTTGTTATTTTTGTTTTTGAACCAAGATAATAACATTAAAACAAGAAATAACAATCTAACAATCTAACCTTTGAGGGACAGGGGAGACCAATTCTTGATGTGTTTTTAACATCCAGACAGTAAAGAGGCCACAGTGCTCCCCAGCCTGAAACTAAGACTGAACCTAAAACAGAACCCACAGATCATTTTGGTGACTTGATTAAACTATGAGGATTAGATTTCTACAACCTAAAATATGATTGTGCAGATTAGGATTGTGATTGTTTCTCCCAGAACACAGCATTTGGAAGTTTCCTTACTCATGTGACTCCTTTTGTGTCTGAGCAATGGGAAAACTGCACTCGGCTAATGAGAAATGAAGCATTTCCTCACCTCTCCCCCAGTAATCACTTATCTAACCCCGGACCCCAAACGAATGCATTAATCCTTTACATCCATCTTCCCCATCTCTGTTTTATATTGTCTCATGGAAGGCCAGGTCTTGCTTGTCCTTCTTAATGTGAAAGTGATATTTTAGACTTGGAACCATTTAGATAAATAATTGGGATTGTTCATAGCTTATGTCACTATGACTTCACTGCAACTATGTGATGAAGGGCAAAAGAACTTGGTTGGAGCAGAGGGGATGCCCTGGCCTTGGGGCACTAGACTTGGCTTTGGAGCATCCTCCAGATCTGGCAGCTCTTCCCCCTCTTATGCACATGCATTCAGTTCTGTGTATTGATGATTCACTCTCCTACCGTGTATGAGTTAAGTGCAAAAATTTTGTCTTTAAAATAATCCTTGAGATTTGGTAAATGGAGGTGCCAGGGCAGCTCTGTGTGAGCAGAAGTATGATTTAGCATCTGTTCTCCTTGTTAGAAAGTGCCCTGTTGCACTTGGGGTGCCAAGGAGGATTTTGGCAGGGGGGAAAGGTTTGACTCACCCAGGTGTCATCCTCGTCAGCACGGAGGATTTACAAACCTGGCATCCTCTCTTTCCATCTCCAAATCACAGCACAGAGTGAAAAGCAGTGATACGAAAGATTAGTCTTCATTCGGCAAAGGAAGTGCCAAATGAAATGATGACAGATGGAAAAACTAAAGGCCACGGTGTCAGGGGTCTGGCCGTAGCCCTGGGCTTTAGGAAGAGGTAAATACACAGATCTCAGCTGGTGCTGCAGGAGGTACGTGTCCGGCGGAAAGCCGGCGCTCGGACTGTGCCGAATCGATACCTGCTATCGAAGGGAGCAGCGCACGGCGCTAGGGCCAACCCAGTGTTATTAGAAAATGATATATTGCACATTAGGATGGATAATTCATGTCGCCTTCATCGGCTCAGACCGTCGCGAAAATCCATAAATCATTTTCTCGTTCCTGTATCGCCTAAGTGCGATTTGTCACTCGGCATTAGCGGGAGGGCGGCCGCGGATCCCTGCCGCTTCCCAGGCGCTGCTCGGAGACCCAAAATGGAGACCCGGCCGCGCTCGGAACCGCGGGGGCAGCCCGGATCCCCGGCGGGAGGCGGCTCCCCCCACGCCGGTACACGTGCGTGGATATAAATGTGTGCATGTTCCCGCGGGGCTGCTGCCCCCCGCATCACGCCGTCCCTGCAGGAGCCTCGCGTGGGTGTCTCCCCCCGAGATGTGTCCCCCCCATCCCACCACCACCTCCGGGGCTTCCTCCGGCCCGCAGAGGCGGGCACGGACATGGACACGGGCACGGACATGGACACAGGCACGGCCGGGCTCGGTCTCCCGGGTTTCGCCCGCGTTCCTCGAAGGCAGGAGAGGCGGCCGCTCCCCTCCGGGGGCTCCGGCGGCGGGGAGAGAAGCCAGGCTAGAGCCGGGCAGCCCCGGGTCGCGCTCAGTGCTTCCCACGGGCATCCACCGCTCCCCCAGGCAGGAGAGGCGCGATCTCCGCTCTCCGCGCCCGGAGCAGGCGGCAGCGGACGGGCAGGTGAGCGGCGGCGCTTCTGCATGGAAAGGGAAGGCAGCGAGCTCCCCGTCCGCATCCAACGGGCAGCGGGAGCAGCCGGGGGATTCCGACGAAATTTTTCAATTTTTCTGGAAAACACGCACCGGAATCTGCCACAGAGCGCAGGAGTGGGTAGGGAGCCACCCTGAAGCGGAGAGAACAGGATGCAGTTTGGGGGAGAGGGAGCATCTCCCTGCCCGCCGCGCCGGCTGCCGCTTGCCTGCACGCCGCTCCCGGGGCGAGGCAGTGCCGCCTGCCGCAGGGCTGTGCGGTGCGGTACCGGTGCAGTGCCGGTGCCGGTGCGGTGCGGTGCCGGTGCGGTGGGGTGAGGTGCTGGCCCGGTACCGGTGCGGTGCCGCCGCGCCGTGCGCGCCCCGCGGGGCGGAGGCGGCGGCGCTGCCGGGCGCAGTGCGGCGCTGAGGGCGCTGGGGGGCGCTCGCCGCCCGCACAGCGGCCGGGCCGGGGGAGGGGCGGGGCGGGGGCGCTGGAGCCTCGGGGGGACCCGGCTTTGGACAGGGCGGGGTGGCCGGGATGGCAAGGGACCTCCACGGCCAGCTGCCTCCAGCCCCTCCTGCCCTGGGCAGGGACATCTCCCGCTAGACCGGCTCGCTGCAAGCCCCGTCCAGCCTGGCCTTGAATAGTTCCAAGGATGGGGCATCCACAGCTTCTCGGGGTAACCTGTGCCATCCTCATGTGGATTCCTGCGTTTCCGCAGGAAAAACGCACCTGTAGCTCATTGAGATGTGTGGACGGAGCTGACTGATGGATTAGAGATCCAGGAGCTGCGCATCCCTGCTTTGTGCTGCTCTTCAAAAACAATAACTTTTTTTTTTTTTTTTTCGGGGGGGGGGGTGGTGCTGTAGGGATAGCCCCCACAAGAACTATAAGTATTTTATTCTTTTATTCTTACTCTATTCACTTGGGAGCCTTATGGACGTGGATCTCTCAGCCAGCGCTGACACCCGGTACTGGAGCGTTTCCCTTGGATTCCTCTGTTTTTCCCCGACAGACCCCCACTCCAGGGATATCCGCCCCACCACCCTGAGTACCCAATGACAGAGTATTCCTCATTCTCCCTCTTCCACCGTGCCTGTTACCCTAGTGGAAATTCCAAAATGGAAATAGGAAAATACTGGCGCAGGCTCGTGGTACTTTAAATTAGCAGGAGCTGGAAACACCGCACGGAAAGTTGCGCTCTCTCCACTGTGGAACACACCGAGGCGCGGGGAAGAGGGAAAAGGAACAACAGCCATCACCCCAAGTTTCCCTTTGTTTACGCGCTTTCCTCTAAAAGCTTTCCAGCGAAGGAAAGTTGGCTGGGTGGAAACTCCCTCTCCAAGGAGCGGGGCTTGTTGACGTTCACCCGGGTGCGTGCGTGCGCGCCGGGGATGAGCGGCGATCCTGCGGCGGGGAGGGGAGCGAGGCAGGGAACGAGGGAGCGGGGCAGAGAGTGAAGGAACGAAGCAGGGAGTGAGGGAGCGAGGCAGGGATTGAGGGAACGAGGCAGGGAGCGAGTCCGGGATCCCGGGCGCCCGGCGGAGCGCAGCGCACTGCGCGCCCAGCCCGCGCGCGGCGCGGCTCGGCTGTGACGCAGCGCCCCCGACGCGCGACGCGGCCAATGGGACGCCGCCCCCGGGGGCGGCGCTGCGCGCTGATTGGTTGGCAGGAGCCGGGCGCTGCGCAAAAACAGCGCAGCCGAGCGCTGCCCGCTCAGAAACTGCTGGCGGAGATCGGAGCAGCCGGGCCGGGAGCGGAGCCGGGACGGGAGCCCAGCAGCAGCAGCAGCACACAGACACAGGGGCTAGACGCGAAAGCAGCAAGAGAGGAAAAAAAAAAAAATCCCCACCTCGATCGGCACCGCCGTAAAAGCAGAGTGATGATGAGCGTACTCATAGCAATAAGAGAAGAGAATGAAAGACCTTTAACAGAAGAGAGAAAAATCTAAAATCCGTATATATATATATATATAAAGAGGAAATCCTAGGGACATCAGGGAATGAAAGTTTTGGGTAGCTAAGCAGCTCTCTGCCTTTTTTTTTTTTTAATATTAAATCTTTTTGGGGGTTTTTTTTTTTTTTATTTTTTTTTCTTTTTTTTTTTTTTTTTTTTTTTTAATTTCGCGGTATTCTGCCTTTTCCTTGCATCCAAAGAGGGGATGTCCACCGGCTTTTCCAGCAGCATCTACCCTCCAACTCCCACCAGGAAGACAAACCGAGGACAATCTTGAAATACAAAAATTTCCTCCTTGGGATTTGCTGCTGCTGCTGTCTCCGCCGCCACTGCTGCTGCCGCGGTGCAGTGCCAAGACTCTCGGAATAAATAAAAGAGGGCTACTGTGTGTCTCTAGCTACAGCCGCCTAATAGCTATTTTAGTTGGCCATATATTCCGAAGATCACAGATGAAGTGGGGACGCCTGTCTTCTTCGTTTGGTCAGCGTGTGAAACAATAATACCCGTAACAAAAAGGAGGGAGATGGGGGAGAAAAAAAATCCTAACATGAATCAGAAGAAATAGTATCTAGCACCCCCCCCAGCCCCCCAAACCAACCTCTCCCCCTCTCCCTCCCCCGATCCCTCTTCTCTCTCTCCACACGCTTGCAGGCGCGGACGCGCGCGCGCGCACACAGACACACGGACGCGCACACACACACACACATACACATACACACACTGTAGTGTGTATTTTCGGAGGAGGAGGAGGTGGCGGTGGCTTTTGGAAGAGGAGGCAGCGGTGGTGCCGGGGAGGGGGGAATCTCTTTCCCCGTCTGGAGATGGTTGTGCTATTCCTCTTTGCCTTGCTCTGGATGGTGGAGGGGGCTTTTTGCCAGCTCCATTACACGGTGCAGGAAGAGCAGGAGCATGGCACGTTCGTGGGGAATATCGCCGAGGACCTGGGCTTGGACATTACAAAACTTTCGGCTCGGCGCTTCCAGACGGCGCCCAACTCCCGCAGCCCTTACCTGGAGCTTAACCTAGAAACCGGGGTACTCTACGTGAACGAGAAGATCGACCGGGAGCAGATCTGTAAGCAGAGCCCCTCCTGCCTGCTGCACCTGGAGGTCTTCCTGGAGAACCCCCTGGAGCTGTTCCGGGTGGAGATCGAGGTGCTGGACATCAACGACAACCCGCCCTCCTTCCCAGAGCCCGACCTGACGGTGGAGATCTCGGAGAGCGCCACGCCGGGCACCCGCTTCCCGCTGGAGAGCGCCTTCGACCCCGACGTGGGCACCAACTCGCTGCGCACCTACGAGATCACCCCCAACAGCTACTTCTCCCTGGACGTGCAGACGCAGGGCGACGGGAACCGCTTCGCCGAGCTGGTGCTGGACCAGCCGCTGGACCGGGAGCAGCAGGCGGTGCACCGCTACGTGCTGACGGCGGTGGACGGCGGGCAGCCCCAGCAGCGCACCGGCACCGCCCTGCTCACCGTCAGGGTGCTGGACTCCAACGACAACGTGCCCGCCTTCGAGCAGCCCGTCTACACCGTGTCGCTGCCGGAGAACTCGCCGCCGGGCACGCTGGTGCTGCAGCTCAACGCCACGGACCCCGACGAGGGGCAGAACGGCGAGATCATCTACTCCTTCAGCAGCCACATCTCGGCCCGCGCCCGGGAGCTCTTCGGCATCGCGCCGCGCACCGGGCGCCTGGAGGTGAGCGGCGAGCTGGACTATGAGGAGAGCAGCGTGTACCAGGTGTACGTCCAAGCCAAGGACCTGGGGCCCAACGCCGTGCCCGCCCACTGCAAGGTGCTGGTGCGGGTGCTGGACGCCAACGACAACGCGCCCGAGATCAGCTTCTCCACCGTCAAGGAGGCGGTGAGCGAGGCGGCGGCGCCGGGCACCGTGGTGGCCCTTTTCAGCGTCTCGGACCGCGACTCGGAGGAGAACGGGCAGGTGCAGTGCGAGCTGCTGCAGGGCGACGCGCCCTTCCGCCTCAAGAGCTCCTTCAAGAACTACTACACCATCGTCACCGAGGGGCCGCTGGACCGCGAGCAGCCGGGCGGCGACGCCTACACGCTCACCGTGGTGGCCCGGGACCACGGCGAGCCGCCGCTCAGCACCAGCAAGTCCATCCAGGTGCGGGTGAGCGACGTGAACGACAACGCGCCGCGCTTCAGCCAGCCCGTGTACCAGGTGTACGTGAGCGAGAACAACGTGCCCGGCGCCTACATCTACGCCGTCAGCGCCACCGACCGCGACCAGGGCGCCAACGCCCGCCTCGCCTACTCCATCCTGGAGAGCCAGATCCAGGGCATGTCCGTCTTCACCTACGTCTCCATCAACTCCGAGAACGGGTTTCTCTACGCCCTCCGCTCCTTCGACTACGAGCAGCTCAAAGAGTTCAGCTTCCAGGTGGAGGCCCGCGACGCGGGCGAGGAGCCGCAGCCGCTGGCCGGCAATGCCACGGTGCACATCATCGTGGTGGACCAGAATGACAACGCGCCCGCCATCGTCAGCCCGGTGCCCGGCCGGAACGGCACCCCGGCGCGGGAGGCGCTGCCCCGCGGCGCCGAGCCGGGGTACCTGGTCAGCCGGGTGGCCGCCGTGGACGCCGACGACGGGGAGAACGCCCGCCTCACCTACAGCATCGCGCGGGGCAACGAGGCCGGGCTGTTCCGCATGGACTGGCGCTCCGGGGAGCTGCGGACGGCGCGCAGGGTGCCGGCCAAGCGCGACCCGCAGCGCCCCTACGAGCTGGTGATCGAGGTGCGCGACCACGGGCAGCCGCCGCTCTCCTCCACCGCCGCCGTGCAGGTGGTGCTGGTGGACGGCGCGGGCGAGCGCTCCGGCGGCGGCGGTGGCCCGGCCGCGGGCACGGGAGCGGGGGGCGGCGGCGGCGGCTCCGGCGAGCATCGCCCCAGCCGCTCCGGGGGGGATAACTCGCTTGACCTCACCCTCATCCTCATCATCGCCCTGGGCTCCGTCTCCTTCATCTTTCTGCTGGCCATGATCGTCCTGGCGGTGCGCTGCCAGAAGGAGAAGAAGCTCAATATCTACACCTGCCTGGCCAGCGACTGCTGCCTGGGCTGCTGCTGCTGCTGCCCCTGCTGCAGCCGGCAGGCGCGGGCCCGCAAGAAGAAGCTCAGCAAGTCGGACATCATGCTGGTGCAGAGCTCCAACGTGCCGAGCAACCCTGCGCAGGTGCCGGTGGAGGAGTCGGGCAGCTTCGGCTCCCACCACCACAACCAGAACTACTGCTACCAAGTCTGCCTCACCCCCGAGTCCGCCAAGACCGACCTGATGTTCCTCAAGCCCTGTAGCCCCTCTCGCAGCACCGACGCCGAGCACAACCCCTGCGGGGCCATCGTCACCGGCTACGCCGACCAGCAGCCCGACATCATCTCCAATGGCAGCATTTTGTCCAGCGAGGTAAGGACCAGCACTCCCCGGCATCCCACACCCCCGCAGCCGCCGCAGACGGCATCCCCAAGTCATCCACAAACATCCTTCGCGAAGCTCCCGTCGGGAAAGGCGTTCTGCATCCCCAGTCCCGCTTCTTTCCCCTTTAATCCGCCCGCTGTCTCTGCCCTCTTTGCCCTCTCCTGTTTGGGAGGCTTTAGCGACAGGCGGGGGTGTCAGAGGCGATTGCGGGTAGACACACACACACACACACCGCTGGCTCCCTCCCGCTCGGGCTTAGCAGCTGTTGCAGCCCCCCCGGTGCCTCTGAAGGAATCTGACCCCGGCTGGGCAGTTGCGGGGTGCAGAGATCCCCCCGAGGCAGCGGGAGCTGTGGGTGGATCGCCTGCGGGTTGAGAGATGAGGGGGTTACGGCTCCGTGCAGAATCTCTCCGCTTGACAAGGCTGAGGTGACGTGGGGTGTAATCACAGGATGCTCTGAAGCGACGCTCTAAACCCGTGTCACTTTCCTTCCAGAAATCTGTACATGTGCAAGTAAGGCTTTGGGGAGAAACCCCCTTTGGGACTGTGACTATCACTGTAGTTAGGAGGAGCTTTAATTAATTCGTGAATTAGGGGTTATTAATTGACTCTTCTTTACTCTGTCTGCACAGCTCTTTATAATCCCAAAGTTTGCAAAGAAAAGCAGCAAGAAAGAGTTTCTGTAAAATTATACGCTGAGATTTAATGTCCCCTGCAATCTTGCCTATGTTGTGTTACCTGGTTGTAGAGAATTTTTATAAAAGCCTATACCATGCCATATTATTCTCCCATTAATTATTTTGTGCTGGGTTGGCTCATGTGTACTGTCAGCACCACTCTGCCTATACACTAGTGTAAACCTCACATTCTCTTAACATACTGAAACCTGAATGTTGGCCAATCTGACAAAGGGTAGTTTGAATGTTATGTTCTAAGGCATTAAGTTTTGCAGTGAAATTTCTTATACTGATTTGTAATACTGACCTTGCCTCAAAATGTCTATAAAACTCATGGGTTCTGCTGCCTTTTTGATGACTTGAGGGTATCTCAATGTATTTTTTTTTTACTTATGGTGCAATACCAGTACCATCTAAGTAGTGCACACTAGAAATAGTTATGCTAATTTTTTGTGGGAGTCCTTGTGATGCTCAACAGTGTGCACTGTGAGAAAACGTCAGAGTCTTGTCTCAAAAAACTCCAGAAAAAACCCCTCGTGCCTTCCCATCTGTGTGTGACTAAGAGCTGTTTTTTCCCCCTTTACATTCTAGAAACAGATTTTGCAGGCCTGCTTGCAGCTAAACATTACCATTTATAGTGAATATGGTGAGCTGCTCCCTTGTATATTTTCTGCTGCTGGTTACAGAAATATCAAGAGTTAAAATATCTCCCATTATTCTTTTCTCCTAGACAAAACATCAGCGTGCTGAGCTCAGTTATCTAGTTGACAGACCCCGACGAGTTAACAGGTAGGAGCTCTGCAGCCTTGGTTTCCTCATGCATGCTTTAGCAAGTCTGAATGGAGTGCAGAAATGTGTTCACTGCAGATGGAGCAGGGCAGTAAAGCAGTGGGAAGTCGGATGTACGTAGATGCACTGAATAAGTTTGCAT
>JAOTQP010001652.1:7034680-7054938 GCA_026413545.1 Cichladusa arquata
GTGTGGCTTTTTTTTTTTTTTTTTTTTTTTTTTTACCAGGGATCAGTGGAGACACATTGGGTGCTCTGAATGTGTAATACCTTAGAATTTTTGGAGGATTGCCTGTTAATTAATTCAAATTGAGGCACCATATAGTGCAAGTGGTCTCCATGTTAATAAGATACTATTAAATACATTTTTTTTGACAGAGGAAAGAAAGGCTCTAAAAGACCATGAATCACAGAGGAAATACACACATTGCAGTGTTATGCCCATATGTAGGGCTTGCTGTCTGAGTTCTCATACTGTCAGTTTCCTTGTGAAAGGAACATTTGTTCAGAGCCTGTGCATTAGAATTCACACTCACCCTCGCACTGCATTTTAGCCACAAATGCTGTGCTTTCTTTCCTACCACAGCCTCCACAGGTCTGGTACATCTTTGTGCAGCACAGTGCTGCCTTTGCCCTTGTTTCCTTTGTGCTCTGTCACGTACAGAGATTTGCTGCAGCAGTGTCATACAAAACACTGTCAGCTCTCCTTTTCGTTTTTTGCCCCGACCCCCACCTTGGAAGATACTGGGACAGGGGACCCGGTGCTGTCACAGCAGTGCTGCCTGCTCTGTTAATGTCCCCTCTTTTCTTGCTGCTGCAGTCCCTGTGCCCTTAACGATGGGAAACCCAGGCACCAGGGGAAGAGGAGGCTGCCACAGGGCCTCTTTCTATTGCTGCAAGTCATTAATATGCAGACCTAATGAGACTTGAGAAGAGCCAAGAGTCTCTGGAGCTCCCTGCTTCTTGCAGGGCTTCATGCTAAGTGAACAGAGTGTCTATTTTGTGTCTGGGAACCTGACAACAAACCAGGTCTTGCCAGAAGTTTACATCTGAACACAGAGCCTCTTTCATTTTTGGCCTATATATGGCGTATGATTTATTATTGTTCGAAAAAGCCGTGTATTTAGCCTCCCCCCACCCTTTCTTTTGCACTGTTTCTGATGCAGCAATCAGGGCTACTGAGTTATAAAAAGCTCTCTCTCCTCCTGCCCCCCCTGCATTTCTGGTTTTTTTCCCTCTTTTATGCATTTTACTGCAGCAGTCATCTCCATGAACATTTCAATCAGCTTAGTCCCTCAGCATAATGAACTATAATAACCAAACAGGAGAGAAAAGAATAAACATCTGCAGAAGGGGCTGGATTTGACTGATGGTGGGAATATAATCATATAGTTGCACATCAACTGCAAGCTATTTTCTTTGAGATGCATTCTGTGCTGTTATTGTTGTGCCTCTGTTCTTTATTCTTTCCCTCCATTTTAAAAGTAGACTATGAATACTTGTCATATTTGGCATTGATCCTTAGTGGGGCAAATTCTTCACTTCTATTTTATTAAATAGTGGAGAAAAAGTATTCTCTACTTTCAAATAATTTCAAATCATTTAAGAATCTGATGTGATTTATGAACTATATCCTCAGTGGTGATCACTTAGTAAGTAATGAAAGCTGACAATTAGTCTTGGTCTACTCACAATTAGTAGTTTGAACTGAAAACTCAGAACACACCAATTTCATATATTGGTGCTGAGACTTCAGAATAACTTGCATATACCATATTTTTGATGCTAGTCTCAAATAAATATTTCAATACAAATCTCTGTATAAACTGCTTGAATCTTCTACACATATACTTTTCATGTAAGTTTTGGGCTGAATCATGCTGTCTTGATGCAAAGAATGTGCCCTTTAAGCTCAGTGATGACAAGATATTTTGGCATAAAACCTTCACTCTTCCTGTTAGCTTTTAGTGATGAATTTTATGGGGGGAAAAAAGGAGCATAAATCTTGTTTGACCTCACATGGCTGGAGGAAATATGGAGGGAATGCCTTCTCAATTGTTTTGGTCATTCTGATGCTCTGTAATCAATGATTTCTAAATTACTGAAGGAAAATACACTGATTGATAACATGGCAGCAGTTTGGGCTGTTTTCTTTCCAAGATATTGCCTGATACTATGCAGCATCATCTTTGCTTTCAAAAGCATCTAAAATTATTTAGTGGGTAATTCACCCTGGCAGACAAAACTCATTCCCCACCAGTTTTACGTTCTGCTGGCAAAACATCTTTTTACTGTTCAGCACAGGACTTCTGTCACTAGTGAGCAATCCTGTGGCACACAAGTAGCTGTTCTGTAGTAGTCCATTGCCATCCAAACTGGGTGTCCTGGTCAGTTATTAACTGGGAAGAAACACGTAGGATGAAAACCTATCACACTTCCACAACTTTATCTTGCACAATTATTTAGTGAAAATTCTCAACTATGCTGTTCTGTTCTACATATCATAAAGTGTTTTCTTGGGTTTTAAAATTGGACCATAGTTCACCTTTTCACAAAATAGATTTTCTTAAAAGTAATTTAATAATGTTTTAAATGTGCTGAAATGCATGTAAAGTTTTCTTATTTTTCCCATTAAAGTACCACATGAATGCCTCATAATTATTCATATTCTCACCTTCATTAAGACTGATGAAGTACTAAAATACTGTCATCTGCTTTTGGCAGGGAATGGCAAGGAAGGGAGATGCTCAAGATCCTAATTTTTTGTGGATTGAATAGTTATTTCATTGACTGAGTTAGTAATCCGAGCTTTTTGAAAAACATGACTTTAAAAAGGTGAAGAAGTACAAGAGGTTTTTGGCAAACAGAGGAGGGATTTCTCAGACCCCAGGTTCTAATGACCTGTGCCCTTCTTTGAAAACTGTTGAGAGAAAAGCTGCTACTTGTTATGGAACAAACACAACTCACACAACACTTGTACCTCTTACTAACACACTGTATTTCAGCTGTGTTCTGTAGGAGTGACTCTCAAGCATGAGGTTAGTTTATTTCCCATGGTTGATTAAATTCTTGGCCTCCCTTGTGAAACTGCCAGCTTGGGTGCCAATTAATACTCTGCATGTGTGTACATTTAACTTGTATGATTAGACACCTGTCCTGTAAGATTTGGACTCGTGCCATCATTATTTCATATGGCTGCTCACTAGCTACTTGGCTTTTCCAAGCAGAGTCCTTCACAGTATTACCCTTTTTTTTTCTTTTTTTTTTTTTTTTAATGGAATTGGCACGATATCTCAGAGGCACTTCAGCTTTTTTGATCTGTTTTTGGACACTTTACACTGGTGCCTGGCTGAAACCTGAAATTAGACTTCTCCTGGTGGATTTTATGAAGGGAACTGGTAAGGGTCTAATGCAAAGGCACGGGGTGAAACACTGGCTCACACCTTTTCAGTATAGATTAGCTGAACACCAAGAGGGTTCATTATGGCAGAAGAGCTGCAATATTTCAGTGTCCATAAGGAGAAGAATAAGAGAAGTCAGAAGAAGAACTTTAGTGATAAATGGACAGAGAAAACCAGTATTTCCTCTGAGCCTATGCAGACTGACAGCTAAATCCTGTTTTGAAGATCACTTGGGCAAAAAGTCTATCTCAGATAAA
This sequence comes from Cichladusa arquata, assembly GCA_026413545.1. Lineage (NCBI taxonomy): Eukaryota > Metazoa > Chordata > Aves > Passeriformes > Muscicapidae > Cichladusa > Cichladusa arquata. The sequence continues at coordinate 7,038,149 of JAOTQP010001652.1, forward strand.
GTGAGAGTGAACATGAAAATGACTTAGAAAAGTGCTTTGACTAAAGTTAAGTGCTATTTCTAATTTTTTTGTTGAATTTTTTCTCCTTCCTTGGTCTGCATGCTTAATACTGTTCACATCTCAGTGGTCCAGATAGGCTTTTGAAGCTGAGATTGGGAAGAGCTGAATATTGAAGATATTTGAGTCTTTTATCCACGTTCTGATGCAGATGAAGTCAATTTTATCCAGGGCAGCACACCAATTATATAGCAAGAAAGAGTGGTAATAACTCTGTTTCATAAAGTCCAATTCTTCAGTAGATAACTACAAAGTAGGTTAACACCATTATCCTTATTACAAATCATGAATCATGGGAAAATGAGCAACTTGCTCATTGATAATCTAACCAAATGGATATATTATGGATAGTTGTTCTGGGAAGGGAGCTCTGAAAAGGAGATCTGGTTCCCTACATCACATCTATCTCGCATCTAACTAGCACAGAAGAAACAAAAATGTCATTTTTTTCAAAGTAAAAGGCATGGTTCTGAAAAAAAAAAAATCCACTTGTTGGGGAAAACCCCTTCCCAATAATGGTATTGCAAAAAATACTTTGTCAGCATTTAATTTGTTTGGGTGTTTTTTTTTAATTTTTTTTTTTTGTTACATCTTTTACTCAGTAATACGTATGAAAGTGTTCTCTTGTTACTCTTGGTGTATGGTTCTTCTCCCTTAATTAATTTGAAAAAGGACATGTTATTTAAAAATGGGTTTAGGCCTAATTTTTTGCCTTGACAAAATAGTCTTTCAAACCAATTAAAATTCACAGAGAACTTTTGATTTTCTCCTTTTGAAATATGAAAAGGAAGCAAATTGGGGACGTACTTCCAAAACACAGTGCTGCCAAGTATCTGATTCAAAGCACCTGAGTTGAGGTAATTCAGATATCAAACTCAATAAACATCTTTCTTAGTTTTTGGCAGCTTTTGAGGGAGCGACAGGGGTTTGTTTTCCTTGAAAATCGGCAAAGTTAAGGTTGTGGGAGAGCTCATACTGCCCGCTGGCCCCTCTGGTAAATAAGACTTGAACAAACAGGAGTGAGCTAGTGGCCTTTGCCATGAGTTGTTATATGTATGCTGCTTTTGGGATAGTGCAGTGCTTATCACTGTCAGAACTTCAATGCACTATACTGTTTTTATCCACAAATTGAGCATTTGAAATTTGTAATTCAGAGTCACTTTTAAAATCTCAGTTTATCTGTATGTAAGGTCTAAGGGAAAAATACAAAGCATTTTTCTTTAATGTGGACTTGTAATTATGATGGGTAGTCTAGTTCAGAAGGATCATATGTATATATAATATGTATATATATATAACCAGATTTATGAGGGAGATGAGATGGAGGTGTTAAACTGCTGAACATTTTGTTATAAATCAAGAATATGATTCTTGAGGTATGAAGGAGTTCTGTGCTGAGTGTCTTACTTCTTCATCATGGTATGTCCTTCCGTCTTAGAAAACAGCAAATAACCCTCACCCTTCCTCAACCCTGAGTCAAATGTTTTTCAATTAGAACCAGAAAATTCTATACTATGACCCACAGGAAAAAGGTGGTGGAAGAATAGCCAGCATTCATACCACAGGCAGTGTAAATTGCATGGCTGCACAGGGATTTTGAAAATAAGCTGCTAATTTGAATTTCTTTTCTGTCAAAATACTAAACCCAAGGGCTTGGTTCTGCACCTGTTAAACTCTTAGGGACTGTTGTGACTGATTCAAGCTGGAACAATTCCTAACCCTTGCCTCTCTGAACATTTTGTTCCCATTCTAAACAAGCATTTACATTTAGCTATGTGTTCCAGCAGTGTATATTAAAATTCCAATGTATATAATTTTTTTTTCTATTTGCAAGTTCTCCTCTCTAAAAGGGAAAAGTTTGCAATACAAGCTCACATTTCTTATCCCCTACATTCATTACTTTGTTTATTCAAAATCCTGATTTATGGTGGCTATGACATCCCTTTTATAATAAGCTGTTATATAATACTATTCAGTGCACTGCAGTAGACAAGCAGTATTCAAAAGGGAACAAAAAAATATTTGGATAGAGACATTTTGCAGTTTAGCAGCTGATGTGAGAGCAAAATAGTAAAATGGACGGTAATTTTCCAGGTGAAATAAAGATCAATGAAGGGATAAAAAGGGTATATGTTTGAATGCATATAATTTAAAAAAAAATTTCTGATCTTTCCCTCTCCATAGCCTAAAGAATACAATTTAATATTTACCCTTCAGTTTTTCTTTCTCCTACTGTCTTTCAGGAAAGGTTGAATGAATATGGTCACTGATACATTATCAGCAGAATGGAACTGTAATAATTTTCTTATTAAATGTAGGGCTCTTTGTTTTTTACATGTAGCTTTGCCAAGAAGTCTGCAAATCGAAATAACCATTTTGTGTTTATTGTCCCTTAAATCTTTGGAAAGGCAAAAAATATTTTTCTTCAGACGTTTTGATACACAAGATACACACACACTCATGGTTTTATAGACATTGTTAGATACTAATTTCTTTCTGGGAAGCCTGCATCTAAATATTTTTTTCAATCTTTGATAACTCCTACTACTACAGAATTTATTTTTGCACTATTTTTCTCTTTGCCTGATGATCTTCATGTGATTCCTTAAGCATATCTGCAGTTCACATTTGCATTCTTCAACAGTTCACTGATCAGAAATTTATTTTCAGGCTTCTGCATGCCAATTATCAAGGCAAGCTTCTAATCGAAACTGGACCTGGCATTGTATATTGCTTAATTTAAAATTAAAAAGTCATTACAAAGTGAGATTACTCTGAGATAAAAAGCTTTTATTTCTCATTTCCTCATGTTTTTTTTTTCTGTCTAAATGATTGCCTTTCTTACTCAAGAACTTGTTGATAGCTCATAAACATTGTTCCTTTCTGCAGAGATTGGTTTGGGTTTTTTTGTAGTGTGAGATATTACATAAAGATTATTAATATAATTCAAATTATAGTTCAAAACTGTGGTAGAATTCTTAATACTAATCCTCTCACTGATGATCAAGCTAATCCAGTTCTTTACAGTGTTGGCTGGGAAATGAGCTACATTACATGAATCTTATTACAGAATCACAGAATCAGCTAGGTTGGAAAAGACCTTCGAAATCACTGAGTCCAACCTGTGCCCTAATACCAGCTTGTCGACCAGAGCATGGCTCTGAGTTCCACATCCTTACAGTTCAAAAAACCTAAAACACCTCCAAGGGGCAGTGACTCCACCACCTCCCTATTCTGATGTCCCATCAACCTTTCTGTGAGGAAATTCCTCCTAATGTCCAACCCAAACCTCCCCTGGCACAGCTTAAGACTGCATCCTCTTGTCCTATATTACAGCTGTTCAAAGTTTTTTTCCTATTTCTGTTACAAGTGGTGTCATTTTTTTGTAATTCAAATGAAATGCTTGTAAAAGCAATGTTTGTAACAGATTTAGTTCAGTTATGACACACGCCTAAGATGCTCGGTTCTCTTTATATGTACAAGAAAAGGAGGGGTTTTTTTACCATTCTGCTTTTCTGTATGATGTTGAAGATTTTATTGGTTTAACCCAAACAGCAGCTAAGCACCACAGAGTGGCTTGCTCATTTTCCTAGACCCAGTGGGATGGGAAGGAGAATCAGAAAAAAGTAAAACCTGTTGGCTGAGATAAGAATAGTTTAATAATTGAAATAAATATAATAATAACAAAACAGAGAAAGAGAGAGGTATGAAATTGAAGACAGAGAAGTGATGCACACTACACTTGCTCAGCAGCCACTGATTGATGCTCAGCCCAGCCCTGAGCAGGGATTGGCCCCTCCCTGCCAGCTCTCCCAGTTTATGTAGTGGAAATGATGCTCTCTGGTATGGAACAGCCCTTTGGCCAGCTCACATCAGCTGTCCTGGCCGTGCTCCCTCTCAGCTTCCTGTGCATTTCCTCACTGGCACAGCATGGGACTCTGAAATGTCCCTGATTTAGTGTAAGCACTGCTGAGCAACTACCAAAACATTAATGTGTTACCAACATTATTCTCATATTAAATCTAAAGCACAGCACTGTACCAGCTACTAGGAAGAAAATGAACTCTATCTCACCCAAAAGCAGGACAAACTGACTTGGAGATGCTGGTATTTATTTTTACTCTGTCCCTGTGATTTCATACACCATTCCTCTCAAAACAAGTATAATCCAACGATTTAGTGACTCATAGCCAGGAAATATTCCTTTGGAAGGCTGATCTGAAAGCAGTCAAAAGCACCATAGCTTGTCATTTGAGATCTTAATAGCATTAAAGGATTTGTAAGCAAACAGTTTTGTGTTGGCATGGATAATTGTTTGCTTATATAGGGGAAGCATTAACAATTTTTTCGATAGTCACATCACACTGGACTACATCTGCCTTTGTACTGCTAATTGCAGTAATTTATTATAGGGTTCTGTCCCACTTCTTGGAAGACTTGATGATAGCAAGGACTGCTGCAGCAGCAATGACAACTGTCTCTAAAAGTGATGTAATGATTGAATAAATTCTCCTGATCACTTGAAAGCTCAATTCCTACTTTGTAACATCTGCTTTTAATATCAATAGGCTCCATCTCTATAGTGATGTACGCAGATAGCTCCTTTATAGGCCTCATTAATGTTTCATTTCATAAATGAAATCTCTGATTTCTAAAGGCAGACTTTTAATTTCTTTGGGCAGAGACACATTTATGTAGAAGCAACTCCTTCATGTTCTTGAGCAGGTATTTTCAACCTGCAAGCAGAATCGAACTTTGTATGAATGGGTTCTAAATAGTGAGATCTGGATCTGCAAGTGATTTTGTGAGACAGAGCCACCGATACTCTTCTTGTTGTACCTTTGTGTGTGTGTGTTGGTGTGACATTCTGGCATTTAGTTATGCTTGTTACAGGGTGTCTTTGACTTCTGAAGACTGGACAACTAGAATTTTTTTTGTGGTGTTGTTGAGGAGATGAAACTAGTGGAAGAAGTCCTTACAGCGCTTCTATTTCCACTTCTCTTCCCTTGGCGTAATCTTATCTGTCAGCAGCCGTTCACGATGCTGAAGCTTATATCTGCAGTCTCTTTTTCTTTCATGCTTGCAGGCATGGATCTCTTCTCCAACTGCACAGAGGAATGTAAAGCACTGGGCCACTCGGATCGGTGCTGGATGCCTTCCTTCGTTCCATCGGACGGACGCCAAGCTGCGGATTACCGCAGCAATCTGCACGTACCCGGCATGGACTCCGTTCCAGACACTGAAGTGTTTGAAACACCAGAAGCCCAGCCCGGGGCAGAAAGGTCCTTCTCCACCTTTGGCAAAGAGAAGGCCCTGCACAACAGTCTGGAGAGGAAGGAGTTCGATGGACTGCTGTCTAATACACGAGCGCCTTACAAACCACCGTATTTGAGTAAGTACCCGCCAAAAGCTGTGTGCGAGTGCTCCCTTGGTGGGAACGAGAACGAGCTCTTTCTGCTTTTCATGCTAGGAAAAATACAGGCACAATTTCAGGAACAGGGGGGGAAATGGCTTCTCTTGGATTCAGGCACCATTGTTCAGTGCTTTTTTTTTTTTAAAAATCTTGATTGTTTTTAGTGTGACATTGTCAACAACAAAAGTGTCAGCTAATATTAGTTGCTCAGAGTTGCTCAGGGAGTTGCTCAGTTTTGTTTTCTGATACTGGATTGTTTTCAAAATTTTCTAGGGTAGATGGTTTAAACATTGATGTTGCCAGGCTAATGTTTTCAAAGACTAGATTTAATTCAGAGAACAGTCCTAGGAGCTTCTTTTTATAATTGAGAAGTATCTTGTGAATAAACAGTCTGTATATTATTTTGAAGTAGCCCTTTACATAGTTTGGAAGGAAGAAGAGCCTTCGGTCTGATCATCTTTCAGCCTACATAGTACTGACTCTTGTCAGTGCTCTTCTGTGCCTTCTGTCTCATTTCAAAATCTTGTCTCTCTAGTCACCTTTTGACTATGGTTATGTGGCAGGAAAGAGTGTGATAGATCTCAAAAAGACCTTCATAATTCTTTTTGGAGTCTGAGCCAGCTGTAGAACCCTTGAGTAGCACTTTGATCTAATATGTCTTTTCATTGTATTTGCTGCCTTCTGTGTTTTATTAGAGACTGTAATTTCCTTGGCTTCAAGAATTTATGATGTTTATCTAATCCAAATAAGCCAAAGACATTAACACTGCAATATCGACCCTTTTTTAAAGCAACAGAGGTCTTTTAGGACAGCAGATTGAGGGTAAAAAAGCAAAGAATCTCTCTGAATGTTATTAATTTATTTGTTTTCCCAAAGCATTCAGTTGTTCTGAGCTTGGTGTGCTGGCAGTCCTGATATGTGAAGACCTTTGTCACAGATAATTCTCAGCACAGACAGCCCAGTTCTCCCTTCTTAATTGGCTGTCCTGGAATTTTCATTCATTTAGGAGAGGTCTTTTTATCACTTTACTCTTTAGATTCACTTTACTGACAACTTTAAATTTGACTACCAGTTCTGATATGTGAAAGCCATTCCTAAAAACCTGTCCTGAGACAATCAGCCTGTTTTGTGTGGGCTAAAATGTCATATGCCCATCATCCAGTCATATTCTAAAGACCAGTGTGAAATTTCAATACGGCCTAACAACTTTCAGTCTTTTCTGAACTATCTTCCATCATTTTTTTCTACAAAACATTCTTCAGCACTGAGGCACAATCTAGCAGTATTGATTTTGTCACTGTCAGTTAAAAATTTAACTTTAGCTTGGTAGAATCTTTAGATGGTCTAACCACTGCTGGGTTCTGGTGCAGTAAGGATGTTGCAATGATGGTTGTTATCTGGTGACACCACAATGACAGTTCTGTTCTGATTTGTTCTAGGCCTGGGAGCTTTATTTCAAATAGCAAAGGCATCCTTGTTTTAGTGATAGTTTAGGAATTTTAAATTTTGTTACTCTAACATAAGTAGTTTTGTTGAACAATGTCTTTACATAGAGACACTGATCTACATTTTGCATTTTTTTGGTACAAGGGCATAAGCAATTGGAAGTAAAATATCAGAAGTAACCAATATAAATGAGTGTTATTACATAATCCACACTTGAGAATCCAGATTTAATTTTGCTTTTATTCCTTGAACCTCAAAGCTAAAATTTGTACAAAACAAGAGTAATGCTCCTCTGGTTTATTTTCCCTTATTTGTTTTTTGTTTGTTTGTTTTTGGAGCTTTTGTTTTTTGGTATTTTAGATTACAGTTGTATCGTAAAGAACAGGAACAACAAAAAGAAAGTGAGCACTAGTTGTAGAAATGAATAAATAATTTATTAGTAATAATGTATTAAATGAATATGGCAAGAAAAAATATAAGAGGAAGTTGATTTAGGAAGGAACCTTAGTTGATTCACTGGGTAATTGGAATTAAAAATACAATTACGTTCAGCTTCTTAACACAGAAGACCATGTCAAAATCTGTTTGTCAGCAGAGTGACTTTTTAAAAGAAATAATTAAAATGTATGAACCAGAACCGTCATATTAAGCAAAACCACAGTATAAAAAGTTGAAGCATGTATGAAAATGGCCACATGAAAAATGACTAGCAAAGAATAAAAAGTGTACTGCAGAATGCAAAAACTATCTGAATTTAATGGGTATCTCAAAAAAAAATTAAGAAAGATTCTAAACCAAATGATCAGAAAAGAGCAGAAATTCTAGCTAGTGACTTTTAGGGTAGTCATTAGTGAATATAAAAGGGATACCTTAGAGCAAATAGCCAAAGGCATTCAAACAATAGAGACAGCTTCAAGATATCAGGTGTAGTAAGCTAGGGGAGAATTGGTGAGTCCCTTGCAGTTGGTGACGACAGGGAAGTGGCAGAGATTCTGAATAGTTTTTTGCATTTGTATTTACCCGAGGAGGGACAGAGAAAGACAGGGGAATCTAGGAGGGCACCCATCCCATGTAACCATTTTAAATAAATGTGTGGAAAATGGAAGAGGATGTTGTTGAAACAATTGACTAAAACAAGTAGAAAGGAGTCAGTGGATATGTGTTTCTCTAATTTTTGGCTTCTAACAAAAACTAGTGAGCAAAGAATGCCAGAAGTTGTGTTTATCACTTAAAAATGTACTCAAAAACATTGTAAATTAGGGACCAGTGAGAAGCCTCAGCATAGGACATGCATTTGGAATTTAGGGGTTTTAGGATCAAGGTAGCTGGCATCTGACTAGGAAAGAAATACAGAAAGATTGTCAATCTATCAGAATTTTGATAGAGTGAGTGAGAATTAATCAATAGAGTGTATTTGAACTGTCAAAAAAACCCTTTAGCACAGCTTCTGTGTAGTAGAAGAAGCTCCTAAAGTCATCAAGTGTTGTCATAGGGCAAAGCATCACCAGACTCTGTGCCTGAGAGGAAAAAACCATGAGGATAAATGGAAAATTTCAACAGAGTCAAAGTTCCCCAAGCATTTATGCAGAAATCCATGGAGTTTAAAAAATAATTGATTATCTAGAAACAGCGATCAGAAGAAGAGGGCAGTGTTTGCAGATGTCATGAAGGGGTTTGGGACCTCTGGCTCTGGAGTAGCACATAGCCCTGATGTGCAGTGAAATGTGGGCAAGCCTCTTCTGCTGCCTCTGAGGTGCCTGGCTCTGGAATGGGAAGCTGCAGAGCTGTGCCAGCACACTGGGATAGCTGAGGAATTCCCTCCCTGGAGCTGTGCCCTTAGCCAGTGGCTCCAAAGGTAAATGGTAGATCCAGGTGGAGCTTTCATGGTGCCACAGGAATGTGTCTGCACTGGGATTCCTGCACTGCATTCAGTGCAGAACCTTAGAAAAGGTAAATGAAGAAGGTGATGCATATTAGCATCAGAAATTTGAATTCATCCTGAGAAAAAAAGGCTGTGGAATAATTCCCTGAGAAGTTTCCCACCATGCACAAAGCCAGCAAGAAGGAAATAAAACACCAGGTTGTAAAAAGGAATTGAATTGAAAATGCACCAAAAAAAGTGCTTCAAAACCCCTACACAGATCATGTCACTCTGTTCCTCTAGACAGTCTATTCATTCCATAGAAACACATGGCATAGCAGCAACAATACTGAAAATAACTCTGTGCAAAGTCATATCAAAAGCTTAGTGCTAATTAATGTAGACAAGCTGTGGTAGGGACGGGAAGTGAAGGAGGCTGGATGAGAAGTGAGGAAATAAACTATGTGCTTTTGTTTGCTGGGTTCAATAGCAAGGGAGCAGCAAAACAAGTGCAGGGCAACAGGGGCACAGATTGATCAGATCATACACATTTGATAAAATGATACCAATTTGACATAAATTGCAGTAACCTGCTGAACTTGAGCAGCAGGGTTGAAAGTGAAGGCTCACTACAGTGGGCTTTTGGGTGTCTGGTTCTTTGTGGTTGGAGGTTTAGATCATTCCTTGGTTAAGTGAAAGCAGAAGCTATATTACAGATTGTTATGTAGAAAAGTATACAAATCTCTTACCTGGCAGAGTTTTTGTTCCATCATCAAATTTTCATCTTGCTGGTCTAAGCCATTGGACTTACTCATACATCAATTTCCACATAAACATACTTATTCTATGTATCACTCTGAACAAAATGTAAGTAGATTTCTACATACTTAAATAATGTCTTTTGTAGAATATATTTATTTAAGTTTTATGTAATTACTATGAGTACAAATTATGAAGTTGTGATGGGATCAGTAAATTGTAGGATTTTTGAAAGTAGTTTTCTCATAGGGTGACTCCAGGATTCTCCCTAGTTTACATATTCTTCTTACTAAGTGTTAGTGTAACTAACACTTATTACTTGTTATTCATCCACGTGGTTTGAACACTACATTTCTGCAGACAGTTAAGAAATTTTCCTAGTGACTTGAATGTTCATAAAACATGAAAGAAATTCTGAGCCTGACTGGAGAAAATAAAATAAGTGAAACAATGCTGGTGAGGAAAATAAAACGTAGCTTTTAAAGAATTCCTATGCTTTCAATTCTAACAATTTCTGCTTAATTTTTCTTTCAGTGGTGGTTATATTAGCCATTATTTTTATAAATAATATTACTATAGTTACCAAGTATCCAAGATTCAAACTCTGTTGGACCAGATTCTGTAGGATATGTAACAGGGACTATCTTCAGAGACTATTTTCACAATGGTCCATCTGATTCTGCTCTATTTCTAATACTTTGAACTAAGTCCTGAGATTGTAGCAGTGGAAACAGCACCATTAAATCTACCTCAGGAGTATTTTGGTCTATAATTAATAGCTTTCATTTTTTAAAAATATAATTTTGGTTCACTCTAGATGGGCAATAATTTTACAATGCTTTAGAGCTTTCCTGAAGTTTCATACTGACATTAGCAATATAAAAATTTTTTTTCCTATTAAAAGTTTAGGATTTTTTCAATATGCAAAACTAGTCAAAAATAACACCTGAACTTTCTATATAGAAATGCTTTTTGTGCTCTAAAAAAATTACTTTGGCAATGCTTAATCTACTTTGAAAGCAGGTTAAAATAAGCTACATAAGGGCACAATTTCCTGCATGAGATAACAGTGTTTATACAGGGAGATATTCTGGAATAATAATTGTGTTCTCAAGTAGCCCCCTAGTTAGCTGTACAACATTTTCTACATACACTCAAGCATGTTCATCCTCACTGATGAAATGGTATTATTATCATGGAAAGTACTGCCAGCACCATCAACATATTTTATGTAAGAATCAGGATTTTATCATGTTAGGTAGGATGTAGAGGATAAAAAAGCTGCTCTCTTACCCAAAGAGTTGTTGTCTAAGCAAGGTGAATTGGAAAGGGGGAAAGAATCCCTTTCTTTGGATATTTTGATTTGTGTCATGGTTTCTAAACATCAGCACTCCCTTTGATAGGTGCACATAGTTCTGGGCTTGCAGTGTCAGAGGGTTTGGATGAGACTTGTTAGTGCCATCCAAAGAAATTAAATATAACTTTGGCCTCATCCCATGCCTGTGCTTCTTTGCCTGGGCTGCCACTGGCTCCCTTTGCAGCAGGGACTCCAGGAAGGTCTGAACATGATTTTGTCCCAGCACATTCCCTGTATTTCTGTACACGTGAAATCTGATGGCTTCATGCTACAGAATACTTGTCCCCTGCTCAACTTGATCTGCCCAAGTCGAGTTTGTTTACAAATGAAATTGAAAAGTTTTCAAAAGCCTTTTAACAGTTCAGTGTTTAGGAATTGGACCATTAATTTATTTAAAATAATCCACCACAGAGCTGACACAAAGCACAGTTGTAATAATTTAGAGTCATTATCCACATCCCCGAATTAGATTAGAATAAATGACCTAGAGGAGAAAAATGTTTGTGTATTTATACCAGGACAAGAAGTGCCTCACAATCCTTTGATTATTTTTCAAAGGAATAAAAAAGTGCATGTAAATATTTATTGTGTATTTTGATCTAGTTAGGATCATAAAGGCCCAATTCTGTAGGCCAGGATTTGTAACACAACATTTTCAGCTGATGTTTAGCATAAATATTTGAAAAGATGTTTTAAGCAAGAAGTCTTCACTGTCTTGAAACAACTTACAAAAAACAAACAAAAAAAGAAAAAGAAATTACACTTTGGTACAGTCAATATGATGGAAGAAGAATTTTCTTTCATTTTTTATTTGTTTAGTTACACCTCATTTCTGGAAATTATTTGGGTAGTTTTATCACAGCTGTGGTGGACATAATAGTATTCCATTTACATAAACATCAATAACAGCTTTTTTGAATGGGACACTTCATTAATTTTTTTAAAATGAGGCCTGCTCATTTCAATTTTTGCTTTTAAAATTAGCCTGCATGATTTCTAATACAAATCAGGTATAAATTTGTGAGCTGTCTGATCCCTTCATTATTAGTTTTTAAATTCAATTTGTGATTTTCACACACACTTAAGAGTAAAAAGGTGCAGAAATAAAACCGAAGAAATTAGCACCAATAAATTGCATGTGCATATTACAGCTCTTGGTCTAAGCAGAAAACATTACAATGCAGGATTAAATGAATAAACAAGTTATATGTGCACAGTCAAAGAGTTGTTCCTTGGTGAATAGAACAGTTTTGTGGTTAAAAAGAACATTAAAACTCTGTGGATATCTTTCATATCCTGCCACAGTGAAACTCCTGATTTGCACTCAGGGATTTATCCCTGGGACAGGCTGCAGCTCTGATTTCTGCACAGGTGAGAATGATTTTGCCTGTGCAAAATTTCCCAGCAGAAATGGAGGATGGGTTGAAAGGCCATCATCTAATGCTAAGAAACCTAATGGGAAACTTTTTCTTTTCTAAAAAGTCTAGTAGAGCATTCCCATATTTTCTGTATTTGAAATGCTGAGATTTGTTTGCACTACCTCAAGTTTGCCACTTCAGATGATACATTATTTCTGTTAGGAAAATAAATCTTACAAAAAACCCCCTACACTTGAAATAAAACTTAAACATATGTGCTAATTAAAACATAATTGAGGGAGAGCAAGACTGATGTATTCTTACTCATAATAGCAGGTTCTTTATGATCTTGGAGAAACCACTTCTGGTGATTCAACTGTTCAGTGTTTGCTGCATAGCTTCTGAAAGGTATTTTTATCTTACATTCATGGTTTGCATTCTTCTTCAAAATGTATTCCTCTTGCAGCTCCTGCTCAAGAGGGACATTATTGCAGCAATAGAAAGGAAGTGGATAGTTCAGAAAGCCAAATTAGAAAGGAATATATAAATATGTGAAGATAATTTGGCTGTAACCCAAAAAAGCCTATAAATTACATTATTTTAATCAGATTTTATGGAAATAATGAATATGAGAAAGTGAAATAAGCATTTTTCTTTTAATTTTAAAGCACAGGTGATAGCTCTTAAGTACTATTTGCTTCAATCTGTGTAACTTGGTGGTCTTGGACAGAATTAACAGTACCAGGACTGTACAAAATACTGATTAAAAATCGTGCTGCCTTTAAGTTTACATAATATCTTTTATCTTAGATGACTCTAGAGCTATTTCCAGCTACAGTGTAGGAAAATAATTTTAAAAGTTTTTAAAAATTAGCAAGTTTTATTTAAAAGAAAATTATACTTTAATTAGTCTTAAAAATACAGAATTTCAACTGCTTCTTTTCCTCTGATGGCTGTAAAATCTGTATTTGCCAATTCTGACTGGAATGCAGAGAAGTCTCGTGTATCTTAGCTATCTCAGACTGCTATATTTATTCATTTAGGTCAATTTTGGCAGTGCTTATGTGTGCTGTGCATATACCATGTGTGGAGATTTTTCTTTTTAAATTGTGGGATACCATTTTCTCTGTTCCTACCAGTGGGGTATGAAGAAGACCGAAAACCCAGCAGAAAGATTGTTTCAAACTTCAGAGTAATTTTTAAGATTAGTGTGCTATGCTGGTTTAAAATTCCAAAATGCCTCTTGACCCATAAATTTAAATCCCTATGACAAAAGTGATCCAGCCACTTAGGGACATGAGTCTCTCTGGGAAGCATGGAGATGTTTGCAGTTAAAATTTTCAAAGGCACTGAAGTTATTTATTTTTGATAGGCAAAATTCTATTCATTATAAATGCATGCTGTTCTGAGACCTCCTCAGTGTGACAGTCAGGAGCTGGAGAATTGAATGTGTGCCTGATCCTGGGTGTGTGTGCAGCAAATCTTTTCCTCTCTGCGTGCCCCTGCCCAAGGAGCCCCTTGCCTGCAGAGCACAGGCAATTATACTTGCCTTGGCTCTTCTGCTGTACACAACAACTGTGATTTTCCACAGTCATTTCCACTGCTTTCATTTTAGAGGGTTTCCTTTCCTTTTTCTTACTTTTTCTTGCCTTGACCCAAGTGGGAAAAAAAAACCCAACAAATTACAGAAATGCAGCAAATAGCCGGTAGGATGGGGAAGTGCATCTGTTTATCACATTTGGACAAGCACGCTGTGGGGATCAGTGCTGCTGTTTGTTTGGCAAGCCTGTAAACAGCTTTATTTGTGCATTAACCACTGAGAATCCACATTTCCATGCTAGTAGTCTGATGACTGCTGCTGGGAAGTAGCTGTGAATATATTTGTTTTAGAAACGTAGTATGGTGAAGTCAGAAAAGTGAAAAATTAGGTGTTGGGTACCTTTTTGGAGAGAAGGTAGGAGATGCAATAGGAAAGTAATTTTTAACTTCAATACCTAACAAGGTGTTGGAAGAACTAAATATTATGTGGATTCACTGAAAATCCAAACTCTTATGAGGTAGTTTAATTTCTTTCTTTGTTAGGATAATGATTTTATTGGTTGAAGAAAATACAGTGGACATGGAGAAGCAAATTTTCAGAATTTGGTTCCTCAATTCTGTCTGAAAATCATGTGCTTGTATGAGTTGCAGGAGTAAATCTGCTTTTTTTGCATACACATGAACCTATTCCGTATGTGTAAAGGCCATTATTTTGCATGACATTTTTACAGATCATCAGAAGTAATGTGGGTAAGAAAGGAAAAACAAAGGATGTGGAGTAGATCTCCCAAAGAATTACAGGATGACAGACTCCTGTTTTTGCAAGTGAGCTGAGTCTTCTGACTTTATCTTTTTCACCTTCAGCATCACGACTGCATTCAGCCCTGGAAAAAGATCCATTATGAAACTGCTTGAATGCAACCTTTCTTTATTCATAAGGAATTTTATAGATGCTGATATTGTGAATTCATCTTTCGTCAGAGTCAAATTCTGTCACTTTGTGACTTTTTTAGTTGACTGTTTGGGCTTTAATTTAACATCCATCTCTGCTCAATTGGAATTTGGATGACAATTGAATGGAGCCGCACGCAGCTGTGCGTATTGATAGGAACTGAGATCTGAAAAAAGTTCCACCTTACAAATGAGATGCAGTAATAACATTTTTTCTGCTCCACTTGAGATAAAGGACTCTGTGCTTTGTACTTCCACGCTTCTTTATGGCAACTGTAATAAATTAAACAGGATCCTTTCCACCACTGGAATGTCATGGTCTGTACTCTCATACTCTCTGGCCTGCCTTTAGCCCATGTCAAACAGTTTTTTTTCCCAAACAAATCTGGGACATGGAGCCAGGAACCACTCTTGGAAGCAGATTGAATATGTTCACATGCGGTGGCTCACTTAGATTGCTTGATATGGCTGAGGAATTTTAATAATGTGGGTATAAATCATTCCATTCTGCTAGTCTTCAGTGACAAAGAGCGGTGATGGGCAAACTTCATTTATGGATAGAAACAAGCCAATATGTGATTTTGAAAAAGAGAAGTTTTGGAAGGCTTGTGAGAAGCCTTTGATACACTTAAGTGTGCTTTCTTGGTAAGCTGGGAAAGACTCCTTGAAATCAGTGTGTGCTGCTCATGACAAGCAGTGTGCTTTAGGAACAGAAAATAAAACATTCAGAAAAAAAGTGGGAACATACCTGTCAGGTCCTAATGCCAGCTAATCCCTGCTAGGAGAGAGAAACATTGGAAAAACCATCATGGCAAAGATAAATTGGGTAGGAATTCAGAGTGTGATGCTGATGTAATGCATGTTACCTCATGTAAGAACAAGTAAATTTAATTATTTCAGGCCAAATCCTGCATGAATAATTTAGGTACCTCTGAAGGCCACCAAATGGTGATCTACATGTCTGCTTCTCCCTTGAATCTATAGGGAACTGAGGCACTTATGAGCAATTTAGGAGGAATGGTTCATATCCCTCCTCTTCTCCCCAGGGCTCTGAAAATTTTAAGTCACGTTGTAGCTGGCCTTTAGTGTGTTCTGCATTGGTTAAGCCTCAAACTGAAATAAATGTGTACTGCAGATTTTGTAAAAATGGGATAAAAATGGTGACTTTTGAAAAAACTAAATAGAGAAACATAGAGAAAAAAGAAGATTGAGGAGAAGAAATTACTGTTGCATACACATAAGGAATTTTTATTAAAAAAAATATTTAAAGAAAGGAATCAAATGCAAGTTTTACTAAGGATGATACTAAAATTACTAGCTTATAGTGGATTGCAAAGACTGTGAATCTGGTACTACAGCATGTATGCAAATAGAGTAAGTTGTTGACAGAGAATTTGGAAATATTCTTAGGGAATATACACTGTGCTGTAAGTTTCACATACATCAGGAGTAATTTGGGAGTTATTTAATAGGCCTTAATACAGTACATAATTATAAGAACTCTTGCAAAATTAAATATTCCATGGTTCTCTGACTAAAATGGTGATGTCATGTATTATCTTTAGTGTTTTCAGGTAGATGATATGGTTATACTAGTACAGAAAGACAAAGAAGTGTATCTTGTGGAAAAATGGTCTTTTGTGTTTTAATGGTACATTATTGAATACAGCTTAGTACTTTTCTTTGCTGAGTTGTAGTAACTAAAAAGCATTGTTTCAGTAGTAAATAATCAGAACCAGAGATAAATCAAATCTGACATCTCCTGTGCCACTGGGCTGTTGCTGGGGGTGGAAAAGGAAATTCTCTGCATTTAGAACAGAAAATCAAATGCACATAAAAGTATCTTGTGTGCAGCAGAACGTTGATGACAAAATCCAGGGCATGATTCAAAAGTCAATCCTTCTTAGTCATGTGCTTGATGTAAAGCACATGTTGATTAAGGTCAGTGCTTAAATGAACTGGGAATTGGGTAGTTGTTCTTACTGAAAAGCTTTTTTTTTTCTCTTTTTTTTTTTCCTTTTTTTTTTTTTTTGGTTTTTTTTTTTTTTT
>JAOTQP010001652.1:7055273-7094475 GCA_026413545.1 Cichladusa arquata
TTTTCTCTTTTTTTTTTTCCTTTTTTTTTTTTTTGGTTTTTTTTTTCTTTTCCAGAGGATTAGCTAAGTCCAGGTAGCATATAAATCTCAGAGCACCCATTAGCACCAGAAAAACATTATTTCAGTGTCTGTCATGATGTGTCAGCATTTGTATCAGGCATCTCACTTGCCATATGAAAATAGTTGCATGCTCCAATCATCAAGAATACCTAAATACCTTTTAAGTAGGTATTTTCCAATCTCAAAATAAAGCTAAAAGAAGTGGCAATGTGTGTAGGTCAGCAATTTTGTCAAAATTTTTTTTCCAAAAAATAATGATCTGTTGTTGGTGTCAAACATGATGTTCAGATTTAAAAAGTGGCAGTTTTATACCAAAGTGCAAAGGACAAACCTCTCACCCTCTTTGCCTGCAGTAGGTTTTGTCATATGTTTATATATAAAACCTATTTGTCAAGTTTGCTGCATTATGGTCAGTGCAGCATCCAGCACTGTCAAATCCTGGCATGGCTGGGAATCCTTCTTTCTTGAACTGATTTAAATGAATATAGACATGGAAATGTATGCACTTAATGAAAGGAGAAAGAAAAGCACAATATATGTGGTTGCATAGTTTTCTGTATATAAAAAATGGGGTTTTTTGCATAATCATATTTGTTCCAGAAGTAAAGATATACTCTCAAAGGAAGGAAAGATTTTAATGGCCTGTGGAGATAATTTATTTAGTTAAAATCAAGCCTGTTTCCAGAAAACTTTCAGTGCAGCAATAAAAACTTTTGCATTTTGGCCTACTCTAATTTATCCACAGCCTGAAGACCCAGTGCTCACAATTTTCTTGTTTCACATGAAATCTGGGTAATTGTACCCATCAGTCCAAATGCTGTTAGTTTATTTTAGAAACGACATTTATATCTTGGATTTTGCAGACGCCAGGAGGAACATTTCAGCCACACTGAAGGCCATATTGTTATTAGGGGCAAATTCTACCCTGGGACAACTGACAGGTTCACGTGCAGGAGCTTCTCCTGCCTTGGGACATGCCAGAATTCGACAGGCAGAATGTGGTGTCATTCTCACCTGGCACCTTTAGTGGCCTTCAGAACCCTTCAGACACACTCCTAAAGCACACAGACAGTGACCACCAAAGCCAACAGGCTCACTGACATTAGGGGAGATTTGATCTTATTAAGTTATTTATCTTTGTTTTCAAGTACAAAAGTAAGTATGTTTCATCTTTTTTTTTTTTTTCTTTACCCTTCCCAACTATTTGATATAATGCAGAGCCAAAACCCCACATTAATTGTGTAAAATGTAACATGGGCATCTGGAATGCAAAGTGTTTTATCCAAGAGTTCTCTACAGAATATATAATTTTGAAGAACAAAATCTCTTCATTAAAGCCGTGAAAGAAAAGGAAAAAAGTTCCCCTTGAACTAATTCATAAGGAAAAGATATAGAGTAAAATGCTATTTTTATATTTGTGTACCAAAGTTTATTGGCCTGGACAAGACACTCTCTTTTTATAATGCCACTAATGGAATATTCATAAAAGCTTATTAGCAATGCTTTAGCAAACTTCTTTAAGTAGCAGATCATTTTTTAAAAGAAAAAAAAAAATACTTTATGGATTGCAACATATACTGACTTGACACTTGCAGTGACTGGAATGCTTTTTTATCCACAGAACATGGGTGGCAGCAGAGTAATCCCCATCCTACATCCCCCAGCCCCAGCCCCAGCCGTGTGTCTCACCCTTTACCTGGATGCACCACTACGAAGGGTGAGGGAGCTATGGTAGTTTACTCTGCATTCCCATTTCCTCTTTCCAAAAAAACATAGCTGCTGGTGTCTGAACTGGAGCTCCAGGCTAAGTGGAACAGCCAGGTTATTTCTGACAGAACACATTCTACCTCTGCTTAGGTCTTGTTCTCTGCTCACTTGGGCTGAGTTAGAGCAGCAAAGCTGAACTTGCAGTCTGGTTGGTTGGCTGGTCACTAGAATTATCATTTTCTGGCTCTGGACTTAGTGAAGAGCCATGTTTCATATGCTACAGTTGACATGTAGACTGTAAGGCAAACCACCAAAATATAAAGGACAGTTAAAATTAACAATGCAAATTTAAATCCAACCTTGCAGTAATGCGTATGGAGGTAATTAACTCCTTTTTAAATTATTGCTCACTGCAAGTGAAGCCAGAATAGCTGGGCTGTTTCTGGGTGAAATGCAGGAAGTTACAGCATGCTGTGTTCCTTCATCATCTGCTGTGCCCTGTGGGGAAGGCTTGATGAGGCACACAGTTTGTACAGGGACAGTGAGCTGAGTGCTTGCACTAAAGCCTGTGTGTGAACACAAATACTGCTTGGATATTGTCTGGACTTAAAATATATAGATCCAAAACAAGATAAGAGTTTACATAGGGGCTTCATCCCTGTGATGATGTTGCAGAGGGTTTTTGATTTAAAAGAAAGGGGTTTAGGTCACCTTTCTTCTAAGTGAAGGGGGATCAGGAGTATATCTGTAACAGCAACAGCATGGCTGGTATTTGATATTCTTTGGAAATTTTATTGTCTAGCAGTTCCTTTGGATCTTTGCTGTTGGCACTTCTGGGGGGGCTCAGCAGTTGTTCTGTTAAGAGCAGAAGTAATGCTGCAGGAGCTTGTGGAGCTCCTAAATACAGTCCAGAGGGAAAGTGACAATAGTTATAAATGTATAGGATGTGTTTCCTTTAGCTGCTTGGGTTGCCAGTCGTGGAGGGAAGCACTGGGCCCTTCCTCTGTCCCTGTTAGATTAGCTACCACTGCTAAGCAGAAGCAAAATTTGTTTTGGAGAGTTTGAAGGTGTTCCAAGCACAGGCAATCCCTTCTAGGCTTTTCCATAAGAGCAAATGCTCCTGCCTGTACTCATAATTATAAAGTAATGATCTGACATCGAGTTGGGATGCAATAGGATGATTTGCAACAGGATGAAAGGAAGATTTATTAAAGAGATAGGGCTTTACATTATTTTCTGTTCATTTCTGGTCCATGAGCTAGGAAAAATTACTGCATACTTTCTCTTTCCTGTTTATTATGTTAGTGTTTTTCATTTATTTTTCTGTTCAACTACTGCTTATGTCTTTACATGTCTTCTCTTATCAGCCTACACAGAATTAACTCACTGTGGATGGAGGGTTTATTAGGATGTATTGAGCAACGAATGAATCTTAATATATTTTTGCTAGGTCTTATATTTTATTTTATTTTATTTTATTTTATTTTATTTTATTTTATTTTATTTTATTTTATTTCATTCCACATAAACTTTATGCTTTAAGTACTCTTACTGTAATGCTCAAAATCTTTGTTGTTCCGGGAAAGATCGATACAGCACAAATCCTGTACCCTAAGAATTTTAATGGTAATGCTTGTGAATCTTTAATCATCTTGTTCACCTCAAATAATATTAGAATATATGTGCAATTAGTATAATTACATTATCAGAATTATGAGCCTGCTTTTTTATTAAAGCCTTTTTTCTGACTACCCATACTCACACAGACATGGAGCTTTCCTGTGTACCAGTCTGAGAGTTCAGAGCAGGTGATAAAATAGGGATGAAAGAGAGAGCTGTGATCTCAGAGGAGATATTAGGCACCAGAAATTATGGTGTTCTTGTTCCAGCTCTTACACTGACTGTGATACTTCCATTTCTATAGCACTTGCCATCTCTGGATCTCAAAGTGGATTATAAAGAATAGTGATTTAAACCTTCCTGCACCTCTAGGAGATAGGTAAGCAATATTATTCCCATTTTACAGATGGAGAAATTGTGATACAGAGAGGCTTAGTGTTGGTTTTTTAAAAAGTTTACTTATGAACACACATGCATGCACACACACAGAACCAGAACCAGATGTCAGAACTTTCATTGCTCTCTTTTTTAAGTTGAGTCCATCCTCCTTTCCATTTAACCTCTCTGATTTATATTCCCCATCTGTAAAAAGACGGAAACTGATATAGACATGGAGGGATTTGCTTGCGCATAAATTTCTGTGCAGAACCAGAAAAAAAGCCAAACAAACACAGAGCACAAAAGTTGCCTTTAAAATCCAATGCTTTTTATGTGTTGGCAGAGGATATTTTAAGATTTGGTACAATTTTTGTAGGTGGGGAGAGCTGCAGTAGTTCTGCAACTTAATGCATAACATTTAGTTGCTGCTATAAAAGGGCTTGATTGTTTTGTAATATAAGCATGTTAACTGGAGATTAAAAATTTCAAAATGCATCAAATTACATGGCAAAAGGCCAGACACAGCCAGTAACTCAATCTCTGCATTATCTGAAGGATGGTGCCACATCAGCACCACCAAGGCACCGTGTCAGACAGGAGTGGGGCAGTGGTGCTGCATAAAAGCAGCAATTGCCCCCAGCTGCACCTCTGTTTATCTTTCTCCCAGCAAAGTCCTACTGTGTCTGTAGTGCAGCATGAGCTCCTCAGTGGCAGACAGCAATCTAGACAGCTATGCCTAAATATTTACAAGAGAACTGGAATTATGACTGAACTTTGGGAAAAAAAGTTTAAAGATCCAATATAAGTCTTGTCATTTTTACTACTATTATTGAAATGATTCTTTCTTGTAATATTAAAAAACATACCTTAAAAGATATCTAGATACTGGATTAATCTGATCATGTACTGCATCAAAACCTCATGAAGGTTCTGATCTCAATATTCTTAAAAACATTGTTTAAAAAACGTATTGCAGAAGCTTTTAAAAATTCTTTCTAATTCTGCTACTACTTTGCTACAGAACTGAAACATTGAATTAGATGTTTATTAGAGTTTTAATTTTAACAAAACATCTGGCAATTTTCTGTATGCTGAACAGATAGCTTATACAGAAATGTTTTTCACATTTTTCTGTGTGTATCCTGTAGCATAGGCAGGCTAGATTAGAAAAAACTACATCACCCACAGTAACACTTTCCTGTAAGTAATCTAACTTCCCTGTGATGGAGTTCCCAGATTTCATACCTTTACTGGTGAATATATATAGGAAATAAATATGGTTAATGTATATATTTCTGTTAAATGGAATGGAGACTGGATGTGTTTATGTGTCACCATGCAAGCATCAACCTGTACATGATTCAAAGATTCATTCAAAAGTTAAGATTCCTTTTTGTTTCAGTTGTAAAACTTCATGCAGAGAAGCAGACTGAATTTCAGGTAGGGACTTAGTTGATTTGGAGCTAAGGTAACACCTGATTTTGTCACTACAAGCTTTACCAGATAATAACAGTGCTGATGCTAATTGTAATACTTGAGAAGTGAGTTAGTTCGTTGTTTAAGTGTGGGACTGAGATTAGGATTTAACCTGGGGTCTTCCTGAATGCTAGCACAAACCATTTGTTACTTCTGCTCCCAATTACAGTTAAATTAGCAAGTGTCTTGAGGTAATACAGCTACTGCATCTGGTGGATTGGGATATGGCTTTGCTAATGCATTGACCTTCTTCATCTGTGTAACATGAGTTAATTTTCAGCCTGACAGTAAATGCTGAAATTTGAATTGTAGCACTAATGCACCATTTTTTCATCTGTCAAACCAGACTGAAGGGTCACTTAGTGATGAGGATAATGGTTCACTTTGAAAGAGAAGAAAAACCAGCTTCTGAATTCTAGGGGGAATTCTAGATTTTGCTTCAAAAAAGAAGCTGAACTCAGGGAAAATTAGCCTGTGAAATTCCAGTAATACTTCACCTGTAAGTCTGAATAATTGCCTTATCCTTATAGTGATTCTGTATAGGCACATTGGAATATTTTCCATGACAAGTTAGACAGAATAATAAAACAGCCTATGAAATTTGGTATTCAGGCTATCAAGCCTCAAAAAGAGGTTTTCTCTGAAAAGTGAATCAACATTAAACTGTTTGCTATAATGGGAATTTCCAGCATCAGCCTGTGACAAGTTTTGATTGTTTCTCTACAACCTAAGAAATCCTAAACCTAAGAACTGTTGGAGACTGATTTTTTTTATTTTTGTTCCTCTCAGAAGTGTCTTTCTTTCTTTCCTGCAGCACGGAAAAGGATATGCTAGTCACTTCTACAGGACTTACCTGAAGCAGCATGATTTGCACAAAAGAAAGTCGACCAACAAAAAGCATCAGCTTTCAACTTCATTATCTTGGCCATCCAGTTCTGTGTAACTGAAGGATTTGTGTGCTGTTGGAGACATCCTGGCCAACAATAGGACCTAATTGCTCTCAGCAGGCCTGAGAAATGAGTTGAAATGTGTAGAACTGTAGAAACTTCAGAGGCAACTGATCCTGCCTCTCTGATCAGTGTGTGCCTGTTTACAGCACTATATATCTTTCTCTCTCCAAAATGTCACTGAGCCCTTTAGATGTTTATATTCACCACAAAAAGCCAATCGTACAGATAAAAGAGATGTGCATTATAAATGCAATATCACTGTTTTAAACTTGACTGTTTTATATTATTTTTGTGTGATCAAGTGTTCCCCAAACTATTCCAACTTTACAAGAGAGATTGTGGTCATGTTCTTTTCACCTGTGGGTCATAAAAATGTTGTTAATCTGAAGACCCACAAAATTATCAAAGACATTTCTGTAGTTTATACACCGTGTTGCAAAGTGTTTACTGTACTATTTCAAAGCTTCTAAATAAATATAAAATATATATATATTATATTATATATAATTTTCCGAAAAATGTGGTACAACTTAGTTGATTTTTAAATGGATTCATACAGTCTACACCATACACTAAAGTGAGAAGATAATTCAGGGTTCCTAAGCTATCCTTGCTAAAAATAAAAATGAAATAAACCTTTAATAGTACTTCCCCAAAATTCGTATTTTGGTCGATCCTGTTTTTCTTGTTTAACAAAAAAAAATAAAAAAAAAAGAGAAGCTGTAAGCAACAACATTTTGTCTAAAAAAAGTTGTAAAGGATTTTCAATGCCAAAGATGCAGCTGTCAATATTACCCGAATGAGCGCTATGTACTATCAGAGGTATAAATCACTCTCCATTATTTTTGGTTATGTTTCTATGGTTTTTAATTTGGAATCACAAAATCTTTTATAAGGCTCTATAAATTCACCTGTATATGTTGTTAAAAAGAACACTGGGTGTCTGTACATTTTGCAATGTAAGATATAATGTAAGTGAAGTTAAGTATTTTAAGAAAATCATCCCAAGCTCATAAATATGTATACATACATACATAAATACATACACACACACACAAACACCCACACATCTCTCTTTAACATAGTTTTGTGAAATGATACAAATATATTGCCTAAAAATATTTCTCTTGTGGCTAGGAATAGTTGTTGATAGAATTCAAATTACAAAGGCAAAGTATATGCCAGGCTCTTTTATCACAAAAGAGATTTCCAATTAGGAACATGGCACATTCTCAGCAGACCCCTGTCCCATTGGAGTTAAAATGGTGTTGGCCACCATCTTTGTTGGGAAAAGGATTTAGCCCTTGCATATAATCTTTATGTTCTGTAATAATTCTGTGGTCTGAAACAGTATCTTAGAGCGTTTCTTTTCTATGAAATATTGAGAAAAAGTAAAATTTCAAAGGTAAAGTTTAAAACTACTTTCATGTCCATGGAGTTTAAGTACCATTTACTAAATGTAAAAATCTAGTAAAACTTTTTCTTTTTTTTTTCGTGCTGTGATTTTTTTCCCTCCTCTGTACCTTAATACATCAAACAACGAAAGCAAATGAGAGCACACCTTGTTGTCAGCCAATGCCTATCCAAATTCAAAACAATTCCTAATGAATATTCAATATTAAGTAAAACAGAAGAAAATGTTTCATTTGTTGCAGTGGGATTTGGATCATGCCACTATACAGGAATTCTGTTGTCCCCACCAATGCTGCCATGAGATGAATGTGTGAGAGGTCATAATAGAATTTGGGTTTCTTATTTTTGTTTGTTGGTTCTGGGTTTTTTTGTTCTTTTTTTCTATTAGATAGGAGTATAAAAATCACCTGTATGAAAACCATCCTGCTGTGGATCCAAATACATACAGGGAATCCAACATTCCTGATCAAATTCCATGAGTTCTTTGCACACCTAGTGGGCTATGCCCTGAAGTTGTTAATTTAATACTCCAAACAAAAAATATGCTCATTAAGCACTTTAATGTGCACATCTAGCACATTTATGTAACGACAAATTGTTTCATGAGATCCTTTTAAAAATGTGTGTTATACAAAACCCAACCCCAAAATCCCCCAAACAACTTAAATGGCAATTGATTTGAGCACATACAATAGTGAAATGTTCCTCCTGCTGTAGGTACTTTTAGTTGCCTGCAGGCTTCATTTATTTTATGAAGAAAAGCAATGGAATTTGTGACAAATATTTCATTTAAAGGAGATTGTTAGATCCTTGTTTCTGCTTTTAAAGCAAGAAAGTCCTTGCCATTCTTAAACCTGTTTCTAAGAAACTTTTTAATACAGACATATATTGTAATTTATGGTTGTTTTCTGTCCTTGGGAGGAAAAGGAAATTGTTTTACTTTCTATTCCATGAACAACCAAAGTGTTTCTATTTAATGAAACTCACTTCACATTTTGCATACCATTTTTTTCTGAAAAAAAACTATTAACTGTATCATGTCCTGTCATTCATTTCCAAAACTGACCTCTTTCCATCAAGTGTGATATACATACATATTTATTAATTTTTTTATTAAGTGTTAAATACCATTGACGTTGGTCCAAATATACACAGAAATCCTCCTGAGTTCACTGGAGAGTCCTAGAGGGAGTCACGGTAGGATGCAGAGCTGCAGAGGGAAAGGAAGAATTGAAGTACTACAGCCTGAGCTCCTGAGATGAAGCTGTAGCTCTTGCCGATTTATCTTGCTCCCTGTGAGTTTTGGTGCACTAACATTTGCTGGCACAAGCCTTGGGACACACTAAAACCCAGTACAGAGCTGCTGTCCCAAGAGAAGGGCAATTTGGGCAGTGCAGAGGCTCAATTTGTCCTGTTTCTTTGTTCTGGTGGGCATCTGGCCACGTCCCATTGAAATTGCCTTGTTCAGCATCTTCTCTGTATTCCATCATGCTGTTGGGTGGCTGCCTGCTGGGACAGCTCTGGAAATGCCTTCAGGCATCAGCTCCTGTGTGTGCCTCTTCCTCTGAGCACAGGTGATGCAAATGTTGAAGGACTCCCATTTGCATTTTGGACCCAACAGCAAGCTGAAAGCAGTCAGGAAATATTTAGGTTGGATATTAAGGGGAAAGATTGATACCCATAAAAATAAAGAAGGTTTTGGAATCTCCTTCATTGTAAGTTTCCAAGGACAGTTCAAAAAACATCTGTGAGGGATGATATAAGTGTACTTAAAGTTGCCTCAGTGAAAAAGCTCAGAGAAGGCTCTCAGTCCTGTTGTTCTGTAATGCTCCTAGTGGGGCATGCTAAGCTTTGGAGGAGTTAATCTGTGCACAGCTGTAGGGATAAGAATGCTCTATCCTTCAATTAGTACTTTGAAGCAATATTTAATGTTTAAACTTACAGTTTCTGAGCGTAATAGAACGAGCTGCCTGTGAAAATAACTGTCTTTGGAGTAAATCAGAGTTCAAGCAAAGAAGACAGGGTTTTGTACAAGATAACAATATGGAATCAGGTCTGTGAATTTTTTTTTTCAATTCCTGATTTGGGTATGTAGCAATTGATTTCTAAGCAGCTTGCCTATTAAAATTCTTCAAAATCATACTAGTTTCTTCCAGATGGGTTCTTCCAAAACTTAGAAATACTAGAACATTTCACTGCTTGAAATAAAATTCCAGTTTTTTACAGCAATTTTTTGCCAACATTCTTATTGAGGGAAGATATTTCCATGAACATATTCTTAAATTACTGGAACAAGGTGTAGTAATTTTTCATTAATGTTGTTGCAAAATTAGGTGAAATGAAAATACACAGATAAACACAATTTGTAAAGATTCCTTCATTATAGCCTCTATATAGTTGTGGGGGAGATACATGTGTGTGTGTGTGTGTGTGTGTGTGTGTGTGTGTGTGTGTATAACTATAGTTCAAATTCTGGGAAGTTGCCATGAGATTTTTTCTTACAGCTCCTATCAGTAAATGTAAACAAAAGGGTAAAAACACATGTTAGGGTACTACAAAACTAGACTTGTTCCTTAGTGTAGAATGGAGTTTTGCATTCAAGAATTAAATTCAGCCCCTTCTTCATGTGTTATACCCACATCCAAGCACACAACTCTTTTTTTTTTTTTTTACTTCCAAGATGTTACCTACACATAGAAAGGGTTCTTTTCATTCTTTTTAAAGTAATGTCATTCCTCAGGGTAAAGGGTGGATAAATAGATAGTCTTCCTAGGCTGATAAATTGCAATTGCAATTTTGCAAGGCTGTTAAATATTTGTATGTCTTACCTGGAGAAAGCTGATCATATCCTGCCACTGTTCCATGTTCTAGTCTCGAGGTTTATGCCATTTGGACTTGTGAATTAAAACCTATACAAAGGTGTAGGGGCCAAAATAAGCATCTTTGATATACATTTATTTACTGAAATTTGATTGCAAAAAATGGGCATCAGATGTCTGTCTATGAAGGGTAAAAAAGTTGTTTATTCTATTCTATTTGCAGTAATGTAAAAGACAGCCTGTAGGACGTTATTATGATATTGTGCTGTGACAAATTCTGAAACTGTGAGTCAAATCCTTTGCACTGATCCCTACAATCAGAGATCAAATTCTTCTTAAAGAGCTCCTTCATTTTATTTTGTGTCTAAGAAATGGATACATATATATAAACAAATATACACAGCCATTACAATCCATTGTTGAGCATCTGTGTTTTTGTAGATATTCTCATATGTAAGAAATAAGCAAGAACTAACTTGGACAGATTTCTTGAACTGAAATTGTTTTTGAATTTGAATTTGTTAATAAAGTTCATGATATTGACAGACATCAAGAAAAATGAAATCTCTGTGGGTGTAGCTCTCCAGAAGGCAAACGCTTCACTTAAGAGGCATCCTGTCAAAAAACTGTGTAAATGCAACTGCTGGAAATCTTGCTGAGTCAAGATGAAAGATGCTGTGCTAAAGCTTTCTTGCTCACTGTGTCAGCACTGATTAAAGTGTCCTCTGGATGGTAACCACTTTAGGCAAGCAGAAGATATCAAAAATTGCAAACAGGATTCTGATAATGTTTACCATTCTTGCAGAAGAGAGACTTAGATAAATAGGTGAATATATACTGAAATACTGGTCTATATCATACAATGTGGAAAAAACAGTTAAGCATTTAAGAAAAGAGAATGCTTTCAAATAAATGCACTTCCAAGATTACAGTTCATCTGATGCTCAACTTAGAAGCATATTTTGGGTAATTCCTCTTAGATTTGCACTAACCCTGGAGGGCAATGTATTGTATGACAAAGCCTTACCACTACATGATAAAGGGAATGTAACCAAACCAACCTTAAGTTTTAGAAGTGTTGGATCCAAACCTTCAGGTTGCAAAACTGAGCTGTATTTTATATGCATCAGAGCCTAATTCCATTAAAGGCAGTGGCCCAAGTTGCAGTGATCTGAAGGAGAGCAAAAGGAAGTTTTCATTTCTTTCTTTATGCATTTTTAAGCAAGAGCAGCCTGCAATAAAATTATTTGACATCAGAAAAAGTGAAACTTCACTGGCTTGGCTTTTAGGAAAGCTGCACAATCCAGTTTGGAAATTTGAAAGTTTGGACATGGCTATGTGTCAGTGGAAAACAGACATTTCTGATAATTTTATCTCAAAGCAAAATGACACAAGATATTAAGTGATATAGATGTTTAGGTTTTCTATCAAGAGAGAGACAGAAACGCAGTCCTGAAAAGACAGATTCATGTTTTTATTATGCAGAAGTTCAGACAACTAAAAATTCATTGGAACAGAGTATTCTTACACTGCCTTAGTTGCTGGGTGAAAATGTGAGCAAAGCAAGTAAGAAAAATATCAACCTCAACCACGTGGGTGTTTCAGAAAGTTTTGCTCTGGAAGGTAACAAGCAGATTTTAAGAACATTATCTCCTTTCAGACTTGGCTGAAAGATGTTTTCTATCATCTTTGCTGGTCTAACACACTGGAGTGTAAAAGCAGTCCTCTGAATGGTTTGCACGTTCACCAAAGTGGAGGGAGGGTGTTCCCATTTGTTGAGAATAATCTGGAAAAAGACCTAGAAGAAGCCTGATGTCAAAATTGCCTAGTAATTCCATCCCCATCACTACAGCTTTTCTAAGCAGGTATCAGAATGATTTAGGGCTGGAACTGTTATGGGATGCTGATGGAAAAGCAGTGGTGTGGCACTGTTCCTATGTGAAGAAGAAAAAGAGAGAGAGAGAATATTTTCTGCTCTTCCTAGTCTCAAAGACAATATTAATTGATACTTAAATAGTGTTTTGTTCAGGAACATAAATATCACAAAAGGAGAAAGATTTCACCATGAGAGCAATATATTTGTTGTGGTTTGTGCTGTATTAAAAAATAACAAAATAAAACAAAAACAAAAACAAGGATGCAAGCAAACATTCTCCTGCTCAGACCCCTGAAGATGAGGCTAAATGATGCCCTTGGAGCTCACAGCCATTCAGTTTTTGAGAGAGCCTCTGATTTACATTCTGGCTTTGAACAAAGAAAGAGAAGAGAGAGTGTGCTGGAAGTTAAAGATAGGTAATTAGTATAATCTAGGGGGAAAATACAATATACCTTGTAATAATGTCATTAAACCTCACTGAGCTGCTTGAAACAGTCTGTTAAAAATTAAACAAACAAGCAAACAAAACCCCCCAAGCAAGAAATAAATCTGCTTCTTGGCACTCCAGGTACACATTTCCATTTGATCCATCACAGCTCAGTTGAAATAAAATGGCTGAGGTATATATGTGAGGTATTATATTTTTCTGACACCTGTTTCCAGGGGATGGGAAGGGGGGAAGTTCTGGCATCCAGCACCCCCTTGGGGACAGGAAAATTCTGGAACTTTCCTTATCCTGTTGTGAAAATTTAAGAATCTAGAGACTTCCTTCCAGATGTATTATAATATATTCTGCTTCAAATACTACATTTTAAAGGATGATACTTCACTGTGCTTTTGACCATTTATTTTTTTGAGGGCTTCCTGTCATTATGAATAACTAAGTAATAGACTTACCAGTCTGACTTAAATTTTCCTTTTATAATTATAGCTGGAGTTCAAGTAGCCCTTATCACATGGAAACTGTGATCAAGGCTCCTGGGTTTAATTTTGTTACTTTGATTCCTGTTGTCACTTCTTGTGCTACAACACAGGGAATTAATTTACTTTTATTAATAAAGAAATAAAATTTTGTTCTATTGAATAAGTCTGATCTAAGAAGTACTCCTTAATTAGAAAAAAATTGAGGCAAAATCAAGTAGCTTACTGTTTTTGTTTTATATATAAATAATTTCCAGACTTACCACTGCTTGGGAAGGACATGAAATGGTGCAACAGAAAATATTTGAAGTCTGCACGATTATTCATTGGACTGGGGAAATTGCTTTCCTATTTTCTTTCTATCTGGAGTAAACTGGAAACCACTATTTGTAAACTTTTTAGGTTTTAACTAAAGTTTGTAAACTTTTCTTAGGTGTTTAATTCTTCATGCACATATTTAGATCCACCACTTTACTGGACATGTTGCTAATATTCACAGATCTAAAGCATCAATGGAAAAAAAAAAACTCAAAAAATCTTGTGTTCTTATCCCAAATATAACTGTTAGCAGTGGAAAATACATGGAAATTTGAAAAAATGATTATTTTAAAGATGGATATTATTATTGATAGATTTTTTAAAGATAAATTGTTAAAGATAGATCTATTGACAGCTGTTCTGTGTGCTTTTATATCCTTTATTAGTAATCAAAATATACTCTAGTGTTATGACAGATTCCTGCATCACTGTCGTTATTTTCCTGAGGTATAACTGAGAAACTTCATACTGCAGAGGTGGGAACAGAACCCCGTTCCTAAATCAAAATAATAAGAGAAAAAACCACCACAACAGTCATTATGCCATAAAATAGTATAAAATCACATGAGTGCTACCATACTGAGCTCTCCCCACATCCAGGTTAACAAGCTAACTAGCAGTCTAGAGAGCAATATGCAATTTGGTGCCCTTGGTCTCTCTGTCAAAAGAATATATAATTATTCTTTTCAAAATGGGACAGCTTCAAAGGGAAAAATGAAGAGCTCTTCATCTTTCCACTCAGAGCCTAAATCCTTTTGGATTTGATGATTAGGGAGGGTTGGCAAAAGGAAATTGAGTTTAGATCCCATCATATTAAAGAAGCATTTGTCCTC
Source organism: Cichladusa arquata (assembly GCA_026413545.1). Lineage (NCBI taxonomy): Eukaryota > Metazoa > Chordata > Aves > Passeriformes > Muscicapidae > Cichladusa > Cichladusa arquata. The sequence goes on from JAOTQP010001652.1 coordinate 7,069,645, forward strand.
AGCAGCCAAGATTATGAGCAAATGCTATGATCATATGGCATAAAAAGGGCCTCTACCAGCATTTATTTGTCTGGTAGTTTTGTGCTCAATATATGTTTTCTGCAAACACCTAGAAACAGGATTCTGTTTTGTTAAGATGTTTGTTAAGGTGTTAAAGACTAGACACCTAAGATTTCCTGGGCAGATGGAATGACTTCTGGAATGTTTTATCAGGATGTGAGAAGTCTGCATTCAGTTCTTTCCACCTCACTCAGTAATTTCTGTATCCACACCCAGCTTAGAAGAATTTCTAAACAGCTCCAAGAGCATTTAAACGTCTCTTGGTTCAGGAGCTAGGCACACTTGCCACCTACCATGGCTCACCACTGATTAAATACAGACTCATTTGCCTGCTCTCCAGGGAGTGTTTAGCACTGTGCAAAAAGGTTTGCTCAGTAGGCATTTGTAGATGACACAGAGGGTGGCAGTAGGAGTATAACAGAGAGCTTTCTCTTCTTCCAGAGGGAGAGATCCAGAACAAACCACCCCTGACATGCTGGCCATGTAGATGAGTGTCTTGCCAGAAAATATTTGGGCATAACCATGGCAAGGGCAGTCTAAAAATCCTACACTAAGAATGAATTGCTGGGAGGGACTTACCTGGTATTTACCCAGCAAATGTTGAAAAGTTCAGAGATTCTGGACAATTGGATAAATTTCCTGTAAGGTCTTTCCTGAGACATGCTGTTGATGACTACAAAAGTACCATACCAGTTGAGTCCTTTCCCTGCAATGTGCCTGCACACCAGCACCACAAACATGCAGAGAAGACACAAAATAAGAATGTGGCTTACAGAAGTATTGGTAGAAAAAGAGGATTTTCCCACCCCCAGATTCCCAAGGACTACTTTGATGGCCTCAGACTCCCCAAGGCTGCCTCTCACCAGGACCTCTGCTGACCTCTGCCATGAGCCAGGCTGTCAGCCCTTCCTTAGCCCAGTCCTGTCCCCAGGGAGGTGCTCAATGCCCAGGGTTTTTCCATCACCAAACGTGATGTAAAAAGAATATTTCTTTTTGAGATGCAGCTTTGTTTTGATACTTTTGATATTATGTTGTTGTGAAATACTAGAGTATTTAGATTGCAAAACTCTATTTGTTTCAAATAAATCAAACAAGAATGTTTCATGTGCATATGTTGTCACTAATATTGTTCAAGGTCTTAATTTTATTTATTTGGTCCTGGCTTGCTCTTACAAAGGAAAACTTTGCAGACATATAACAGAACTCTGTCTCCCTCCTTCCCCAATTTCACCCCCTTCTGAGACATTTAAATTGGCCTGACCAATTTGAACAAGTAAGATGATGAGAGACATATGAGAAGAAATTTTGTTTGAAGAATTTTGTGCACTCGTTGGCGTGTAGATAAAATCCTACTTCAATTCCAGTTTCATCTGAATAAACCAAAGACCATAAATGTAGATTCTTAGCCTACAGCAGGCCAACATCTTGCCCTGACAGAGGACAAACTGTCACATGAATCAAAATACCAAATATTTATGTAGAACTATAATTTTATAGTTGAATGAATAAACATATATAATCAGTGAATGCAAACTGAATTGAAAAGTGAGGTATGGGGTTGTCCCTCTGAAAAATCATAGCACAGAACTCACGACTTAGGGACGAAGAAACGAGCTAATATAAAAAGGTATTTGAGCAAATCATTCTGCATTCTTGAGATAAGCTGATTATACCAGAAGTTTGTCAATTTGTCATCAGCCATCCAGACTACACTAGATTATATTATTCAAGATTATATTATTAGGAGTAGAGATCTCTCTCTGCTCCCATCCTATTCCCAGGGTTTGTGTTTCCTTAGGGCTTTCAAAGAAGAAAGAAGAGAGCAGCAGACACTGTTCTGTCTTGATGCTGGTGAGAATACTTGTATTTTAATACATTGTTGTATTCCCCCTGCACTTTTTCAACACACAGGAGCTAAATTGGGAGAAAATCTCTTTCTTAAAAGATCAAAACCTTAGTAGGCTTTGAACCCTTAAATAATATGGAAGATCACAAGAAGCCCATTCAAGTCAGAAGGATCTGCTTATCACCTTGAATTATATCAGTGCCATCCTTCTCTTTATGACCCTGAGAATGGGCAGAATCAAAGATAAAATAGCATAAAAAATGACACCCTGTGGCCTGCTGATTTCTGGCTGCCATTTGTATGTTAAATCACCAGCAGCTGTCATGATCAAACATCCGTGGTGGGGGAGATAAACATACACAGACAAAAATTAGGGCTTGTTTCCTTAATGGAAGAAGGCAAAACAAAGTAGAAGTGGAGTGGTATGGACAGTATAGGTGGTGAAAAAATAACTAACAATGCTGTTTGAGGAATATGGGGCAAGTTCTGTGTACATATCTGGGTACTGCATCAATAGAGTGCATTACCTCTCAAAAACTGAATGGAAAGCTCTTTTAAACCTCAGGCATTTTATTAGGTTTGTTTATTTTGCTTATGTCATACAATGGCTACAACAATAAGCAAAAGTCTGGAGTTTCAGAAGGCTGCAGCTAACTCTCCTGTTTGGGGATAACACCATGCACTTCTTTGCACAGTGGACTCACTCTGCTGGGACTTGAGCATGAAGCCTCCCTTTGGCTGCCTTTCTTTGAATGAACTGGGGAGCAGGCCACTCCTGTCCCTTCACAACTCACAGCCAAAAAGAAATCAGCTGCTGAAAGCAATTTTTATCTGAAAGTGTTTCCTGGCTGCTGTGGTTTAAGGGTGGCATTCTCCAATTCAATGTTCCCACTGAAACAACTCCAAACCATGTGCTGCTCACTCCGTCTCCCCCTGCAGCAGGATGGACAGGAGAGTTGGAAGCACTAAAGGAAAAGATCATAGGTTGAGATAAGAACAAGTTACTGGAACCAGCAGTGAAATAAGGAAATAAGCAGTGACAGCAACAATATTAATAACAAAAGTGTGCAGGGAAGGGGGGTGTGAGAGAATCGCATGCAAATGCTCACCATAATACCACATGGAGCCTGACAACTTCCTCTACCCCAAAATGTAAGGGAGCTCTTCCCCTGTTCCCAAAAAATGATGCCAGGTGGCATAGAATACTCTCTGGGTCCTGGCCATGCCCCACTCCTGGATACTGGGAAAATTAACCCTGTCCTGGCTGGAACCAGAGCATTGCCTCCGAACAGTGATTTCAAAAATTTCTGAGCAGCCACAGGTCAGAGGGTTCTGGGAATATACAGAGTTTCTCAAAAGCAAGTTACTACTTTAAGTAAGAGCCTGGCTTCCTTTCTCCCACAGTTATGGATGCAGCATTTCCATCACCTTTATTTCAACTTTTTTGTTCAACAAACACAAGACACATTTACAGGTGTCTGCTGGGAGGGTTCCGTGAATTTTTCTGTCTCCCTTAGCTGCATATTTATGCAATCCATGCTGAGCACTGTTTTGCAGGTAGGAACTTATGTATGAAACAATGTTGAATTCCACTTGTTTGTAGATTGTGTAACTTTCAACTGGTAGAGTCTCATCTCTTACATCTGTTAGCACTTCACTGGGAAGTATCTTTCCTTGATGGCCTGCCACTCTTCAAGAAGGATGCTTCCCTTTTGTTCCTAATCTCTGCACAGCATTGCTTTCTCTTTGTTAGATGGATTCACTTCTCCAGAATTCACAGTCTTCAATAAACACATCAGCACACAAAATGCTTTCATCTATTCTTTAGGTTTTGTAGCATCTCTAGAAATTATTTTGTTCCTCCTGCGTGTTTTGCATAAAGTTGTCAGCAAATCTACTTACTTCATTCTCAGAGAACTAAAGTTTTTACTTTTCCTTTGTTCCTTTCCCAGTTCAGTAACTCTTCATCAGATGGCTTGCACTCTTTGGTGGTGGCTTTTTAACCATTCACATGACAACTGAATCAATCATACACAAGCCCAGGGCTCAGATATACCACTGATGTCAGTGTAAAAAAAAAAAAGATCTAAGATGCAGATTTTTATTATATGCAAAATACTCGCAGCAGTGTCTTGAATTTTTACATTTCAGAATGGAACAGGATCAAGAATGACACCAGAGTGTAGAAGAGAGGTGAATGATTCACATGTGATTTTTCACCACGCAGAACCTGGGGCTACCCTCGCTGGTTGTTTCACCACTGTCCTGACTGAAAGGAACCCTTTTCCTCCTCCTCCTCATCCCTGGGCAGGATGTGGGGTAGTACAGAATGAAATCAGGGTCCTAGCCACGGCCCTTCCTGGCTACTACAGAAATTAACCCTGTCCTGGTCAGAACCAGGACAAAGCTCTTTACATTTCTTATGTTGTGTTGACTAAAACTGGACACAATACTCAAGGTGAAGTCACACAGAGATGCTGGTGCCAAAGTTGGAGCCCTTACCAGGGAAGTGACATGTCCATCTCTGTAAGCATTGCTCAGCAATAACAAAAGCATCCCTGAATTATCCACACTGTTCACAGCAGAAATCCAAAAACACAGCCCCGTATCAGTTACTATGAAAAAAATTAACTCTACCCCAACCAAAAGCAGCAGAAAATTTAATTTATTTTTTTAATGTTTTAGTTACTTCTAGCCATTCTTTTAAAACAGAAAATAGCAGCTAAAGTTTTAAATCAACAATAGAAAGTCAAGTAGTTACTGCAGTTCATTATTAGCTTGGAAGAAAACAGAGCAGCAACTATTTCCCTAATTGTCCTTAAAGTCATTATTCCATATGCAAGTACAATTTGGTACTCTCCAGAGTCTTTCCCTCATTACACTCTGTGATTCACTAAATTACACGATTGTGATTAGTGAGGCAATGGGTGTCCAAGTGGTATCAGGCAACTACAGGGCTCCTTTTGCAGAGGTCAATTTAATTACATTGTGCATGACAGAAACCAGGCCAACTGAGTGCTGCCTTTGCCATCAGCAATTGACACCTGAGTGTTAATGAGCTGGTAATTAAGAGTTGGCACAGACAGGCACATTTTAGTGTTTGGGACTGGGATTACCATATGCTTCAATGTCTCCATGCTAAAAGCCTGAAGTTAGTAATTTATTTTTTTTAAATATATAGGATTCTAAAATAAAGGGAAATTAGGGCATTTGCAAACAATAAGCAAGAAAACACTTTTAATCGGGACTGAATGCTGCTGTGTCATCATCTTCTGAGAAATCCCCTCCTCTTACTTGTAATCATTTCACCAGCATTTTATTTTCTGTGACACATGTTGTATTGGGTTAGAGTGGCCAGGTTGTGGTAGTGGGGTGGGGAGAGGAGGGGAGGCTACAGGTGTGGCATGTGTGAGAAGGTGCTGGAAGCTCCCTCCATGCCCAGCAGAGCCAATGCCAGCTGGCTCCAAAAGGATGTGACACTGGCCAAGGCTGGGACAATTAGAAATGGTGGCAACATCTCTGTGACAACAAATTTAAGAAGAAAGGGGAAAAAAAAAATTAGTTTTTGCACAGTGTGTGTCTCAAACCATGAACTTTTCATATATTTTTCTCCCCTGTCCAGTTGCAGAGAGGAGTGATGGAGTGGCTCTGGTAGGTGCCTGGCCCACTACACATATTTACCAATACATTCTCACACTGAACCTGCCTATAATCAGAGGCATGTTTTAAAGCTTGTTTATAAGTAAAACAGTAGTGTTATTAATTTCACTACTGCTGTTTGGCCTAGAAAAAATTAATCACAGCTGAACCTGTATTGAAAAATCCTTCTTACAATTTAGAAATCAATGCAATATCTTTCTCAAAGAAAAGAAAAATGAAAATTGATAAAGATTAACAGACATGCCTTTTATTTCTAAGAAGCTATAAATACAGAAATGTTAGTTGTACTGTTCCTGCTTGTTTGGTTGGTTTTGTTTGGTTTTTTTTTTTTAATGATTTCCCTAAGTTGTTATGGCATCTTTTCCATTTTTAAAACAAAATCTTGTGTTCCAGTTTCTTCACAATACAGCTTTATAGAAAAGTCATAAATCTCCACACTGCTAAATATCCAGGATGCAAGTTCTTGAATCTTTGGTATCATTCATAATATTGGTTTTAACTTGTTGTGAAGCTCTTCTCAGCCAAATATTGATCACCAGGCTCTTCCTAGGAAAAGGGAAAGGCAAGGATTTGCCTGCAGTATGTCACTTAGGGAGGGAGGAACGGCTGGCTGCTTTTGCAGAAGGGAGAGGGAGAGGCAGCTCTGCTGGAGCTGCTGTCCCAACACCTTTACTCTCCTCTGAAAACAATCTCTACAGTCTGTCCAAACTTATGAGGAAGAAGGAAGTTGATGAAGGAGTGTGATCTTAAGGAGAGCTGAAAAGTGACTGGAGTGAAGGAGGGTTTGATGACAGTTCAGCAGGGGGGAGGTGGGGAAGGAGGGTGGGAAATTAGAGAGAAGGAAAAGCTGTGTGCTAGGGAAACCACCAATGAAACATGATCCCTGAAACATAACTCCCTAAAAAACACAACCCCAGGAAAGTTAGAGAGTGGGAGAAGGACAAGCTGTGTGGTAGGTAAGCCACATCTGGAAAATAATCCCAGAAAATTGGTATTACAAGCACTCATGATTATGTTGTAAATATTTCAGTTTTAATTTATGGCCATTTTCCTCAAGTCCTGTGACACTTTGCAGCTCGACTTTAAACTTAATGATTTTACTTTCTGTGGTAAAGAAAGGGAAAAATTGCTCCTTTCCTGGTGTTCTCAGACTGAGGAAGGCTCCAGAGGACAGAGTGAAGTGGCCAGATAATGAGGAAGGCAGCAATTGGAGATTCTGCTTTCAGCAGGGAGCTGCTGGCCAAGCCTGGCTGCAGGAGGGGATGCAGACTCTAAAGACCTAGGAGAGGTTTGTCTGATGGCTGCTCAACATGAAAATGTGCTGAAAGCTGTCGGGCTGGTAATCAGGACCCTGAGGGACCCCTACCCTTATTTCAGGGATGTGAGTAGAGGGAGAGAAATGTTTCTCCGACTTCAATATTTTCTTATTCTGATAACCAACTGGATTTTTTTTTTTCTGCTTATGTATTGCCTTGCAAATATAGATCTGGGTGTATTTTGATACAATATTGTTTGAGTCTGTGAGCCTGTTCTCTTGAAAGAGGCATGAAAGGATTAGGCAGCCACCCCTCCAAGTTTTATTGAGCTCAAATCTTGGTATGATCATGGATTTTCTTTCAACCTGGTCTTTTTCTTTTAACATGGAGAAGAAATTTGATTCGAGGGATGGGAGATTATCTCTCTCAATAGCAAAGATGCTTTCTTGGAAATTAAAGTTACAGATACTTAACCATTTATTTTTTTTATGTGTGTGTTTTTTGTCTTTTGATGCATAAAAATCTTGTTTTTCTTTGTTTAAGAAAAAGACTACTTTTAAATTCCTTACAGCTTTTTTTTTTTTTATTCATAGAGGGTAAGGTCTCTGAACTTTTCTGATGGAAATAACCACACTTAATTTGAAAGAAATTTCATTTCATACTGCTGTCTATAAAGCACCTGGTTATTGTTGTTGCATACAATAAAACTGCTTCTTAGGAGCCTTTTTCTGTGAAAATGCCTTTAATCTTGCTGGGGAGGAAATTATTTTCCCTAGTGCCCACTTCTTGCTTAATATCTGTCTTCCTCACTACATTTGTGAGCTCAGATGTAGGGAAACAAGCATGCCATTGGAAGATTCAAGAAGTGATTTAATGATTGCAGCCCTTATCCACCCTTTTCATTGCTGAGACTAGTTTATATTTCTGGGGATTCCACACTGATGGCTGTGTGGCCTGGAATGTTGCATCTCACTCACCAGTGATCTATTTCTTTGAAAAGTGCTTGAGAACTGACTGTGTGGATATGAAGGTAGATGTCAAGACTGAAGCTCTTCATTCTTTTCCCTCTTACCACAAAATATGAACAGGTGGGCTGGTAGGTCCCACTTGCAGGGCAATGTCTCCAATGGGCTCAGTCCCAGGGTTTGCAGATAATTAATTTCATAATACATTACAAAGAAATTTTCTGATGGTGATTAATCTCAAATGCACCTGTGGTTTAAGATGCTGACCTGTAGCACATGGTGTACTGTTAATCCCTTCAACCTCTTCCCATTTCTTACAGATGCTGCAGGATAAATGGGCAAAGGTTGGATTTGAATGACTCAAGTGAAACCCTGGTGATTTTACTGTTAGACTGATTTTTGTAGGCAGAAGAGACAGATACAAAACTCTCAAGCTATCCCTATCCATTCTGACCCTTCCTTGCTCTTTTTTTAGCAATATTAAACTTAGATCTGAGGTCTGGAATCCCTTTCATCTATCCTCATTTGCTTTTGACAAACCATCCTTCCTTTCACTTTGACTGGTAAGACTGGATTATCTCTGACATGAGAGCTGTGTCTCTAGTGAGAGGCAGGAGTGGTGAGGCAGGCTCATGCAGCCAGTGCTTCACAAACCAACATTTCTCCTGAAATGCAGCTGCACAGACTAACCAGGTACCCTCTGCAGACTCACCCAGAAGGGTACAAAGCTGTGGGATGCCTACAGCTTGCTTAGCTGCACCCTTTCCTGTATTTGGATCAATCAGTTTTGTTGATTTTGCTGTCTCAGGTGGTACTGTGGGATTCAGATCCTGGGCAACAACCATATGAAAGAATTTACATCCCTTTGCAAGTGAGAGCACCTGTGCTCCTGCTCCACCAACCAATTGACCCAGAGCCTTAAAGGACTTTTTAATTACCCTGGTGCCCTTCTCATCAACCTCAGCACTGCAAACCAAGAGAGAATAATAACAACAGGGCTGATTATATTACTTAAATTAATATATTTATATTACATCAATATATTAGTATTGATTGTAACAACAATGGCATGATATGATTGATATGACATTTATTATATTATAGCTAGGAGAGAGACAGAAGAAAAATTTTAGTATAGATGGGAAAGTATATTCTGCTTCTACCTGCATTGCTATCAGTGAAGAGAACAAGTAGTATCTGCCTGTGGGTCACTTACATTCTTTAATTCCAGGATCAAGGAGGACTGGAGAAGCCCATCCAGCAAGAGAATGTTTTTGAGTGACCTGATGCATTGCTTCTGCTTAGGTTAATGATGGTAGTTTGAAGAGTTAATTTTTAAATTATTTGTTTGGTTTTTATGCTACATAATCTTGTAAAATTCTGTTTACAAGAATAATATATTTTTTTTTTGAAAAAAAAAAGTTTTTCACTGTGAATATTCCAGACTGACTTTAAAGTCTCCTTTAAGGGAGATGTGCAGAAAGCATGAAAGCTTACCAGAGGAGTGCTAGAGTCTTTTTCATGGGTTTCATTACATACCTGATGAAAAATTAGAAGATAACACTACTTTTTCTGATATTTTATCAGCTGGAATATGGTTAATGAAGAGTGGAAGGAACTAGACCTTCAGAATACTGCTGTTCTTGAAAGGATGAAAAAAGTGGTAAGCTTCATTCCCTGTAGTTTTGACCCCAGACTCTTAACTAGCAATACTTGCAAAATTGCAAATGGGAAAGAGAAGAAAGCAACAAGAATAACCTGTGATATTCAATAAGATCATGTGAACTTCCTGTACATATTTGCACATATAAAAATACAATTTTTTAAGAAAGTCTTATTCACTGCTCATTCAGAATTCTCTAGACATCTGATGAACCTGATCCTGTATAACATTGCTTTGTATATTGAATTTGAAGTTCAGTGTTTAATTTCTGGTATAACTTTGGATTATATAATTGCCTTGAAATAAGACTTAGCTGAACATGATTTGAGCTGCATCACTTATGAGGAGCTAAAGAGGTGACTCAAAAGTATGAAAGATGTATAGTGGAGCAAAGAAGGCACAATTGTGCTCAGAACAAATATGTATACATCTGACACTACAGAATTGCTATAGAAGGAGAACTGTTGGGAATTTATTTACATAACTATAAAACACTTCCTATCCCAGAAAATGTGCTGGACTAGAAAAAGTTGCAAGCTGTTTAATATGACAGCACAAAAATCTAGCTGCTGCTGAAAACACAGAATGGATGGGTGATATTTAATGAACGGTAGCTGTGTACTATTGAGCATCAGAAAAGGATCTATATAGCCAGATTAAAGACAGATGACCTTTTTAGAGTTTAGTTAACCTTTTGGTCAGTTTTGAGAGTTATCACTTAGGAAGATAAAGGTCAAGCTGGAGTTTGGTCTTCATATATTATTTTCTCCTGTGATGAAAGGTATGCCTCTCTGTTCTGCTTTCTTAAGGAGCTGTAAGGAGTTCAGTTTAACAAGAATAGTGGGTGGAATTCTTTTTTTATATTTTCTTAATCCTTGTCAAAATTATTTTGAAGAGGGAGTCCTTTTGTACTAAATGGATGGACCTCGATTTTTAATCTTTTCAGTATCTTCCTGTTAATGTAAAAAAAAAATGTGACAGAGATCAATGTTTTATATAATTCTATGCATTACTTCAAAAAAATTGCTCAAAGTTGCACCAACTAATCTTTGGTTTTGGATGGGAAGAAAGACAAACTCCTGTGCCCACGAATTCCAGAATAAACCTCAGCAATTCTCTTACAGTAATCTATGGATTAATGGGTGCACAGACTCCTGATTAGCAAACTGTTTATGGACATGACACCCTGATTTATAGCTGCTCCAAAGAAGTCCATGGCTGAGCCTTTACTAGGAAATCTAACAGTTGCTGATTCCCTGACAGGTTATTGGTTTGGTGTCATGTGGGTTTTTCTGGTCTTTGTTTGTTTGCTTGTTTTGTTGCGTGGTTTTGGTTTTGGTTGTTTTTTTCTTTTTTGTCTTGGTTGTTTCTAGGGTGTTTTTTTTTTTTTTTTTTTAATGCTATAGTCCAGCTTTTATGTAAAAATGCAGGCTTACTTCAGACAGCTGTTTGACTAGTTTCAGCATTTAGTTGCTGATAGAGATAGGCAGAACTCTTTCTGAATTTTGTTAGGCTGTTTTCTTCTACCCTTTTTTAGCTGGCAAAAGATCAAAAGGAGGTGAAATCTTGTATCACACAGGAAACAGATGCATATAAGTCTAGGTATCCAAGTATTTATCTTGGAAGTTGAGGAGCTCTCTGGAGAGTGGATTTGATACACAGGGAAGGGGGACTGTGGGTGAGACATGCTGAAGTTGATGCTTCTGCTTTTCCTTCTGCCTCTCACGAGAGCAGCAGACAGGACTGAGTAATTTTGAACACAAAGACTACAATGTGTAGAAAATAAAGAATTGTTCTCTAAGTACAATTAATGAAATATCTGGCTATGACCAGATTTTGGGGTTTTTTTGTTGTTTTTTTTTTTTTTTCTGAAACTTTAATATTTGGAGTAATCAAATAAGTCTTATGCTAACATTAGGTTTAGTGAATGTTTAATGGAAAGTTTGAATTGAATAGGAAAAATAAACCTTCTACCAACTCTCTTGGAGCACTATGCAGGCTGTGGAGTTGTGTGTTACACAAGAACTGGCCAAGTGAGTGTGTTTCTAGGCCAGCTTTTAGAACCACTGGGGTTGGAAAAGACCTCCAGGATCATTGAGCCCAACCTTTGATCAAACACCACCTTGTCAACTAAAGCATAGCACTAAGCACAACATCCAGCTGTTTCTTGAGCACTTCCAGGGGTGGTCACTTTACTTTCTGAGCAGCCCATTCCAGTGCCTAACCACCCTTTCCATGAAGAAATTCCTCCTGATGTCCAGCCTGAGCCTCTCCTGGTGCAGCTTGAGGCTGTTTTCTCTTGTCCTGTTGCTTGTTAGCAGGGAGAAGATGCTGACTCCCACTTTACAACAACCTCCTCTCAGGGAGTTGTAGAGAACAGAATAACTCTTCTCTTCAGCTTCTTTATGCTATTTGCAATTTTGTAGATTGCTACTCTCTCTCCCCCCTAGTTTTCACATAGCAAACTAATCTACTTAATCCTCTTCTAAAGAAGATTTTCCCATATCTTTGATTATCCTCACAATATTCTGCATATTTTCTAATTTTTCCATCTTTCTGAAATGAGATTAAATGAATTGTGTGCAGTATGGGTTCATAAACGTCTGTATGGTCTTTAGGAGGAATAGCTTGCTGCTTTTTGGTTTACTGTTCCTTTCCTAATAATCTCAAACCTTCTATTTGTCTGCTTTTGAATAGTGAGTTAATTCAAGTATTTTTCTTTATTGCTAACTCTCTCCTTAATTTGTTTCTGTGAGGCAGAAATAATTTTTTCCCCTCAATGTACATCTTTACATTCATCCTTGTCTTCACTCATCCTTATAAGGTACTCTCCAACCTGTCACAGTGATCCTCAGCTCTTAAACTATAAACTCTGTCACCTATTGTCCTTTTCCTTTGTGCATCATCTTCTCTCTGCCCCATCTTGATCACTTGACTGCACTGAGCAGTGGAGAACCATATATATTTCAAGGACTAACTTAGCAACTGCTTTGAAAGGGCAATTTACTTTTTTCATTAATAAGTGATCAAAAGATAGGAAATGAAGGGTGGGATCTTCTCTCATCTAATTACAGCTCAGTTTCTTTAGGAGCCTTTAATGAGGATTTGTGACAAAAGCTTCTAGGAAAAAGGAGTATACTTTATTGACAAGATTATCCCTGTGTTCCATGACCCCTTTGAAGGGCTTCATCTTGAACTGAGAAGTGATTTCTTATCCTAAACAAATCAGTCTTCTTCTCTTGGTTTGTGTTTATGTCTGCTAATATTCTTTTTTTTTTTTTTTTTTTTTTTTAATGGGTTTTCCTTTTTGCTTTGTCCACAAGGGATGGATTAAAATTTACTGTTCTCTTGAAACCAGTTTTAAAGATTGTTACATGGCAAACAGACACAACTGCTCTTCTGTATGTGCTCTGCAGGTGACAAGTTACAGGATGCAGTAATTCAGCATCTCTGTATTCAGGTTCCCCTAGGACCATTTGGATGAACAGCTGAGTGGCTGTCTGTCATTTGTCTTTTATGTACATTTTGTGAATTTGTTCTAAGATGTTTTCTGCTGATAACTGGGTCAGGTGTTCAGATTCAGCTGGGATAGAACAGGGCTGGCAGCGTGGTGAGAATGTGAGTGAATGGCTCTGGGGGCTGTGCTGCAAGAGCCTGGCTGCTGTGGTTCACAAAATCTCTTCCTGTGTGTGTATTAAAATACAGACAATCTTGTAGAGCTTTGGCTGGATTTAAATGGGGACTGCCAGGTCCAGAAAATGAATGAGGCTTCCAGCACAGGGTGGGGTTTTCTCCTCTTGGCTGTTTGGCTGGGCTGTCTCTGGCTGCTCTGACTCTGTGAAATGATGTGGACCAACAGGGATGGATGGACAGAGAACTGGGAGGAGCTGAGGACTTCATGTGCATACTGGAAGCACATCAATGAATCTTTTGTCCTTTTTGTTTATTTTGGGTTAATTTTAATCTGATTGCATGGGCAGGCTATCTGCTTGACAGGAGTATAAGGAGTGCTTTGATTTTAGCTTACCCCAAAACAAGCCCAGTAAATATGTGTGTTTGAAACCTTTTTTTTTAAAGCATATTTCCAATCTGCTGATCCCTAAATGTTGAAGCACCTGGTGTTCTGATGGATGCTGTTTAAGGTCTGCTTCAGCCTCTGGCAGGGCAGGACAGACTGACCCTGGGATTAGCTCAGTTGGTTAGAGAATGGTGCTGATAATGCCAAGATTGTGGGGCTGATCCCTGTTTGGAGTTAGAGGAGCCTTCTGGGGCCCTTCCCACTCAGTGTTCTGTGACTGTGGAGGAGCTTTGAGGGACTTTTCAATAACTGTGGTTCTTCATGGATCTGTTCTTCTTGTGTGTGTAAAAGGGTGACTCAGATTCTCTGCTTTCCCATGGTATAGACACCCAAAGTGGAGTGAGGACTTTTTTCAAAAAGCTGAAAGTCTTTGAAGTCCTATTACAGATCTTACCTACAGACCAATAAATACTGGCTTACTGTAAGAGGAATTGTCCCTTACACAGCTGCTATCAACAGGGAGTGATCACAGACTTAATATTGAGACTGTCTAGGCTGAAATTAAAAGATTTGCCCAAGTAAGAGATGCCATAGTGGACATTGATGTTTTTATTTATAAACTGTGTTAAATGGTGTGTCTTTTTGATTCTGCATGTTTGACACCATAGTTTTGTAATATAGAGTGTGTAGGCTTTTAGGAAGTTTTTATAATGTAGTTCTAAGAGACTCCTTTTACTCCTAGAAAATAAAAAGTAAGAACAATTCAACTGGTTACATCAGCTCTTTGTTACTTGACTTTTTTCCTTTGGTTAGAAAAGCAACAAAATTATGAATTTTTCATAATAATGGAAAGGTCTGGAACAATTTGCATCAACTGTTCTTCAAAATTAGAAAAGAGGAGATGCACATAAATTACGGACTCTTGTGCCAGACTTCATACTGATGGAAATTAACTTTGACAAGTCTTTAGTTGCACAAAGCAGGATTTACTACAGAAATTTGAACAGACATTTAAATCCGTAGCATGTTTTTGAGGTGTCACTCATACATATTGTTTTATCTTTAAGTGTTTCTTGTTTGAACAAGAATAGGATGTGAAAATATCTCTGAGTTTTGTCCCAGTTCCTGCTTTTAGAGGCCTTTATGCTTTCTTAATTCTTTGTTCTGTATTATCTGTATTTATTTGATGACACAGTAGAAATTGCTAGACATGTTTAGCCCTTCAAATGGGATTGACCTCTTCATAACTAGAAGTCCAGCACAAAAAGTTATGTAAGGAAGTTGATGGTGATTCTTTTCTGTAATGGCAATAAAAATGAATAGGGTGCATTCTAAAGTGCTGATGTAGAAGATTACCTAAAATAAACAGAACAAAAAACCTCCAAAGCAATGCATATGCTGATCATTGCATATTAAAACCCTGCATGAGTCAATATGTGGAAAGGTTTTATAAAATAGAATACTGTGTACTTCATGGCTTATAGAAATACATGCAGAACTTTAAATAGCAGAAATGCAAGCAGAATTTTTTGTGTAAGATTTTTTTAGAAAACCGTCTAATATCTAATGGGCACAAAGGCCTCCTGGCATAGCCAGGACACTGCTGGAACAAATGGTTGAGTTCCCTGCATTGCTGTTTTCCAAACAAACTCAGCCCCAGAAGAGTACAAGCTATTTCTTGTGCTGGTGCTGTGTACTCACAGACCTTTAACTGGATATGTGGATATGGATATTTACTAATTAGCTGATAGGTTATGGCAGGCAAAGAGATCTTCTTGGAAAAAAAACAATTTTAACTACAAAGGATTGACATAGTACTTGTAATAGCATTCAGTGTTTTCCACACTTCCATAGTACCACAAAATAGGATTTAAGCACTTTATCAAAAAGGAAGTCTGTCTAATTATCTAATGGCATTTTTGTGTCACCAACTTAAATCACGTGCAAAGATTCAGAAATAACTTGTTTTAGTAGATATCTCACAGTGCTGGTCTTAACAGGTTTTTTCCTATTAATGTTGGTCTGAATTAGGAGTGTCTTTAAATAAAACATCTGCACCTTAATGAATGTTGAGCAGATTTATGCCCTTTATCTATCCTTTGACCTTAATCCTTATAACTCATCTCCGTGTCTAATCCAGAAATTCACATTAAGTCACTTATTCTGTCTTTCCCTTTTCTTTGGAGTTTGAGTGAAATAGAGTAAATAATGTATGATACAATTTTTCCTGTGTAGACAGCTCCTCCCCTCTTCCCCTGACTTTTCACATCATCATTATCAGTTTAACACTGTTAATAGAAGACAGTCTAGTCTTTCCAAAAAAGAAGATATTACGGAGAATAATGGAAAAGTAGGGTAATTGAAACAGTTCTTATTACATTTGTTGGAAATTACACTAATTATGTTGGTGTAAGGCCCTCAAAATCTCACCTGACAAGACTCTTAAAAGGGCTTAGAGATTTTCATGTGCTATGTGTTAGACACACAAGAGAAATACTCACTAAAAAAAGCAACAAAAAACTTTACTGGCAAACTTGAGAAAATCAGAGAACTTGACAGAGGTTTAGAGCAGCACTCAATCAACAGAAAAGTATAGCTACCAACTCCTGTTTTCCAGCAGTGTTCAGCTGATAGAAATTCCAAGAGGAGGTGAGGTCAAGACATGTTCTTGCCTTGTGCTCAGCCTTTAAACACCCCTTGGCCTTCCTGGCCCCTTCCCCCGGGTGGGATTTTGGGTCATTTGGCCACTCAGGAGCTGGGCTGGGGCTCCAGGGGTGGGTGTGGAGCGTTGCCTGTGCTGTGCCAGGGATGGGCAGCCCCTGCCAGGCTGGGATCAGGCTCTGGGGGCATGGAATGTGGCATTGCCTCACCAGAGCAACACCTGCCCTGCCCCTTTTCCCCACACATGCTCCCAAAATGTTCTGAGATGACAATCTTCAATCTCTCACAGCTTGGACTTGGCAGGAGCAAGGAATAGTTGCTTTCATGAAACTTAGTTTGAGTAAAATGATTTTTGAATCGAGGCCATCAAATCTATTACTAAGCTTAACCTCTTGAATTGTCACTGTTTGCAAAATAGCAGGTGGGATTTAGGTTAAACTGACTTCTATCAAAGAAGTGTCACTGTTTATTAAAATTGCTTGGAAAACAAGAATCCCTAAATGTTTTAATTTATTGCTACAAGGATAAGCTTGCCTCAAACATTTTCCTACATGCTGAGAGATACATGGAATACTGCAAAAGAGATCATCAGCTGCCTTATGACAGCAGTTGTTTCATTATCTGGCTCCTGATTCGAGTCTCCCCATGAAGTACTTCACTCAATGCTATTACATCCTACAGTGTTTGCTCAGTGTCAGATTCTGACTATGAAAGATGTGATTTGCATAAGCAAAACTCCATTTAAAATTCTGCCTTGCATAGGGTCTTGGTAAGAGACTTTGCACTCTAAATTCTGACTGCTGTTCCTACCTGAATGCATTGTAGGGCTAAAGCCTGCCAAGTCCTGATGTGCACAGCTGTGACGGCTGGCACGAGCTCCATGGAAGAGCAAGTGCATAAATAAATTTGTCAGCCTCCATTGCTGGATCCCTGTGTCTGTGAGGATCTCTCTGGGAGCCTGGAATGAGATTCTGACACATGAAGTGAGGGGTGTCCAGTGGGACAGGGAGCTGATGCATTTAACAATAGGATACTACAGCTCAGCTGGCACATTCCTCTTCTTGAGCTGACAGAAATTACAAGTCTGATTTGGTGGTTATTTCTAACAGTATTAGTCAAGACTAGTTCTAAAGATGTAGACAGCCATTCAGGCTTTTCAAATATTATACATTTTTAGATAAAAATCTCAAACCCAAGTCCACCCACAAACCCAAAGGTGGACACACACTGAGGGCTGACTCCTATACCTGGAGTTTTGTCAATGACTTCATAGTTTTCATCCTTGAACAAGAGCAGCTGCCAGTAACTTACTGTCACACTTGTCATGCCTTCAAATGCTCCTTTACTTCCTATGAAATGTTGCAGATGCAACAAGGTAGACATGCAGCATGTTTTTGCAGGCATTAAAGTCTGAGTTGCAAAAAGTTATTCCAAGGTCAAACACATTCCCTCCTAAGTTGTACTTTAAACATTGCTCATCTAAAACTAATCCCAGCACTTCTGAAAGTATAATTCTTTGGTTTTGGAATGGGCAGTCCATGAAGGAGCTGGAAATATCTTTTGTTATGATCTTGCTAGGTTTTTCTTGATTTCTAAGATCACCTTATAAGACAACAGCATATATCACTGCAGCATGGCACTGTACCTGAGTTCTCAGGGCCCATTTCTGGGCTGTGCCTAGTGATTAAATCTGAGATTGCACAGGTTTGGCTCTGTTGTGTCTCCTTTGTAGGAGTGCTTATCTGCTTATCTATTAAAATTCCCATTAATCATAAGAATATTTTTATATTTGACTGCAATAAGTAATTCTGTCTGTGGTTGCTAACTTGTGAGCCCTGGAGAATCCTGCTTGAGTGCTTAACGTTTGCATTTCCACTTCATTCCTGTTGTCAATCTACTCTCCAAGGCATAATGGAGAAAGGTATGTACTTCATTATAAAGTATGGAGTTCATTTCTAACTGATTTTTAAAAATTATCAGTTAAGGTAAGTTTATTTTATTTTATCAATTTATTTTAAATTTTATTTATCAATAAATAGGCTTTATTTAAATTATTAATTTTAAATTAGGTCTATTTTAAATCATCAATTAAGGTAGCTTCATGTGAGGAAGCTGCAATCTGGAGTGATGATTTTCATTTTTTCCCCTCTCTGGTAGATAGGCAAAGTTGTTGCCTCTCTAAAAGTTGTTTTAGGATTTATTGAAGCCTGAGTTAATTTTACATAGCAAACACTATTGCAGAATCCCAAACAAAACTCACATGAAGCAAGTGAAAAGCCCAGTTAGTGTGTGGGTTTTCCCCACAGTCGCAGCACAATTAGAGATGTGACCCCAAACACTCCATGGTCAGAACTGGACAAGTGTGTGGGCAAAAAGCTTTTATCTCACCTGGCTTCTCAGTGTATTACCTGTGACAGTGATTTATGTCCCCCCTTTCCATCTCTCAGGAAAAATGAGATGACTGTGGGTGAGTTTTTGTTTATGAGTAAATACAAGAGTTACATTTCTGCCAAGATGTGAGGTGCAGCAGTGCCCTCCTGGCTGGATCAGTGGCTGTGTTGTTTTTATATCAGTAGTAACAATCTTGCAACATATTATCCATTACCAAAGCAATTTATCTGAAAATAAATAGCTGAGACGGGGTTCTTACGGTTCATTAAGGGTTTAAATATATCTAAACTGGCATCTAATCCAAACTTGTATCTAAGCAGAATGAACTCTGGATACAGTCAGGATTTTGGGGACCTGATAACGACTCCTGACATCCGCACCCCACCTGGCAAAATCTTACATTCTTTATTCTTCTACTACTGCTTTACCAAGGTAAGTGTCTGCACTGATTATATTTGCAGCTGGGATTTTAATAATTGAACAAGATTTTAAAGAGTAACAACTCTTGAACAAAGAGAACATAACAATGGAAAACACTTCTTTATGGAGCAGGACTGCAGTTTCATGGATGGAATGCTTCCCAGGGGAGTGAAAGTCATGTCAAGGCTTTGGGTAATTTTTTGGGGCTGTTTTTATTCTTCCTCTTCTATTAGGAGAGCTAGACTAAGGCATGTTGTAACCAAAGAGGTAGGTTGGGATGTGTTTTTCACCTTGCTGGGAGGCAGGCCAAGTGTCATGGATTGCTGCAGCCTGAACTGCAAAATGCTGCTGTCATGTCAGGGGCCCTACATAGAGCAGTGCTGTGTACAATTTTTGAGTGTGGTTGTGGGGAATAGGCTGAAAGAAGGGAGCTGGGAACAGGTTTTGGTCAGCTGTCCAGTGTATTTATGAGCTAGAGGGTTTTTAGTTACTCTGAGTTATTCATGCCAAGGAGTAGCAAAGCTGTTGTGTGTGTTGGATCACAGAGAGGGATTTGAGAGCAGCAGGAATGATTAATCCTTGTGTGTTCTAAATTCTTTCCTGAAGAAGATGGGACTCAGTGTAAATGTCAGGGACCAGATCTGGAGAGGGTGACACGGATATTGTGACATGGTATATTGCCTTTCTTTAAACACAGCCTTGTGTTTAAATAACAGATTTCTCAGTGTCTCTGAGTGAGGCACCTGCATGTTTCTGTGCTGGTGGAGAAGCCTGGTGAAGGCTTTTTACCCCAGCCAATGGTTTGCAGTGCAACCCAGTCCTCTAGACTGCAGGGCAGTAAGTTATGCTGTGGGAAAATACTTCCATGCAAATAAACTCCAGAAAGGGAAGAATTGAAATTTTTAATGACTTTTTGCACATTATGAGATACAACTCTAGGAGCCTGGAGTGATAACTGCAGCAGTTCTTTTTTACTCAGAACTGGTTTGTTAAAGCACATAGTGGAGCTGTGGCAGTGCTGGCTCAGCTCTCTTCACCTGAGGCTGCTCAAACCATCACCTCTCAGGAGAGTTTTGCCTGTGACTGCTGCGAGGTTCATGCTCTGGAGCTATTGTGCTCCAAATGAAATCTGGATTCCTCTGAGATAGCAGAGGTGAGAATGGTTTGAGGCTTCTCCTGGAATGTTATTGGACACATCCTAAAGCACTTTTCAGCTTGAGATGGTTTTGTCTGTGGGCTTTGACTCTTAAACTAGGAAGCCCTTTCTTTTTTCCACATTATTCTTTGTTTCAATATTTAGAAAGGGAAGAAGCTTCAAAAGGAAAGTTTGAGACTCAAATCTGGTATTTTCTCTTTGGTGTGTGACTTGGCTCTTAGCTCAGTACACGTAGCAATCTTTTATTGTCAATAACTGTTACTGTTCTATGTAATGGTCCTATAATTAATTACACTGCTTTAACAAATCTTTTTAATTAAGCTTGCTTTTCACGTGGTGTAACAAAACAAAAAGAAGGCCTCTTACTGTGTTGCAGGCTTTCTACTGACTTGTTTGTGTGCTCTTTTGTGGGCAGATCAGAGGCAGCATGCAAAATAATACTGGAAAGACATGATCTTGAACAGATGTTTGGTTAATAGAAGTCCCTTGAGATGCACTTGGCAAGGCTGTGTGACGTTTCTTATTGTCCAACAGGGCTCATGAATGTGTCTCAATGGGCAAATGTGTGTTTATTACAGTTTTATGTTTGTCTGACATGGCAGTTCCAACTACAAAGGGTAAGAGAGTGCCTCTGAGGCTATGGCTTAGTGATGTCCTTCTGGCTTTTTGATATGAGCATTTTTTCTGTCCTGTTTCAAGGGAATATAGGGGCCTATGATGTGTGGGAGTTACCTTTTTTTCCCTATTTCTTTTCAGATTTAATTTAAAATTGGATGTCTGAAGTTAAAGACACTGGAAATTGCTCCCTCAATTTAACAGCAACTTTATCCAGTAATTCTTCTGACCAGCATGCTTTGTTATATCCTGCTAAAACTTGGTCTTACTTGCTTTTTTTGAGGTATAGTGCAATATAGAAATAACAAAACTGGTTTTAGACATGCAATACTTAAAAAATCTTGTATTGGAAAACAGCTCTGTGTAGACTGTTGTCATAATTTTGAGGTTTAAAAGAGAAACTGGTTCACTGTTACTACCTTCTTGTAAAAACATGATGGTGGTAAGCTTGAGCGACCAAACAACCTAAAAATATGAATTTATTATTTTTATCTTGGGTTCAGAACAAAAACAGGTGTATATGCTCTACATGTATGGCTTCAGCACAAACATAAATTAGTTTGACAGAGGTGAAATCCTGCTTATGCAAAGAAGGATCTTGGCACTCCATGCAGGTTTCCCTTTGGTGCCAGATAAGGAGGAGAGAGGAGGGAATAATCACCAAAAAGATGAGAGAGAATCAGCTGATGGAGGTTCAGCTGTTCCTGTCAGGTACAGGGCTGGCACACTTGTTCCTGTTGGGTTTAGAAGGCAGTACATGAGGAAAGAGGAAAGGAAGCTTTCTGTTACTCTACAAGGTACATTATGTGAAAGAAATTTAAAAAAACCTCAAGGTGGCATGCAAATTTACAATGTAGATGATTAGAAACACTTTTCAGGACTTAGTACAGAAAAATCATCACTTAAACATATTGTGATATGACTGTTTATCTGGAATATATTTTAATGCTCTTAAAGGATAATTTACCTGTCAATCTTGCTACACTTTGGTGTGTTAATTAGTGGCTGTAAGGAAAATACTAAAGCACAGAAGAAGGGGGGGAGGAGGCATTAGAAAGTGGTATGTAAGATCCAAAAGTGTAGAAATAGGTTATATCTGAAAAATTTTAATACTTCAGAATTAGCATATCTCTTACATGTCTGATTCAGTTTCTCAGAGAACTGAGTGCAGTCAATCCTGACAGTCTCTCCTGGGACTGAGCCAAAGTTTAATTCTTCTGTACTTGATCAAGTAAGAGAGTTGCCTTAGTTCAGATGAAGTTAGAACTGTTCACAGTAATAGAGGTTTGATATTTTTTCAAATAAATCACTGCTATAAGCCCCTGTATTTGCATGTTTCATGTAAGACTCTCTTGAATGTTTTAATAACATTTTAATGTTCCAGTTGCACAAGACGTTTTTCTGCCAGTCAAAAATGCTGTGAGTGAAGTGCTGGTTTGCTCTTCCAAGAGACTGAAGAATGACCAAGCTCAGATGAATTCCTCTTGTGGTGATTCAGGTACTTGGAAGATTGTCTTCTTGAATTAACATCTGAGTTTGTTTTGATTGTTTTGTAGGAAGAGCTAGAAAATGTGTGATTTCTTTAATTTCTTGCTTCCTTCTTTGGTGTTTGAGCTTAAGAAAATAGGTTGCATAAAAGGATTTTTTTTTTTTTTTTTTCCTGAGGTATGGAGGCTTCTTCCTCAGAAATTCTGATTTTAATTGTTCTTCAGGGCATGGTGGACACCTACAAGCATTCCACGAGGAGTTCAGAAGAGAGCTTGGATTTGTTTTCCCTTGTTCTGTTTGCCCCCCAGTGTTGCAACCTTGTGTCCTCCTCTTGTTATATAGATAACGAACTGCTGATCTGATTTTAAAGCTCCTATTTCTTTCATTCATTATGATATAGGAAGATTAATTATTGTGTTTTTTCTTTAATATAAGTTTTTCATATGTATATTTTCATATTCAAGTTTATGCTTTGATTTATTTTGCTGTTTAAAAAGTTAAGATATTTTGTTTCCAGAAAAAAAAATCAAGAAGTCACTTCCACTTCACATACATGTTTTTATTAAAGAATTGTTGGGAAAAACACAAAACTACCACTTGGAAGAGGTTTGAGCCTCCAGTGACTTAGAGAACTCTGCTTCCTCTTGGCAAGGTTTTCTTCTGCTGCTGTTTGAATCTCTTGCAGTATGATTTCTTTCTGTCAGCCTAGAACTTGCTGATACTGATGCTAGAAATGTTGCTGACTCTTACTTTCTGGGACTGAGCTTTGGCTTTATTGCCTATCTGTAACAGATGTGATGTGGGCTAAAAAGATGCCAAAATCCTTTTTTGAATCTATCCCAGTGCATCTTCTTTCTAGTAAAGCTAGAATTTTTGCTTGTAAATAATGAAATTTGTCTTATATAATAACTTTCTCAGAATATTTTAAAATATAAAAATCATATATATAAATTATATGAATTGAATATTCTGCTTGAGATTTAGTGATCATTTCTCAAAACATGCCACTAGATTTAAAATATCTTGATCTGTAGATGTTTTTATTTTATCTCCTTTTCCTGAGTGATCAGTGATCCAAAATTAAGTTCTGCTTTTTTTCAGGTTGGGCTTCACAAAGCATCTATCCCACTCTTCATTTCCTTTTCTACCCTCTGTCCATCTCCAAATTAAATATTATCAAATGATTCAATAGTGTTGTCATGTGATTTACCTCACCTACAATGCCAATTATGTCAAATATATATTATTTCAAACTTGGACAGATGCAGTGACTTTTTTTTGTTACTTGGCATCTGGACATATTATGGAATGCTTTTAGGAAAAATTTATTTTCTTAATGAATTTAGTCTTTAGAAAACTAATGACTATATCCCTTCTTTACCTTTATACCCAGTGTCTGACTACTTGCTTTCATCTTTTTCCTGGTCTGTTTCTCTCTTGGGATAAGTCTTCTTAAAGAAATTTTTGTCTATTAAAAAAAAAGTCAAAATAAGAGTCTCCAAATTCTTCTCTCATCTTTGCAGTTTTGTCTGATACCTTCATTTATCTAGATGAGATATTTACCAGCTTACTCTGGCAACCTCACTTCTGTTCTTCATTATTTTGGCAGACTGGGCACCAATTTGTTGCCTTTGGTTTTATGCTGGTATCTTTTAGTTCTCTAATTGAAGTGCACATAAGAATTGCTCCTAAGGAGCTCTAGGATAATATCCCTTTTTGTCCAGCCAGGATGCCCTCCAGGTATGCCTGCTGTAGTTTTTAATTTCCTCCTGCAAGAACACCATTTCCAAAATACTTAAAACGATTGATGATTAAAATATAATTCTGAATATCTTTATATACATCTTCATTTATGCCTTTATACTTAATTTAATTATAAATAATTTGTTTCTCAGTTTGTTCCCTCGTGTCACCTCTTTGTAACAGCTGCAGACAAGAAAAGGAACAATGCTGGATTAATTTCCCAAAGCTTTTTATTTTCTTGGACGCCACTTGATATTGACATGCTCCTTGGCAGTATTAATATTTTCCTTTTCAAGTCTGTAATTCATGCACCAAAAAACCCACCACACAATCCCCTGCTATTTGACTAGAAAATAATAAAAAAAAAAAATCCACTGCTTCCAGGGCAGAAATGGATGAGCAAATCTTTTGCAGGGAGGAATGGATAAGTAAATAATTTCCAAGGATAAAGCTGAAGGATCCATGGTATGTGCTCAGCCTTACATCTGCTCCATGTGTTTGTCTCCTCAGCAACCTTCCTCTACAAATGGCATTGAAGAAGTAAAGTACTTGACATGCTCAGAAAATAATAGATTAGCAAGTGAAAATCAAATTTCTGGGTCTGAACAGAGACTTAACTTCTCATGCTTAATTCTTTCGACATGAGCATATCCATCTCCCTCACCTGGGCTTTCAGGAAACTAAAATCCCTTCCACGTATTTTTGATGGAAATTAGAGTCCCTCTAATTCTAAACACAGTATCCTCAATTTGCCTTCTGTTGTCATCAGAGATTATTTCCTTTCTGTTCTGTTCTAAATTTTGCAAATCTGGCGTGTTTTTTGCCTCATCACAGAATTTTTGCATAGATAGAAATTGGGGCAGTTTCTTCAGCTGTACTCAAAGTTGGA
>JAOTQP010001652.1:7094575-7148208 GCA_026413545.1 Cichladusa arquata
GCGCGGGCAGCGGGAGAGCACAGCGGGGTCAGGGGACAGTCCCCGGGCATGCCTGTACTCAAAGTTGGAAAGAACATCTACATTTACTGAGGAAATTCCACTAACCTATGGCTGTGAGAGTAATGTGTATTTTGTGTGGTCTGTGTCCAGGCTGTTCCTTCATTGCCTATTGCCTGGTGTTGGTAAGTGTCTGATAATTTGTCTTTCTTACTCTCTGATGCTTGGGAACTCTTTCCCCTCTAGAACAACTAATGTTTAGTCAGTTTATCTGAAATGCATCTCCTTGTCAGCATTAAGACATCACTGGTAAAATTGTTATTTGTTATTATTAGAATAGAGAAACACAACAGAGATAATGAGACTATCAGGGTTCTAATCTGTTCCCTGTGTTCATGGTTACAAGTCAGAGTTGAAGAGGGGAACACTGGGGCTCAGGCACCAGGCACCTGCAGTTATAAACACACAAATGCATGGAAACACTTCAGCATCATTTAGAAAATGGAAAGTGCTGTTATTTCATCTGGTTCATCTCTAATTGTTCTAGCCTTTGGCATGAGTAGCAGTGCTGCTGAATCAGCAGGAGCAGGGCTGGATCCAGACTGAGATTGTTTTAGGGGAAATAACACACAAAAGGTGTGTGTACTTTTTATACTAAAGGCAAGTGAGCATACAAAAAAAACTTATTCTTTCAAAATATGCTAAACACACAGCAGAGAAGCCTCAAGAAACAATACAATTCTGTTCTCTTACCACTGCTTGAAGACATGGGTAAATATTTTAAAGGAAGGATATGCCTATTAGCAGTATTTTGAGAAATACGTGTTTGTGTCGGGGAAGAAAAACAAGAATTTTCTTCTACTTGTGGGTTGGCATTTTTATTTGATTTAGTGTGGAGCTGAGTTTTCAAAATCATGGTTCTTTAGAATTCCTTCTAAGACTTACATGGCTGATATTTAGTTTCCACTGTGAAGGCATTTTTTCATGTGTGTTCCAGCTCTTACAAACAAGACAGTTTCACTTCTAATGAGATTTCATGGTAGTTTCCATTGTTGCTGTGAATCAAAGACAAAGTTTACCTTTCACAGACAGTGAAGTATTTTTTCATTTGGTAGGCATGTCCTGTAGCTGTCCTAAGTGAATGTATATTTGAAGTAAATTAAGAATTGAAGAGATAGCACTGAAAACTCCACCCCATCATCTCTCTACCCATGAGATATTTCTATTAAAAAGCAGGGGAAAAACCAGCTCTTTCTCTTTCTGCAATTACTATCAGCTTTAGGGTCTTCTGAGTTTATGCAGGCAGTATAAATACAGTCACACTGGAATTTTTGTTCTATTTCATCAGGATTATGATCAGAAGCACATTTCTCAATAGCACAAAGGAAGTATCCTACTGTTTTCATTGTACAAATCAGAGGACAGGCCAATGTGCAGCACACAGGAGAAATTAGTAACACTTTTCAGAAGCAGGTAAAGTTTGATTCGTTTTTGCAGTCCAATTGTAAGTGCACTAAAAAACACAGACTTTGTGGTTTAGTTCTTTCAAGCCCGTACATTCCAGTTGTAAAGAAAATGTTTGTGCAATGAAACAACAATTTAAAATACAAATTTACCTGGAAAAATGTGAATATTTTACTGCCCTCAGGCTCTTTTGGTTTTAATATATTTACATGCAGAAATTTAAGAATGTGGGGTGAATTCCATGTCCTCCTTTTTGTGGGTGCTGTTCCCAACTCTTTGCTCTAAATCCAGCTTGTAAGCTTGTAAATCCATACTTGTAAACTAAGTACAGGCAATCTTGTTGGCAACTCAACCAGCAGTTCTGTGCAAAGTGTGATTATTGGGTACTACCCATAAAGAAAGAGGGAGTGTCAAGGATTGCTGTGCTGAGCAAGAGGCATTACAGGCTCTGAATGATTTTTGTTCTTCCATTAGGATGACTGCACACCCACCTGAAGTGGTGATGGTGTGAATCTCCATCTGTGCCCTTAGATGAAGTGGCATCATTTTAACACTTTGGCATTAGTTAGCTTTGTGTGCTGCCTGATCAATGCATCAACACCCAAGCATCTCCAAGATACTTCAGCATGCCCTTTCTTTGTCAAGACCATCTGCATGAATATTGCAGTCTATGCAGACAAATGCCAAAAGTGCTAGAGCACTCTACTTAGTCATACAAGACTCTTGAAGAGATTTTAAATTGCTGTTATAGAAACTGATGCCACTTTACTCTGTGCCAGCAGGTTTGACAGGGATTGCTCGCTGGTGACATTTTCTGGAAGTTTTAGAAAGTGAAGATCTTAGTAGAGCCAGCCCAACATCTTATTTTTTTATTTCTATTATGTGTAACTTGTGTACCTAAAAGGCTGAGGTGAAAGAGAATAATTTGTGCATGTTACTAATGTGTTTTGCCATTATCTGGGTACTGTGTTCAAATAGTCTTTTTCAGAGAATGAAAAAAAAAAGAGCAATATTAGTTTGTTTTATGGTTTTTTTTTTTTTTTTTTTCTGTACAGTATGAATGATGCTAACTATATTTTAAAGTATTGGGTTGTCTTATTTGCACAGGTGTCAGTTTCTCCAGGCATTCCATTTTCGTGATCTCACATATTCCTCAGGAAAACTGCAACTGGTGGATGGGTCTGAAAAGGGCAACTTTAAATATGGTAACTATGATTTAATGTTGTTACTCCACTGGGCTCAGCATGTACCAAAATACCCTTTCAAGTAAGGGCTGGTGCTGCTTTGCTTGCACAGCAGACAGTGAGTGCCATAGAACAGTTTCTTGGATGGATTAGAATTATTTTACTTACCTGATGCAACTGCTGCTATCCATGTCTTGAGACAGGGAGGGATGGACTTTCTAGTCCTTTCTACTCTTGTAGAATTGGAGAGAGCATGCAATGTTTGCAGTGTGAAGAAAGGAATCCAGTAGTCTGCCAAGTCAGCTCTGTTTTTAAAGACTCGCCCCAGATTCCTTTGATGCTTTGGTAACATTTGCTTGCATTGAAGCACCTGATTCTTCCCTCTCAGCTTTGGAGATCCTCCAGCTGCTGTGCAAATTCTTCATCAAGCTTGGCTGGACTGCCTGGCTGGAGACTGACCAATCTGATGGAATAGGCTTTTTTTAATAACCTGTTGCTGTCCTTTTGGCCATGGGTTGAATGTTCAATTCTAGTCTGTCCCCATGGGGAAGATTGAAAGTTGCTGCTTGTATTTAATAGAACTTATACAAATTTATTCTGCATTAGGACTCTGAAGGAAAAAAAAAATCTGATCTTATCCTAAAAAATAAAAATTTGCTTGAGTATTTGTTCAAGCTGAGGCACAATGAGAGCAAACACTGTATGTAAAAGCTGAATTTCTTATACACTAGTTGGGGAGAAAAAAAACCAAACTTCTAAAGTATTTAAGTCAAAGGTTACTACAGTAAGATAAGTGGAAGTAGAAAGAAATTGATCTGCTGGATTAGATAATGATGGGCTCTAGGTGTTGGCCTTCTGTCAGCCTTAGTGTCATAGCAGGTGCTTTGGTAAAGTAATATTATTCAACAACTCTTTGTTCAACAGGTCACATACTGTGAAGTGGGAAAAAACTTGTTGCTGATAAGAACCTGACCCGACTGGAGAGGGGGAGCAGAGGTGGAAACCTGCCAAATCTTTGCTGAAGGGATCTGGGGCATTCCCTGCATGGTGATGTTTTATTTAAGTCAGTAGATGATTTAAAAAGAACTTTTCCAGTATTGACAAGTACAAAATAGTAAGGTGTGAGATGCTTGGGGAAAATGCTTGGGCTCCCAGTAAGCAATTCCATGACAGAATTGCTGAATTTCCCAAAGCAAAGATTAGGAGGAGGTGCATGGCATCCCATTACCCTGAAGAGTAGTGCTGTGGAGAGGTTTTGTACTGATCCTGATAGCTCTTCCCAGTCCATAGGTCATGGCAGTTAGTTTTCCTCCTTCTAAAAATTAAAACCTAATTTGGTCTGACACAAGTCACTGAGCAGTCCATTTAAAAAAATTTGTTTTGCTCAGCATTTCTTTGTACAGAGTGCCAAATAAGGGGGTGGTTTCACAAACGTGCTGTCTGAATGAGACTGGGATAGCTCTGAGACTTTTATGGGCATTTTGGAGTACTCAGCACCACAGCTGAACAGATTCAATGGTAATGACCTTTCTAGTCCATATTTGGGCTTAAGTACATGTGTCCAACGTTGAAATAAAATTTTGGATATTAAGAATATTATAAACATCATTAAAGTCTGGAAGGAACTCCTTCTCATGAAGTCCTACCCAAAATTGTGCTTTCCTACACTTGCATTCCTAAGGTGCCCCAAGTTTTTTTTGTATAATTGTCTGGTGACTTGGATAAGGTACTGATATATTTTTAAAAACTTCCATCCAGAAGAGGTGGGGGTAGGCAGGCTGTCCCTCAGAACCCAAATTTAAACCTGTGACAAACCTGTAAATATAAACCACTGTAAGGTGTATATTTAAATAATTACAGCATTATATTATTAGCAGCAGTCATCAAAACTAGAAGTAAATATTTATTTAGACAAATTTTTAACCCTAAACTTGGTCCCTTATTAATGGCACTGCTCATCTGGTTGAGACAAAAATGCCTGCCAATATTAATTTACCAGTTTTAAATTATACACTCTATGTCCCTGTGTGCCAAAGAAAATCCCAAAAAGAGCAGTCGTGCTGGTGGGCAGATAGCTGGTGAATAGGAATCTTGATATAAAGAGAGTTTGGGTTTGGATATTTTCTTGCTGTCATAAGGAACTCAGTCTGCACTAAAAGCTGGTGCTTTTCCTTGGGAAATATATACCAAAAAGCAAATAAAATACTCTGTGTCAAAGTGTTAGTCAGCATGTAGCTCTGAAAAAGCTGCCATGAAGAGTCATACTGGTTGAATTTTAATAGCCCATGCATTGTAAACACTGAAATTGGATATGTCACTGAAAGCTGCTCTTTGGCAGTTTCAGCTTGCATGACCTGCATTTACTCAGCAGATCACTATAGGTCCTGCTGCTCTTCCCCTGACACCACTTGAACAAGATCTTTCTAATGGATATGGTTTTTTTCTTATTTTACTTACTGTTCCTACCCCCAGCATGTATTAGGTATTAACATGCTTTCCTTAGAAACTGGAGCATGCTTTTCATCTCCTGCTATTTCCTTCTTCAGCAAATTTATTTTAGTGCCACAACAAGGGAATGCTATCTTGTGGTGTAATATTCAAATGGGTGATGTGCTTGAAGCTGCCATTTTGTGCAATGGAAAAAATAAA
Source organism: Cichladusa arquata (assembly GCA_026413545.1). Taxonomy (NCBI): domain Eukaryota; kingdom Metazoa; phylum Chordata; class Aves; order Passeriformes; family Muscicapidae; genus Cichladusa; species Cichladusa arquata. Next base: position 7,099,870 of record JAOTQP010001652.1, read on the forward strand.
AAAAAAAAAAAAAAAAAAAAAGAAGGAAGGGTAAAAAGATATAATCTTAAAATTCAGATGGCAGCAAGCTTCTGATTTTCCAGCTGGCAGAATCTGGGGTGCAGCTCAGGCAGCCCTTGCTGAGCAGCTCCTGGCTTGGCTCTAGCACACACTGCTCAGCTGAGGCTCTTCCATGCAGCTGGAAATGTTCTAGAGTGAGGATGGCATGAAAAGTGTGTGTGGGGGGAGGCTGTCTGTGTCAAAGCGTGGAATTCTGAAGTGTACACTTGCATTTTGAATTTCCATTCAAATCAGCCTGTCATACTTTAAAAGATACACTCATGAAACAGTTTGGCCTGAGAGATATTTTTTTATAACATACCATGTGGTAAGAGCAGACTGGCATCAGGAAAATGACATCACAGCTAATTTATGGGGTCAAAAAAAGAAGAAAATTGTGTGAGGAATCTCTTTTGCTATAGGTTTGCACAACAATGTTGAGCACAGTGAAAGCTGATGTAAACTCTAGGGTCTATCAATGGCGGCAATCCTGTTATGATATTCAGAATAGCAGTAAAAAAGCCACAATAGAGGCTCAGTTTTCCTCCTGTGCACCTAAATATGAACATCATAAGTTTTTTTTGCTGTTATGTCAGACTGTATATTGTAGTCTAACTTAGTTATTAGCATCAGTGAAATTATATTTGGAAGAGCTCTCTGAGAACCACCAGAAATTTGAGGTCAAAACCCAAGAAGAATGACAACTGATGAGTACATGTGTGATTTGGATCAGGATTTCTGAAGCAGGGTCTCCCCAGAAGGACCACAACTTTGGGTTTTGGATGTAGCTTTCAAGAAAATTGTCTAGTGTTTGGGAAGGGAACTCCTTTTGTGGTTATGCTTACTCTTAACCAGTGCTCATTATTCTGTGAAGTGCTCCTCATTAACAGGGGACTTCTCTCACTGCAGATTTTAGGATATGTAATTGCACTGCATGGAACATTGTTCTTCCCAGTCAGATCAGCACCCTGTTTCTAAAAGAAAGGGCTAAATTATGACACTGGCTAGGTAATTGCAGATTATGCCACCTGTATGTACCTGTGCTTTGTGGATTGACCTCGCTCTCAAGTGTCAGAATTTTATTCCAGCAATGTCACTTTTGATATGAAAGAAGATATGAGATGTTGAGCTCTGAGCTGGTAGCACAGCAGAGTTTTCAATAAGCATTGGCATGGATTGGCAGTGATTTTGTGATAGTTTTGACAGCAATAGGGGATTGATATCTCACTTCTAATAGTGAAATGTATATTGCATACAAAATAATTCACTCAGCAACATTCCTTTTGAACATTGGGTTCTTCAGTTTAAGTTTTTCCCAGGCTATGTTTGGACACACAGAACTTGGAAAAGTGACATGATTTGGTACTATACATATTGCTGCTATGACAGGGGAGATGTCATACAGCTGTGTTCTCAAAAGCCAGATCTTTGCTCCTGGTTAAACATTCAGAGATGTTGCAACAGTTCAGTTCATAAAGCCATAAAGACAATTATGTTGAAGAATGTTCATAACTAACACTTAAAAAGAGATCCAATATCTTGGACTGTTTAAGTAAATCATTAGGGGAAAGAAAATGCCACACTGGAAACTTGTTTAACCTTCTCACATTTTTAGTGCAAGTACGGTCCTACAAAGCTGCTTGATTTGGAAACTAAGTTACAGAAATAATTGGCATATATGTGCATATAAATAGGAATAAATGCATTTAAATGGCTGTCTTCCAGCCTATATTTAGCAGTAGATCAAGTGCAGAATGCTCTTCCCATATCCTTTATTTCCTTTGAAACAGTACTTTGCATGACGAGTTCCTCTCTGTAGATTGTTCTGTTAATTTTCTTCCATCTGTATCTCCCTTTAGCCCCAGGCTGTTAAAAATGAGACAGTTTTTGAATGAAGAATGCTTATGTGATGACTTTTTTATGTGATTAAAGAAAGTGTGGGATGATATTTTGGTACCCTTTTTTCTTTTTCCACTTCACTAATGATGATATATAGACTGTGAGATTTTCTAAGGAAGAAAGAAGGAATAATACTCTCCCTGTTTGATCCTGTTCCTTGGTAGGAATCAGGTCCTGCTTTGCCTTTGTTCATTCGGGCTCAAGCTTTCTAAAGATGATAACTGATACCTGCCTTAATATTGATGCAATTGGAGGAAAATATTATCTGTACTTCTACTAAATTAGAAGTATCCTATAACTCAAACATGTTGAAAGAAATATCACAAAAGTTATTGACATAAAAATTTTAAAATTTAAGAGCTTAATCTCCCTTAATTCAGTATCAGGTTACAATTAATAGCAGTGGTGTTTTGCTGCTGAACTCAAATCTATTATTAATACTGTATTTCAGTAATACAGGCTGTACAGATCTCTGTTGACAGGGTTTGTGAGTGTCAATATAAAGAAATTAACATTTTTTCAAAACTACCTCTAGCTCATATTACATTTGGCCTTTCAGTTATCCAAGCAACTAATGATATGAAAGTTAGTTGCTTAATGGAACAAGATTTCAAGGGTTTTAATTATTCAAAGGATAATAAAGGCAAAAGTCAGAAAATTTAATGTTAAACAATGGATCCACTTCATATCCCTGACACCCTATGGAGCTATTTTGAAGTTAATGAATCTCTTTGTTTCACCCTTATCTGTCTAAAAGAAAAGTAAACAAAAAACAAAGCTACCCTCGAAGAAATACTTTCCTTGACTCTAATGGAGCTATAGGCATTAGTAAATATAACTGTGATTTAAAGAATTAGCAGTCTGTCCTCTCAGTTTGTGCGCTGTTCAATTAAATGTTGAGAAATGGATAAGCATACAGGCAGCCAAAGCTCTGGGTTACTGAATGAGATATTTTAAATTAGTTGGAAGCTTTAGGAAGTTTAAACTTAAAGAAAAAAAAACCCAACCAACCAACCAAACAAACAAAAAACTCCAAACAAACAAAAACAAAAAAATAAAAACAAAAAACAAACCAAACAAACAAAAAACAAAGACGAAAAAACCACCAAACCATAAGTTTTTTCTGTTTCACTTGGAGAACATCTGGGATGTTCTGTGACTGGGAAATTAAATTGTTCAAAGCATTGGTTGGACTTAGAGAGTCCTCCAGCATTTTGGTGCTGTGTTGGTTGGTGAAGCACTTGGGTGATGTGGGACAGATGGAGCTCAGTGTGAGCTTCACCTTCCCTTCAGCAAAGCAAACCAGGTAATTCCATCAGTCCAGCAGTAACTCACCTCAGGGACTGGTCTGAACTTGCTTGTGGAGGCAGCTGAAGGGTGTGAATGCCTTTTTTTTTTTTTTTTTGGGGAGGGGAGAGCAGCACAAAGTTTGTAGTCTGGTTTGGAATTTATCTATTTATCAGGTGTGTTTGAGAGAAACTCGAAATTAATTTAGGCACTGAGAGGCAATTCTGGAGAGTCATTAAATTTTTAATGAGCAGGAATGATCAGGCACATCCCTTTATTCATCACATTTGTGACTATTCTTCTTTTATACCTGTGTCTTTCCCACTCTCTGATTAAGATTTGTAGGCACACAAAGACCTTTAGAATTATGGCTCTGATGTGAACTTATTTTCCTGTAGCTGTGCTGGGTAGCTGGTAAGGTCAGAGAACAGTGAGTTATGGTGACTTCAGCCTTTCAAGGAAACTATTTGCAGTGATCTTTAAAAACAAACAGCTTTCTCTGCATGGAATGAGTAGGTCTTGGTTCAGTTGCTGGTAAAGAAATGAAAACATTGCATATCAGATAACACAGTTGGGATTTTTCCCACATAGCTCACAGTCTCTGTGTTAATCTCAGACATTTAAGAGAGTAAGAAGAGGGATTAGTTTTATTCATTTATTCATTCTCTAAATGCATTTCATTCACAGTAGATACAGGTATAATGACATGAACAGGCTTTGGTGATATGTCAGCAGAGTTCAGGTGAGGTTTGCTATATGTGTTGGACTATTTATACTAGAAAACTCTCAGAGCAAAGCCTGCATCTATATATTTCTCCTGAGACCTATGGAATATGTTTGATGATTTTATCCAGAGGAGCTGAAGTTTTTAACTCCTTCCCTAACATATTGTGGTGAAATCACTCAGTGTGAATCCTGGGGAGGAGGTTAATTATTGCAAACCAAAGTAACAAGTGATGCTAGTTACAGAGATCAAAGGATAGCAGTAAAAAAAAATAACATTAATGCATCAATAATAAAGTGAATTGCTCCTGCCATGCTTATCAACTTTGATACAACCTCGTAGAAGGAAGTTGTTCATACACTCTGATTAAAAACCTCCCAAGTTTGATTTTATGCTGTTATGCTGCTTCTTTTATGTTGGGTAGGGCCTTGTGCACTTGTACCTGAAATGTTTGCTTAGAAATAGCACAGAATTGTAATGAATGCCCTTCTTCTGTGGTAGCTTTCTATTTTACAACCAGCTAAGGAATGTCTGTCTTTGTCTAAGTGTATATATTGTCATATTTGTCTCCTGCTATCTCCCAATTGAAGCTGCTGGACCTTTTTCTGGTATGTCAAGCAAGCTGTTAACATGCACTTCAGTTTATAAACATCCTGGCAATTATGTTTCTGATTTCCTACATCTGTGAAATACAATAGACTAAAACTTTTTGGTTTAGAAATTTAACACCATGCAGGATTATTTGGAGCTTAAAGTCACAATCGCAACTATGTTCTCAATCTAGAGTTTTTTACAACTCCCTACTTTCATCTAGCACTTAAATACTGAGTCCATTCTGGGCTTCTCCAGGCATTTCCCACTGGTCCTCCAGTGCACCTGCTGTGCTGCCATCAGCCATTAATGTTCAGATGATGCCAGCAGCTTGTTAGGACGTGTCTGAGACGTTCAGCAGGGCAGATGGCAGGTTCTGTCTGCCTCTACCTGGAACATCTGGCAGCAGTCAGATTTGAGAAAACCCAAATGAGAAGGAGGGAGAGAGATAATGTTTTTAAGTTGAACTGAATAAATAATTTTTTTCAGATAAATTATTGCAGTTTGCTTGAGGTCATAAAGAAAAAAAAAAACAAAAACAAACGTGTGAATGGAGGGCAGAATTAGCTTGCTTGGTTGAATTAATGGAATGAATTTATATATTGTGTGGACTTCCAATTCAATTTTTGAGAAATTCTGTAAGTTGGTTTAGAGCTTAACAGATCAATGCTGTAGTACCTAGGGAGTTTTCTCCTTAACTATCCCCAAGAATCTATCAAACTACTCACTAGGCAGATGGCTGGGAACAAGTTTTTCTATGCTGTCAGTAGCTTTGCTGTTGGTCTTGATCCAATTTTAAAATGGTTTCTAATTGTATTTGGGATTGTTCAGATCAGATTCAAATGGCAATTGTTTCCTTTTAATGACTTTGGTGTTGTTATAAAAAGCCTGACAATAGGATGAATGACTTTGCCATCTCATCACACGGACAAGAATATTCAAATTTTTTTCTTTCTGATTCAAATGCTTTTTTTCCCTCGTACCTTATCCTTTAAAAAGACTTAGTGTGGTAAGATGCAATGTAGAGTCCTAAGACACTACACATCATAAGATGCTTCCCCTCCCCCCAAGATTTGTTGTGTTCACTTCATTGTTCAGAAACATTCCCAACAATTTTGGGTTATCTACACAACTTTAACCACAAACTCAAAAAACAGCCACAACAATGTTGTGCTATCCACACAGCTTTAGCCACAAACTCAGAAAACAGTACCCTATGGGATGTTGTGAAGAAAGTTAATTCTGTTCCAGCCAGATCCAGTATGGATAGGAAACTCTGTCCAAGTTAACTAAAGATAAGGAAATCTTGTATAGATCTAACAAGGCACTTTTTTCCTCCTATGTAGACAAAGCATGCTAGAAAGTGCTGAACTGTGAAGGAGAAGTGAATAAGATTACAGTGTAGTGGTCACAATAAAGCTGTAAGGCCCCACTCCTTCTCCACCAGTTTTACTAAGCACCAGAGAATTTACTAGATTTGAAAGATGGATCATGTCAGTAAAACTTAAGATTTTTTTGGTCTGCCAAAAGAGGAGGAACAGATTAATATAGCTTTTCATCTGCAACAATTTTTGACAGTGCTAATGAGTGCAGAACAAGAAGTGAGGAGGACTGATTTCTGATATCACAACCACCTCCTGGGCAAAGATCTCATCCTGTTACTTGCAAAGTCTCTTGGCTTTCAGAATAAATAATACAAACATTTTAGTTTTGCTTTTTTTTCCAGAATCTGCACAGCAGAATCTTGACTACACTAACATAAAATGTGACACCATTAATCACCCTTAAGTTTTGAAGAGTTATTAGTAGAGAAGCATATTTTATGTTAGCATTTATATTATGAAGTTAAGAGAAAGATTGCTTGAAAGTCCAATGTCCACTTTTTTCCTGCTTGCAGTTAAGTGTCTAAGACTCTTTTTGAGAATGTAAAGCCATCAGGTAGTTCTTCAGCCCCGTGGTGTGAGAATAGAGTTTGAATTAATGCCTCAGCAACAGAAATGCATCTGTATCCTGTGTCTTTTGCATCCTTAAAACAGTTGTCTTCATTCTCATTTGAGTTGTGATTTTCTGCCTTTTACACATCCTGTTTTCTCCAGAGTAAGAACTAGACTGCTTTAGAAACAGTGGCAGTCTACCACCTAAAGCAAAACATGCAGATAATTTGTGTTTTGAACTGCTGACCTGTTTGCAGGCCTCATTTTGTCTCATTGAAAAGCTCCAAAAATACCTGTTATAACCTTAGAGCTGCTAAAAAGGGAGAAGGAAAGTATGTAAAGCAGGGTACCAGACCTCCACCTGTCAGTACAGCTGAATGGATTCAGCTATTGTCAGTTAAGTAGATGCTAGTGCTATTACACTTACAAACCTGATGTTCCTAATCAAAGTCAAGTGTTTGCCATTTCTCTGATGGGAGAAATTTGACAGCCTCACTTAAAAGTGATGGAAACGATAAGACAACAAGCAGGAAAAGAGAAATGAAGGGAAAAATACTCAAATAAAGGTCACAGTGGCAAAATTGGGGTGAGGTTTTTGGGGTTTTTTTGCTTCTATTTTGTAAACCAAGAAGTGATCCCACCTGCGTAACAAATCCTTTCCTTGTCTTCAGCATTCTCCTAGTGACCAGGATAGGAGGAAAGGGCACCTGCTCATGCTATTGATTGACCCATGGCATAAAGGTGAGTTGTAGCAAAAGGAATGAAGTCTTGTCATGAATGCTTAGCAGAGAACAACCTGTGGCTGGTTTGTAAGAGCACAGGAGAGGGGTGAGGTTTGCCCAGTGGGACAAACACTTTTCAGGCTTGTGTTACTGGTGTGTGGTACTGCTGGGCTGTCACTTTTCAGACACAGCTGGAGTAGTCACAAGTAAATATAGGTATCCACTTTTTAATGTCACAGTGCTTAATGCATAATTTCTGAATGTCAAAATGTTGTTTTGTAGGCTTGAAATGTGTTGCTTCAAAATGGCATCTATAGCCCCTTCAAAGATGAGTCTGCCTATGTGAAATGGGTATACCCTCCACATCCAGAGGGAATAACTAAAAATCTGCAGGCTGGGTACTTTTCCCTTTCATATTTGATTTAAAAAGAGATTTCCTCATATAGTTCCTTCTTTTTTTTTTTTTCTCTCTGCGAGCTGTAGTGATTTTTTAAAATGAGAAACAGAAATATAATTTGTTTGTGCAGAAAAATACAATATGTGCCAAATGATTGATCACTTTTGGCCTCGGAATCCTCAGGCAACTCTTTTGCAGTGCATTTTAGGAGTGGTTTTGAAGATATAAATAGATCATCACAATCTGTGGCAATTAGAAGATAAGAAGAAATAACAATCAGCTCTGTATGCTGGATCTAGTAAAGCTGGGTTTTAAAACCAAGGGGAACACAAAATTTCCCCTTACAGCTCATGACTCAGTCCTTTGCTGGAATGCAGCATCAGAGAAGCTGGTTTGTGGGATACAGTTTAATGATGTGTTGTCACTCAGTCCCATGACTGCCTGCCCCCTCTTCCCCAGTAGGAAAGAGTAAAAGGGAGAAAATTTGTGAGTGGAGATGAAAACAGCTCAACAGGTAAAGCCAAAGCTGTGCATGCAAGCAAAGCAAAGAAAAAGAATAAGTTCACCTCTTCCCAGGGGTAGGCAGGGGCTCAGATATCCTAGGAAAGCTGGGCTTCATCACAGGCCACGGTGACCTGACTTTCTGTTCTGTGTGATGCCATATGGATCATCATATGGAACATTCCTTGGGTCAGTTGGGATCAGGTGTTCCAGCTGTGTCCCCTACAAACTCCTTGAGCACCTCCAGCTTACTCACTGGTGAGATAAGGAGAGGAAAAGGCCTTGACTCTGTGTATGTATAATATAACATAACAGAATATTTAATAACAATAATAAAGATCAGTGACAGAAACACTGCTGCATCATTAACACCGTATTCAGCACAAACCCAAAACATAGCCCCATACCAACTGCTGTGATGAAAATTAGCTCTACCCCGGACTAAACCTGTCCTTGATACAGTAGATGATGTTGCCTTGCCCCTGGTTATTTATTTATGCCTCCCCTCCAAAGGGAAGGCATAGCTTATTATGAAATGATTGTCAGTGTGGTCCTCAAAAACCCCATGCTGTTTCTAATAGGGTTTTTGGTTTATTTTTGACCTTGTTTGTGTTACAGTGCCACCTGCCCAAGTGAAGATCTCTAGGGACATTTGTTCACTTACTCTTTAAAGGACTGATCTCCATGAGAGAAGTTTGGGGGTTATATGCACCAGGTGTGTGCAAGCTTTTCTTCAGGCCTTGAGCAGAAAGAATAACACCAACCTATTCCTGGAGATGAGCTTCACTGCTTTTTCCCAGCAGGATCTTTCTGTTTCAGACCCAAAGAACAGATCCTGTGGATGAAGGCTTGTTTCTTGAGCTACACTAGCTGATTCTGCTCAGTCTTCTCTCCACCCTGCCTCACTTGGACATCAGTGGGAGCAGCACATTTCTGTGCATGCCTGTCTCTTGCTTAAAAAACTTCATTGTATTACAGCTTTCTAAAATTTGTTTTAATCTAGAAAAGATACGTTTTCATCAAATGTTTGTATGGTAGAACAGAAGTCAGGTTTACATAAATACATGGCTCACATTCATACATAGGAGGTAAATGTTTTTGGTAAGGAGCCTTCCATAAATGGCTGTCCTGAAGGTAATTTTAGTAGGATGTGGTAAGGCTGCCTTAACAGTTTCATCTGTTATAAAGTGCCCTTTGCCAAGTTTGCAAAAAGAAATGTCATAAGTTAAAAACTGATGATTTAATCATGTGTCACTTAGTTACAGCCTCTTAAGGGCAGATACCCAGGGGAAAAACATCTCCCATTTAAGGAGCTTCTGGCAGAATGTGGTAAAATGCAGCACTGCTCCAGACAGAGGATTTATCCTTGGCAGCAGAGCCACAGCACAGCGGGAACTCCAGACTCAGCTCTGTGCAGAGTTCTGCCCAGAGGCTCTCTGAGTGGAAGGGTGGGGTGTGCATGAGTCCTCACCACTCCTCTCTGGAGGCATCACGAGTTTCAGCATGTGGCTGATGAGGGAAGCACCTCACCTCTGGCACTGGGGAGCTGTGGTGCCATTTGCCACCTGAATATCACTGACTTTGCTTCACGTGGTTCTTAGCAAGAATCATATTTCCTAAACAGGGTAGTGCTCTCAAGAGGCATAAGCCAGTGTGTTATTTTATCCCAAATTCCTCATTCTAATGTGATCATGCAGTAAGAAGATAGAGCAGAATCCAAGCATTGAACTTACTGGTTGCTTTTTTTTTTTTCCCCCCTTCAGTAATGAAATTTATAATTGCGTGTTCAAGATGCTAAAGAGAATGTGAGCATTGTAACAACTCTCCAAATGTCAAAATGATTCTGTAGTTGTCATTGGTTGTGCACATTAGGGAAGATGCTTTTTACTACTTGGTGAGTTTCTTACTGTCACAAAATAGAGCAGAGAAATATTGAAGGACATCATTCAACTCTGCAAACCAGCAGGGGTTGATGCTAAAGGCCATTGCTGTCCATAGCTGTTAAAAGCATCAATTCATGACAATTGGTGCAAATATTGCTTGCTCTGGTCAAGTTTGTCTAAAAAAACCCCCTTGTGTATTAGAAGATGATAAAATAATCTTTAAAGAAACCTCTTAATAGTGTTACCAGTCTTCTGAAACATAGAAAATCACATAAATAATTTTACATAAGGAGTATGTATCTTTATTATATTAAGGGACTTCTTCTAGAGCAAGAAAAATATTCAGGGTGACCTCAAGGTAGTTCACTTTCTTGACCAAAATCTTATTAAGCTCTAAGATATGTTCTTGATCCAAAGAAATATAATTAAGGACAAGTAAATCTAAAGAGTTTGCTTCGTAGAGTTGAACTGCATTGCAAATATGTTGTTGCATAATAGTTAAATTATTATCTAAAACGATTATAGAGATCTATCACTCCAAAATGAAAGAAGAGATCTGGTACATTTTTAGGATACAATCTTCTGATCATTAGAGTATTCTTAGATGTTAGTCATGAGCAAAAATCTGTTTTGAATATAATTGCAACTGCATGAATGCTGATAAAAGATTAAGATAACATTGTGTAGCCAGAAGAATTACTGATTCATGTATTAACAGTGATTTCTTTGCAAGTCTGGAAGATGGATACCTGTAATAGAAAAGAACAAAAGCTCGGCAGGGTAGAGCATGGTGTTAAGGCGGCAAAGGTTGTGGGTTTGATCCCCATATGGGTCATCCACTTGAGCTGACTCAATGATCCTTGTGGGTCCCTTCCAACCCAGAATATTGTGTGATTTTGTTTGCATGCTGCCAGTCACAGTCAGTTCCTTTGGAAGATATTAATATTTTCTTGAATTCTGATGTGACTATATCCTGCTGTAATTTTCCGTGTGGGATTATTCATAGTAGCCTAACAAAGTATATTTGTTAAATGAGCCTGTTTAATCTGTTTGCAAAAGACAGTTAACAGGTAACTTACCTTAAAAAAAGATCAAATTTTTTTTATCTATGGAGTTACCACTCAAATGGTACAAAAAATCCTATCACCTTAAGAGAATGTGCAGAAGAGCAAGGCAGAGCAGTTGAGTCTTCTATCAGATGGCATCTAATTTAATCCTGTTGAAGTTGGTGCATGTTGCTCATGTACTTTTTCTGAGGATCATCAGCATGGTCAAAAAAAAAAAAAAATAGAGCATGGTCTGTTGATCTGTTTTATATATCTGATGTGACACACAAGATAGTCTGTTTCTCATTTCAAAAATTTCTCAGTCATCTCTCAACCATGGCTGGACCTGGAAAATACATTTTATAAATGAAGGAAATTAAGCTTTCTGTTGTCCTAGAACAAGGTTATTCCCTCCTCTCTTTTTGGCTAAAGTATTTTCTAGGGAATAGAAGGGCATGGTTCTAATACTCTAAGCTGGATAATTATGAAGCCTTCTATACCAGTACCTTCACTGGCTGCAAAAATGCTGACTAAAGGTGACAGGGGCAGTCTTTGAGCTAGGAATTGGTTGCATATATATATATATATATATATATATACATATATATATATAGTTCCTGCTGTTTGAGCTGAAACTGTTGAAGAGCCTTGTCCCTCAGCAAGTAGGGTGGTGACCTGCACTCCTGAGACAGAGAAACAAACTTTGTCTTCTGTATCTGCAGTGGAGCCACTTACATAACTTTCAGTAAAATATTACCTTAAAGCCAGTAAGGCATAAATTCATCAATTAAGTGAGTGCACAGTGAATAATCTCAAACATTCTCATTCTCTCTACAGATGCAGAATGTGTGTGGGTTGATCAGAGTAACATGTTTGACTCAATCAAAGTATAAGCCTTGGTTATTGAATATGGATAACTCCTTGGTAGCTTTCAGTCTGTTCTGTTAATTAATCATTTTGCTAGTTGAAAATTGGTACCTTTTTTAAAATGAAAGCCCTTCATTTTAAAGTTACAGCTTATTTACTGAAGTGTTGTCATGACAAAATGCATCTATTAAACTTCCAAATTCTCCTACTATTTTCGAGTGGTCATTAGTTCTAAGGACAAGAGTATTTTTCCACTATTGAACTTTTAATTAATTCCATAAAACATAAATAATTATGACAGTGGGGAACTGAAAATAACCTCAATTTTTCTACTTTTTTTTTTTTTTTTTTAAAGTGGCTTCTTGAACCTTATTCAGAGATGGAATTAAAGGGATGCCAGTGGCCTGTGTTGTGTCCTGCTGTGGGTGATGTTGGAAGTTTGTAGCTGCCCCTTGATACACCCTAATACTTGGGAAGTGTGAGATTGATCCCAGGATTAGCTCTGTGCTGTCCATTTGCTTGAAGCCAATTTCCATTTTCTTGTCAGAGGTTTGACTGGTTGCAGCCAGCATTTTGGAGGCAGAAACTGCTTTAAGTGAAACTAGATGAGCCCAGTAGTCTTTTCCTTAAAGGAAGTTGATATCAGCTCCTTTGGAAATAACCCAGCCAAAACCCCTGACAACAGGGAAAGAGAGACCCTGGATTTCATTTATTGCTTCCTTCTCTTCAAATTCTAGTCATGCTAATTCTCAGAGTTAAGTACTACTTTTGTTGAAGCACATCTTGCTATCCATTCATCTGCTGAAATGCTGCACATGGGATGTGCATCCATGTTATTTAGTCCATGATAGGCAGATACCTCATCCTTTGGTGAGCAATTTGGAAATTACTTTTTGTTCAAAATGGATTAGGCAAAAATACAAATGAAACTACTTGCAGCGTTCAAAATAGACAATATGGGTACTAATGTTTTTAGAATTTAGTGGAGAAATAAGGAATTTTGACGCAGAAGTAAAATTGGAGAGATTTCTCTGTGTACCTGCACTCCTCTGAAATCCTGAGCTGCCTCTCTGACCAGAGTGCATCTCCAAGAGGAAATTTCCTGTTGGTGAATTCTAAACTGCTTCAGAAACTTGCTTGACGCCTTCCATTCAAACTCCCTCTTCCTCTGAGGCTTACTGATTTTTGTGGAAGTGAGAGGTGCTTCAAAGCCCTGACAAATGAAAGGCTGGTGTGCTGTTTCTGGAGATGCAAGCAGTGGCACAGCAGCCCAGAGGCCACGGCCAGCAGCCAGACCAGTGACGTGCATCTCCTGGCCTGCCCACCCCCACTCAGCACTTCAGTCAATGCCTGCATCCCTGAGCACGTTGGTGAGCATGCAGGGATGCTCTAAATAGGTGATATCCACAGAATGGGACTGTCAACATTATTAATAATAATTGTTGATGTTATTAATAATAACAGAATGGGATTCTCTTGGTTGAGATGAGGTGTAGCTGTGGTTTGTGAGTTTTAGGATGCCAGGGTTGGAAGGAAAGAGTCAATCTCTATGGGACAGCATGTTTTCCCATAAAACAACAGTGGGAAGGCAATTTTGCCTGAAACCTCACTTAAAATAAGTAGATATTTGACACTGACTAACAATACTAAAATGTTAAGAACTTGGAAACGTTGTAGAATAAAGTAATGCAATATACTTGCTTGTAATTTAATTAGTGAGTTTTGATGAGACTTTTTTTTCCCCCATAGTAGGTTGAGAATGTCTTCTAACAAGACTAAATATAAAAATTGCTAGTATCAACAAAGCTGCACTTTTCTATCATGTCAAAGATAAATTCCCAGTATTTCCTGGCAAGGACATGAAAGCAAGCAATCAAGCAATTATCTATATATGAACCTCATGTTTTGGAATGCAGGTGCTGTACTGGAAACACTTGAAAAAAAGATTATTTTCTGTTATAACTGTTCCTATTTTAGCAACTTCTAGATAACTTGAAGTATGTGCTTGTTCCTCTAGTCTTTAAACAAAGCACTCCTCTATCTTAGCTAGAAGTGCATGTTGGAAAAGAATAGGGATGAAGAAGAATTTGCAGAAAAAATAATTTGACATTAGCACAGTGCCATGCTGGGGATTGGCACAGTAGAATGCTTTTGCTTGGCATTCTGTTTTTGCTATACATTTCCTTTAATGCAAAGAAGTCTGCAAATATAACTGTTTGAAAAATATTTTAAGATGGAGGTGTACATAATTTGAACTACTTGCAAATAAACTTAATGTATTGAAGAATGAATTAAACTTAACTTGGTTCTAATCACTGAATTCCACATGACTGAGTTCAAAGGAAGATCATGCACCCCTTCTTCTTCCCTAAATTTTAATTTCTTTGTAGTGTGCTTCAAAACCTGATCTGCTTAGACACACCATACTTGACCTTTTAAACTACAGTGTCAGGGGAATGATGGCAACTGAATGAAGCCATAAAATTACTTGTCTAAAATGTTTGTATAAACATTAGAAGCCACATTTGAGCAGTTTGTAAGAATGTTGTAGCTTCATAGGTGTGGGATGCTGCTGAAGCTGCATCTTCATGAATTATTCGTGTTACTGCTCAAGATGTTTGGATATCTTGCCTGTTCTTAGTGGAAGTTGATTCCACTTTTCCTGATGAAGTCTGAAAATATTACTTCTACTTTGCTCAGGCTTGGGGACAAACATCTAACCAATAACATATTTGTTCCAAGTACGTGTAGTCTGCTCTTATTTCCTCCTCATGACATCTGCCACTGTGAGACCACAGCTTTCCTTAAGGATGCTGCACTTCTCAAATAAGGACCAGCGCTCATCACTTGCTGAGCAATGTGGTCTGAAAAGAAAAATGCATGGTGTGTATAGCAGGAGAACTGAACCTAGGGAACAATTACAAATACAGCTACACTCTGAACTGCCAGTGAAAAACAGCATCCAACCAGCACACCCTGGTGATGTTTTGGAGCTGGCAGAAAAGTGCCAGTGTAGGTTGGCATTGCTTACTGTGACAGCATGGAGTAACCTCTGTAAAGAGCAAAGAGAGGTTTTCTTTCTGCCAGTACAGAAGTAAACCAATAGAGAGAAATTAGTGTGCCCAATGCATTAATGCCATGGAAGCTATTTGTTAAGGGGTTTAGACTTTTCTACACACTTGCTAAATCTCAAATGTGTAACTGGAGGAGTCTAGGAAGATGACAGGAGCTAAGGAAACATAGAAGACTTAAGAAGGAAAGAGGCTTAAAAATGAAAAGAATAACAAACCATAAACTATATGAATACCTTAGGTTGTCAGAAAAAGTAATTCAGTTTTAAATACATCAACTTTTTTTGCATCTCTTCAGATTAAATGTAAAATGTGTTCCAGGAAGGACTGTCTCCTCCTCCTGTCTTAACCTAATGACTGCTGCTTCTTTGATGAGGCTACCACAGAAGATAAAATACATTGCTGGCCTGCAATGATAATATTGATTTTGCTTTAAAGAATTTTAAGGTTGATAAACTGTACCCTGCGGAATAATTTAAACTGAACAACAAAACAAAATATGTTGTTTTATATTGTCAGAGTTGACCAGCAGTAAATTTATGTTTCAGTGTTTGGAGAGCTTCTTCAAATTGCTGTCAAAGAAATAATTCTTCTTCGGTTTAATTCATCTTAAATTGTCTCAGATTAGCTCAAAAAAGTAGAATATCTGCAAATCACAAGTCAGCGTAAAAAAAATATGATATCTTCTAGCTACAGAGCTTCTTAATGAAGGACTAGGGAACAGTCAGCACTTATGGGGTTATTGTCAATTCTTGAAGTACAGAGAATCCTAATACGTATGTGTAAGGTTCCTTTGGTCTCTCTGTAGGCAGCTGTGTTTCTTACTTTGAATTTTTTTTTCAGCATGGATGGAAGAAGCATGGACACTCTTACCACAAATGTGTGTCGTGAAGGTTGTGGAACAGTGGCAAATACTTGTGCTGGAGAGACCTTGGCCTCTGTGCCCAAATGTGAGTGAGAGGGATAAAATTGAGCCAAGAAGAGTTTCTGCAACCTTTTTATAATTCACTGGCTACACACCCTCATTAAAGCATTTAGGAGATGGGTATGGACTCAGTTTTAATCCTGAGCTGAAACAAGAATGAAAGATGGAAGGAAAAAATTGAATGTATCTAAATGTAGTCACCTGAATATGTAATTTAAAAGAGTAGTGAGCTTTATTCACCCATTATACATTACCCAATGAAAGACCTGCTCATTAACTAGTTTCATTTCTGAAGACAAAGATCCTCTGGAGCAGGGTCAAAAATTTGTGCTCTGGTCATGATGAGGAATGACCAGCCAAATACCAGCCAAATACTTTTGGACTTCTCTGAAGTTTGGTTGAGCCTGCTTGCCCTTTTTGTTTGAATAGATGGGGAAGGCAAATAACCTCTCCTATGCTGAGGTGATAGTCTGTGATTCTGTACAAAATAATTGTAAATTAGGTACAGAAAACAAATGGAAGGAAAAAAAAAACAAACCAAAAAAGGCATAGTTTAAGAATTATTTGGACTACAGCACAAGTTATCTTTGACCCATTGCACTACAAGTGTGATATTGAGAGTACCAAATTATACAAAGATATTTTCCAAAACAGTGTTTGGCATGAGTGAGCCAGACTGGAGGAGCAGCGTGAAATCATCTAATGATGTATGACATAAGATTTTGGGTTTCAGGGTATGTAAGCACTGTGTTGATGAATGGCAGAAGTTCAAGGCTTACATGAATTACACAAAAAGAATCTCTGGGGCTTTCTCCAAACAAAATTTTGACACAATAATTTTTCATAGCTCTTTCACTGGGCAACTCGAAGGCTGAATTCTGAAGTCCATTACTCAGACAAACCACTTTCTGTTCAGTAGAATGTGAACCTGGTCCCTACAAAAACAAGTCTCCCCTCTCATGTTCATTAATTTAGGTTTACTAAAATCTGAATAATAGACTCCATATTTGTCAATTAGCTGTACATTTTCTGATTACCAAAGACATAACAATTTTTATGGATATGAGCATTTTTCTTCCAAATGAGTGAAGGGAAAATATGTGGGTTTAAATGTTTAGAAATTGAATATAAGTATGTATAATGGAGAGCAAAATATGATTACGTTTGTGTTAATGAATCATCAAATAGCAAAATGTACTGGGTGTATCATACATATACACACACATAAATATACATATATATGCACGTATATACACACACATATATGTATATATATACACAAACACTTTAGTGTGGATCTCTAGAACCATGGTTTGCAGATCACATTCTCCTCTAGATTGTTATGGTGATATTCAATTGATTTGGATTACAGGTACCACAAATGTTTGAATTAGAGAATTTATGTGACAAATTAGAAATATTTGTGTGTAGGAGTTATATAGTGATTTTAACCCTTAATACAGCAGGCTGAATATTGTCCTCTAAGCATAGTTCCAGGGAAAAATGATTCAGACTTATTTCTGAATCATAGGTTTTCTCTCCCCTTCTCTGTCTACTCTTAAAGGGCAACATAAAACTGTAGCACTTACAACATGGGCCTTTGCAAGAACACTTTTTCCTCCCTTCTTTTTAAATATCAGAACTGTTCCACTGAAAATACTTTCCATAATGATACTTGGATACACTTTTTTTTTTTTCCTAATTAATTAACCTATGGAAGTTAACTCATTAGAGGTGCAGACACAATCTCATTTATTCCTCTGCAGATGTGCTGCTGACCTGTACCATTGCTGTTCAGCTTTTGCTCTCCTCCCTGATCAGATGCCAAGAAAGACCAAAGCACTTCAAAGCTCTGGTCCCATCAGGCTGTTGATAACACTGGGACTGTTCTTTTTACTCACATAATTTTGTCCTGCTTGAGACCTTTGCCACACGTAGTTCTTAACATCTCTCTATGATTTGTATCTAGAATGACTCACTGAATATGCAAGGTGTTTTATTTTCTTTGCCTCAGCAGCACCACTTAAATCAGTCATATCTGCATAATTCTTTTAGGTACTGATGTTTCTCTCGTAAATGTAAAAATAACACAAAGTGATCTTAGAAATGTGACTGTTCTCCCTTCCCTGTCAATTTGTCAGTGTCTGATAGAAAACACATCGTTGTTTCGGGTTAGGACTGTTTGGTTGGGTTTTTTTTGGTGTTTTTTGTTTGGTTTTGTTTGTTTGTTTGTTTGTTTGTTTTTATTAATATTTATTCTGCTTATAAAGTAAAGAGGAGGGAAGAAAGAAATGGAAATGCTTTTCACTAATTATGTTGACCTTCTAGCCCTTCTGAGTGAAGGTTTTATGCTGTAATTTCTCACCCCTGGGGTGTATAGGCCTCTATCTATATTTACTACATTTAAGTAGATAGTATTCAAATAATGAGAAATCAGACTTGTTAATCCTGTAGTTCCTTTCAAAAGACCTCTGTGCTGTTCAGGGAAATTGGTGGAGGCTTTCAGTCACTGCTTCTAAGTGGTCCTCTTCCTTCCAGGGATGCTGAAAGTCTTTCTGCCACGAACTCATCTCTCTGTTCAAAGGGCAAGGATGATGCATATTAGAAATTCATGGATTTCTTGAAGTGCTGAGTCCCTGAGTGTCTTTCAAATGAACACAGCACTGAATATGTTACCCTAAGCATGTATATTTATTTGACTTTTGTCATTTTGAGACTTTCTAAAGTGCTTAGGACTTACTACTCTTTGTAGAAGAAATGTGTGATTTTCCGTATGCAAGCTCTGCCAGCTATGTCAGTAGTGTGCTTTTGGGAGGATAACATGGTTTCTGCTTCTTCTATTCAAATTTCTCACAAGGGCAAAGGGATGGAGCAGGGAGAAGGGAAACAATACTGGCATTATAGCCCTTCAGAAAAGGCTAGATTTGCCTCCTGTTTAGAATTGTGTATGAAGCAAATGTGTATTACTTTGTAAGTACTTTATTTTCCTCTCTGATTCCACACTGTAGAATCTTGGGTCTGTATGAGGATCAGGACAGTCAATATCCTAATACAACTAGCATACAGCATTTACCAGTAGAAATCTCAAAAACTGACCTTTTCTTTATGGTTTTCATTTATTTACTCTTCAGTTTAATGCTTCTACTGTGATTTATTAATCAGAAATTAATGGGTTTTTTTAGACATTTTGTTAATAAGTTCATGCTTCCTGCCCCTTATGGCCAGGGTTCATGTTTCAGGAGGATGCAGTACAGCAGAAAGGTTTTAAAGCAAATGTTTAATGTCTTAGTGTTTTTTGTAATAGAACCCTGAAGCTTGGTAGCTGGAAGTTGTACAGAAGGGATCAAATTCCCATAGAGGATTGC
Organism: Cichladusa arquata; assembly: GCA_026413545.1. Lineage (NCBI taxonomy): Eukaryota > Metazoa > Chordata > Aves > Passeriformes > Muscicapidae > Cichladusa > Cichladusa arquata. Next base: position 7,119,121 of record JAOTQP010001652.1, read on the forward strand.
AAAACCTGTTAGACCTGCTGCAGAGAAAGGGCCTGAGGTAGCCTTCTCCTTGCTTATACAGAATCACATTTTTTCCTTCAGGTTAGGCAAGGCAGAAGAGTAGCAGTCCATCTAGTTTTAGTATTAAACATCTAAATGACAGCGCTTAAGTAATTTTATTTCTCTGGTCGAGCTGTTTTGGTCTTAATTTTTTCAGGCTCTCTGCAGTAGCCACGAAGTTGCTGAAGCAGCAGCAGCAGTGGCTGTCCAGTCCAGATGTGGCTCTGAGAGACTTCCCTGCAGGCACTCCAGCCAGGACAGCTGAGTGCTGGGAGAGGTTTGTGTCCAGATGTTCAGAGAAAGTGGGAGTGAACGGGGACATCAACACTTCTGCCTGCCAGTCTCTAAAAATGAGATACAATTGTTTTTTTAGGGTGGGTAAATTGATTTTTGTTATGGCCCCTGGTTAGCATAATTGTGTAACCACCCTAAGGCACTCCTGTTAACCATAAAAAGTTTGTTCAAGAGCTTAAACAAGTACATCTCAAAGTGCACTGCCAAGTGGCTTCCCTAGAACAAAAATCTCTGAAATCTTTGGTTAACTTTGACTGCGGTTGTGCAGCTGATTCTGTGGAATTTGGTTGCATGAACTATTCATCCCTAATCTCAGAAATGTGTATTTTGATGAATAATTTCTAACAGAAGGCAAAAGACAGGAAGCAGGAGTGATACACTTGTCATGTAGAGTGTTTAAAACACCCAGGGAGACAAAAGAGCTGTCTTGCATTTATTTCACTCCACAGGTTTGCATTAGCAGGGACTTGGGAAAGTAGCTCAAGAAACGTGTTTGTGCAATGCAGCCTGTTACCATAGCTGTTCTGGGGGGACCAAGCTATTGCTGACTTGTTAAGCAGTTTTACTCTTCAAAAGACAAAGCTGTGTGGAGTCTTTGAGAGCAGAATCCTAATGAGGCTGCTACACTTGATCCTTTTTTTTCCCCCTCCTGTCACTCCCGAACCTTTGTAACATGTTGTGATCTGTTGAGAGCTTCATTTAAAATGTGGGAGATGGATGGGTCAAAGGCAGGGTTCTGGGTGCTCTCCCCAGCTCCTTTGTGGCCCTGTTGCTCCAGAAGGTCAAGCAGAGGCATTGCCTGGCCTTCAGCTCCTGTCTGTTCCCAGGATTTTGTTTCAGAGAGTATGTCTAGATAGCACATGATGGGATGCGTGAGGGATGTTGCTGATGATTTGTCAATACTGGAATCCTGATATTGTATGAGGTTAGCAATACAAATTAATCTGCAAAACACATCAAATTACTCTAGAAAACATTGAGTATGTACATTTATTGCCTGGAGAAATGAGAAATCTGTCATCTCTTTGGCAATGTCAGTTTATTATCCTGATCATAGAGTTGCTGTGATTTTGGTTCAAATATGACAGTTTTTCAAAAGACATTTAAAGATCTTCTAATATTCAAATATGAACAGTGGCTGGTATGGGGCTGTGTTTTGGATTTGTGCTGAACACAGTTGATAACACAGAGTTGTTTTTGTTATTACTGAGCAGAGCTTCCACAGAGCCAAGGCTTTTTCTGTTTTTTGTGCTGCCACACTGGTGGGGAATTTGGGAATGCCTGGGAGGGTGGGAGGGAACACAGCCAGGACAGGTGATCCCAGCTGGCCAAAGGGCTATTCCAGACCATGTGGCACCATGCTCAGTATATAAAGAGAGGGGAAGGAGGAGGAGGGCAGGGACATTTGAAGTGATGGTTTTGTCTTGCCAAGTCGCCTCGATGGAGCCCTGCTCTCCTGGCATGGCTGCACACCTGCCTGCCCATGAGAAGGGGTGAATTAATGCCCTGTTTTGCTTTGCTTGTGTGTGTGGCTTTTCCCTGTTGAACTGACTTTATCTCAACCCACAAGTTTTCTGGCTTTTACCTTTTCCATTCCCTCCCCAGGATCTAGCTGATGGGGGAGTGAGAACATGGCTGTGTTGGGCTGGGATGAAATCACCACAATAGCTTACATGCACTTGGATGTGTTGCTTCTCTTTGAAGACTTATGTGAGAAAGGTTATCAATTCTTTCATTTTTCTGTGGTTGCAATAGCTAAGGAAATGCTGGTTTTGTTTTGGAAGTTCATCTGGTAAAGCATCACAGTCACAATCCAGCCAACACACAGAAATCATACAGAGGAAAACAGACTGAACTGCTATCTTAAGAGCATTATGTAGACAATATGTTTTAGGTTTCTAGCTAGAGCCTCACATAACCCTACCTTTTATTAAAAAAAAAATCGATTTAAGAGGATTCCACTATATATCTGAAAAGTAGCCTGCATTGCGGAATTTAATAGGATTATGCTATTGATTCCATCTTTACAATGCTAGCTAGTATTTGGTACTTGTGAACTGCAGACTATTATGTGACTGAACACAAGGGAAGAGGGATTAGTTTGTAAAAGAATAAGCAGCTTTCCCTTAAACTGCCCTGAACCAAACATACACCTGTTTTGGTCTGTTTAGTAAATGCCAACTAGCAAAACATCAGCGGCAGCACTCCCTAAAAATGGAAATCTTCTCACAGTCACTTACTCAGACTCCAAGTAGAAGGTAACCAACCTCCTTGTGAAGTCACATCTGCTGCTATAATGCAGCTGTTTACTGTTGCTTCAGAACATTCTACGTCTTTCATCAAACAAAAGCTACTAAAAAGTTCTCTGGAAAACCACATCATGTATTGATACTAATGTATCTCCTGGCAATAGAAAGTGCTTTTGGCTATTTTTGAGCTTAATGGAATAAATGCCCAATTGAAATATGGTTTCCATAAAAGTGTATTTTCTGGAATGTAACTCTTCTTAACTGAGAAAATAGTTTTATGCACTAAGTCACTTCCTGACATACCATCAGTATCTGTTTATTATTATTATATTTAATGACCATGGCCAATCCTTCATGTTTGCAAAACCTGTTGACCTCTGACGTCTGATACCCTTTGTGATGACAAGTATTTCTACAGAGTGCATTGTGTAAAACTTTGAGAGAATAAATTATGTTTTTTAATATATTTTATGAGATAGTAATTTTCTCTTTCTCCAATTCCTCTTCCCTCTTTTCTGTACTGAAATATTTTTCTCTGTCTTTGATTCTCAAATCTTTTCCTCTATCTTTAGCACTGAAATATTTTTCTCTGTCTTTAGTAGTGAGGGTCTCCTAAGCTGTTGCTTTCCTTTAGTTTTAGATGGCTCTGCTTCTAGAAGGCAGATGGCCAGCTGTGAAAACACCAGACCTACATAGAACTTGCTAAGGATGAGCACCAGCAAAATGCTGAGATCCCAGAAAACAAATTATACATATCTCAGATAAACTTTATATTTGTAGTCTTCCCTCACCCAACAGCCTATGCTGAGCTGTATCAGAGAAATGGTTATAATGTCATCTTTACCTTTCAGGTAAACAAGTTAGTTATCTGTGGAACAGTTCTCCTCTCTTTCCTTTTCAGTTTTGGTTGATAAATGAGGATGTGGAGACAAAAAAACCTTCCTTAATTTACACATTAGCCCATCAGCTTTACATTTCTGAAGGCTGCAGAGGATGGTGGGTTTCAAATCTTCAAAAAATGAAGAAGCAGAAAAGAAGTTGAGTAAGGACACTCAGGAGTACAGTAGAACAGGTGGAGTACAGCTGGCTGACAAGCCATGCACCTTCAACCTGCCCCAGCTTGAATTTAAACCAATTTAACATAACAGAGATTTTCAGACCTCAGGTGTAAGGGTGGTGATCTGTTTAATTTGTCTTTTCTGTGAGTGCCAAACAATTTCACTTCCTCTCTTTCTCTCTCTTTGGCTCTATCATTCAGAACAAAGTATGGTAATAGGAGGTGAAAGGCAAAACAAACCAGCGACCTTTGTAGTTAGTAGGGATTAAAGCTATGTGTGATGCTTCCATAAATCTTACTTGTAGGAATAATTTCTATTTTTTATTTTTAATATATAAACTAATGTTATTGAGAAGTGTCTATCTTTCGTGCTATTTTATTGAATCAGCATTTAAAGCACTTTGAAAATATGAGGCATTACTGAGCATCCTTCTCTGTGGCTGGCCTGTCAGCCCTACATATTGAATATATGTATTAAAAGGAGGCCAGGAAACTTGATTTTGCACAGTAGCAGGAACAGCACCTCACTTGCTTCATGGGGAATTTTTTAAGAAGTCTGTTTGCCAAATGATACATGTGCAATTAATGCACATGATGATTGCTGCTAAGTCTATCATGAATTGTAAGCACAAAGCCTCCCATTTCTGTCGAGCAAGAGGGAGGCAGTGCCAGGTAATGGCATTCAGTCAATGTTCTCTGTCTCATCAGTCAAGGGAAAGGGTAGAGGGGACAGTGTATCACTGCTAGCTATAAAATATATCTGGAAACAATATGCCTGAGTGCATGGGCTCGGGGAGGACACTGAGAAAACATCATGAAGTGTATCCTGTCCTTTATATGTTTCTGGCAATGAAAGTTGGATTTATTAGCAGTTTGTTGCTACAGTAAAAAGCATTCACAAGATTTACAGCTGAAACAATAGCTGCAGATGTTCAGTTCTCTTGTATTTATTGAAGGTTTTGTTGAGCTCATGGCATCCTTTGAGTAATTGCCATCTGAGGCATGTTTTGTAACAAGGACTGTGTCAGAGTTCTGTGTCATTGTATTTCATAAAGTTCTACTAGGTCTTTAGGAAAAGGGAACTCAAAAACATTAACAAAAACAAATGTGTGGGCAAGTGGTAAAGGTGACAACTAACAGGCTGCCAGTCAGGATTTATACATTTAGAGATCATCTCCTCAAGTAAAGATGAGTTTTACATTTTACTTTAACACAGAATAGCCTTTATCTTATTGCTGGAATGAGTTTCCAGAGTGTGCATTGAAAACAACCCAGAACATTCTCAGCCATGTAAAAAGCAGACAGAGAACTATATTGTAGTCTGAAGTGTTTTCCTTTATAGTAGAGTGAAAATGTAAAAATGTGTATGAGTCATGGTGACAGAATAACACTGTTTAGCTAGCAAGAACTCTTGTAGTATTTAAGACACACACTTGCAAAATTGAGTATCTTAGTGTTTAGATGAACTTTGTACAAGTTAGAGAATTAAAGGTAACTTTGTTTGAGTGTATAAAATGTGATTTATTAATTAGGTTTTTTTCCCTCCTTTCTTATGGTTTTCAAAACATAATTTAATCCAGAATCTGAAGATTAAGCCAAGTCCATTCTTTGTTCAAGTTGTTTCTATAAATACCCCATGTGAGACCACAAAGTCTGGCAGAAGACTAGTTTTACTGTTATTGCACAAGTGTCATTGATTTGTATTTAGTAGGGAATAAAAAGTAGAAAAATGATGTAATTTTGAAACAAAATACTCATATAACTCATGTATTATAAGGAATATGCTTTCTGTATAGCTAATTTCAGAACCCTTACTACTTCATGTGCACTGGACTTCTATGTTTTTTGTAAAAAAAAAGCCAAATTCAAATTGGTTTGGTTTGATTTTTTTGAGTAGACCCATTTCAAAGTGCAGACCTTCTGACTTTTCTGATTTTTCCCATGAAGTGAACTTGACCCTTAGTGGTTTTTATCTTACTAACTCATTTGAATCATGTGCTTAGATTCCAAGGCCCCTTCCTTCAGCATCTCTAATGGTGTTTGCCTTTACATTCTCTAGATCTGAAAAATTGCATGCTAAGGAATTGTCACTCTAATATTTCAAGGCTTAAAAAAGCATTATTATATTGTTGACTGATTGCCTAGTATTTCAGACAGGTTTTTTTAGGTGGTTATTTTTTTTTGTCTTTCTTTTTTTGTTGTTGTTGTTTGTTTTTTGTTTTGTTTTTGTTTTTTCCTGTCATTGTCACAGGAGAAAATAAGCCCAAAACTTAGTGAAATTGAGCCTGGGAAGAAGGCAGGAGGGTGGTTTTAGTTTTTTGGAGTTTTTGCTACCTGGTGAGGGAGCTCCCTGTTCTTACCTACATCCTGGAGATTTTTTTCATCTTACCCTGTTCCCCTGTCCTGCTGAGAAGGACAGTGATGGTGGCTAAATGACAGCCAGGGCTAACTCACCACAGATCCATCTATAACCCTATTTCTAAAAAACACAGCAGCAAACAAGCAACAAACCCCCATAACTCCAAACAAACAAAAAAAAAGATGCTACTGAAAATGTAAAAAAAATGTAACAAGCATTATGGCAATCACTTCTATTTTCTTTTCAGATGGAAATTAAAATGGTGCTGTTTAGAAATGCCAAATAAAATGCCTCCAGCATTTTAAATAAGACTTTAAAATATTACATTAAAATTAGCATTTTTCACCAGTTTGTTTTTTAAAAAAGAAAAACACCGAGACTCAAAATAATTACTATAAATAAAATATTAAAGAGGAGTCATTTTTATTGCATTGACTACATTAGCAATGTAATAATTTCCTTTGAAGAATACCATTACCTCTAGTAAATATTTAGTCCCTGTGCTTACACAAATCCAAACTGACTTTATCTGAAATCAGTTGGACAGCCAAAGGCAGTAAACTGTTGATGCACGTGATAAATGGTATGTAATTATTTAGGCATCTTAGTGCAAATCCATTTCCAAATAAAGCAAAGAACACTCAGTTGTGGAGATGCTACAAGTCATCATTCTGTGGCTTGGCACAGGAATAGCTAACTTCCATCTTGGGCACCAGATGGAATGTCTGAATGCAGGGGTTTGGTATTCTTGCAGCTGCTGCTGGGACAGAGGAGACATGAGCAAGACCTCCTTGCACTAGTCCATTGTGCAGATGAGTTACAAACCATGGAAGACCAATTTAGGAAAGCAGCCAGGTAGCCACAGCCCTGCTGATGCTGGTGTGTCATGCTCTTGAGTTAAAATAAATGAAAGTCCTTCCCCTGAGACTGAAAATCCTGGGAGCCATTTTTCCGGCTATAGGTTTATTTAAATTAGATTTATTTATTTTCAACTTAAAGGGAAAAGGCAGAAGGGAAGAGAGTTTTCTAGTGCAAAGTGATGAGAGGGTAAGAAAGGACTCCTGCACCTATGGAAAAGTGCAGGCTGGCAGTGGTGGCAGAGCATGAGCAGGCAGATGTGTCTCTATTTAGGGGACAGGAATGTTGTCCCAGTTTAAATCTAATGGCTCAGTTTTAACTTGTGCCTCCATCTAGCTTTGCTGGCTTTTTCTCTTTAAAGAGTCAGCTGAAGAGTTCCATTAGTGTGTTGCTTTTGAAAATGGGAGGAGAAAAATGGTCTATAACTATTATAACTGTCTAAAATTACTCATCTTGAGAATTTCTTCCAGTCCTTTATTCATAATCAAAGCATTTGCAAGACAGTTGCAAGTCACTGTAACCACATGGGCCAGATCTGGTTATGCTTTGCTGGTCTGGAGAAGATTATGTTCAGAGTAGCTTTGGTGTGTTCTTTCACTGCCATTTATGAGTGAATATTCACAGATCATTTCCTTTCAAATATTTACTGGATTGTCTGTTTTCATGTTTTAAGTCTTCATTTGAAATAAGCAAGATAATTTTGAGAAAACGTTTTGATTAGAGCCAGAAGCTGTAAGTATTTCTCTATTTAATAAAATAGTGCTGCAAGATGTAAATGATTAAATGGAACCTGTTTTAGATACTTTAAATTGCATAACTTAAAATTACATATTCTTTCACAATCCCAGATGGAGCTAAACCTTGATATATTGAAACTCATATTTTTTGTTTCTCAGCCACTAAAATGACTTCTTTTTCCCACCCCTTTTTTCTCCAGTGGGATACAGTAGGAAATGGTCCTCCTTTTTTGAAAGCTAAAGTACAAGGATTAAGCCATTAGGAAAAGAGGTAGGTAACTTGGTTTGCAGTTTTATCTTCAGCCTATGGACTATTTGTTTAAAGCAGGATGCAGTCTTTAATTTTTTTAAAAGATGATAAAGAAATCATAAGTGATAAAGAAATCATAAGTAATAAAGCTGAAAATAGGAGGCATCAGGGTCAGGCAATGCGATTTAGGAGCATTGTGAATAGGAGTCAAGCTTTCATTGTACTTCCCCGTACTGAAAAGGTCAAGAGTGATTTTTGTTTAAAATTCTGAATGCTTTCTATTTGAATAATGAAAACAGGAAATGAAAGGTATAAAAAAATTCTGATTAATGCAAAACAGTTAGCATGTATGTTTTCCTTCAGCGCTGTAAAAAGGTTTGTGTTGCAAGAACAATATTATTTTCAGAGTTTATTGCATCTGTGTTCAATTTTGGCTGCTTTCCTTTCTGAAACACAAAGCTCAAGCTGCATTACTGTGCTGTGAGAATTCCATCAAAATTGAATGCAGCTATATATTTGCATCCTGGCTGTCTGGGAAGGAGGGTCACACGTTTACAATAAGTACAAAGCACTTTGATGTTCCCTTTTGTCCCTGAGAGGAGGGCAGACCGTGTGAATGGCTTTGATAGCTTTTTCATGGCAAGCTTATGCCAAACTAAACTGCAGACCCTGCTTTGAAGCAAAGTCAACAATGAGGGAACATAGATTTCCAGTTAAAAAAAAGATGAAATAAGTAAAAATAGAAATAAGGGTAGAAAAAGGAAAAAAAAATAATAATAAAAAAAAGGTTAAACAAAGCAGATAAATCCATAAGTAAGATTAATTTGTGATTTGGGATCCTGAGCATTGATTATGGCTTTCTTATGTTCCTGGGAATTTTTTGCAGTGCTACTGAATGCACTCTTTCTGTGTTGGGGTTGCTTTATTTTTTCTTTTTAAATCTGGTGAGCCATTTTCTTTCAAAATCCCAAGCCCTGCCTGATATTATGTTCCCAGCTGGAAGTTCTGTATCAACCTGAGACTATTTCCTCTTGGAACAGAAGTACACATGTTGTGGTTATGTTTTGATAATACATCTCTACAACTAATGTTCAGATGTTATTTGCTGTCCTTACTGTCATCTTGTTTGCAAGATGACAAAGGGATAAATTAAATTATATGGATTCTTTGACCTCATACATAATTTTTCAAGTGGTATTTTGACATTAGCTTGTAAAAATACTAGTGGAAATTAATAACAAAATTACCACCAGGAATTTTGAAAGAGATAATTTTGTCCACTAACTTGGAGAAAACTAGGAAAAAAAAAGTTTTGTTTTTAAAAGAAAAATAACCTTTTACTTAAGTAATCTAGTTAATATCTAGTAAATACTGTACATGTATGAGGTTTAAAAAAATTGTGATGATAGAAGAGAATGGTATACATTCCTTACTTAAAATGATATTGGCAGCTGAATCGTTGAACAGCAAAAAATAAACTGTTCAGTCCTCATCTGCTACATTGGAGTCTGGGGGAAGGAAAAAAAACCAAGGTAGAGGTAGATTTAGTATTATAAAGAACAACTGCTAAATACCTGCACTTCACCTCTCAGGACTTTGAGGGATGGGCAGACTGAACCACACACAGAAGCATAAGGTGGTCTTAGGGATAATACAAAGAGCATCATAAGACAGATGGCAGCACTTCCCTGCACCTCCCTCAGACAGATGAGCAGCCTTTCTTTGGATTTTTTTGTATTTCTTTAGAGTAAGGTGTCTGGAAATTCAGTTATGTTTGACTTGGGCTTTTCAATGCTAGTGGTTGTAAGAAATAGACATTTTGGTAATTCCACTGAGGTTATCAGAACTATGTCCTTGCATCAGCAGAATATGATTTAAATATTTGAACTCCAGAAAATCTTGTTAATCTCTTTTGTAGGCTGTTATTTGCTCAACACATTGTAGTAATTACACAAATTTTGTATACTGGTGTAGGTTTTTATTGACTTGGAAGCATTATTAATTCATATTTCATAACCTTAGCTCTGTTAAGATGAATGGACCCTAGCAGAAGGAGGAAAAACATAGAACAGATCAGAAAATCTTTGCTGTAACAATAGTATAGGTACAAAAAATAAATAGAATAGAAAGGCAAATATAGGACTGAAGACACGAGTCAGAATCATGCAAGTGAACAGATGCCTGCAATCAATATATGAAGAGATGGGTATTTAATTAAACAAACAAACAAAAAAAGTAGATTCAGCTAAAAATAACATCTGCAGAATTTATTTTATGGTACCAGAACAGCAGGTGTTGTTATGTAGCAGTAGCTTAACTCTGCTTTGGAAGTATTTTGCAAAAGTCAGATTGTGGCAGCACTACTTCAGCTGTCAAGTATCCTGCTCCAAAAGTGGTCCCATTAGCTTCACTCGAGCTCATGCCATGTTTCTGGTGATTTCAAAGGGAATAGTTGCTGCTGTACAAACTTGAGAACTCCATTTGAGTGTCAGCCAGCTAGAATGGACAAGACTGAGATCTTGCAGGTCCTCATGTATTTTTACTTTAAACATGGTTGTTACTGCTCTACAGAGTGGTAAGAGTTATCTTGAACCTCAAAAGATATGTATGTATTTAAATTCTTTCCAGTTTTGGAAAAATAAAACCAGCCAGACTTTCTTCTTAACTATAGTTCCTGCCACTTCATATTATTTAGATGAAAATTCTAAGACGTACCTTTTCTGTCTCCTGACTAGAACCTTCAGCCTTTTGCTTTTAAGAATAGAATATAGCCAAATGAAAATGATGACTTGAACTTCCACACTGCTGATACTGGATATACTTCCCTGAAATCAGCATCAAGGTCACAGGAAGCTACAGAAACCTTTAATTCTGTGGGTTATTTGTCTAAAGAAACCTGATGATTAAGAATTTTGTCCTTGATTCTGAAAGGAGGAGGATAGTGAAGGAGTTTAGTGATGTAATTTCTTCTCCTAATGAGGTATATGTGATTTCCTTTTGAGCTCTGCAGCAGCATTAGAAGGGACCAGTGGTGGAACTGGATTTCAGATGGTGTGTGGTAGATCATAAGCCTCTAACAAATTTTGGGATGGTGAAGCATACTGGTGAAGTGGTGGGACTGGCTAGCACAAGAGAAGTAGAGAAGTGAGGGGAAAGGAGCAGCTGGGAGAACTTGTGGCAGTAGCAAACAGGTAAAGCCAGCGTTTGCTCACCCCTTGCTCCAGAGGATTTTAGAAACACACTAAAGCAAGGTTTCACCTTGTTATCTGAGAAGCCCTTGGAACAGTCTCAAACTGCAGTACCAATGCAAGAGTTTGAGGATAAAACAAGAAAACGAACTGTAGCAAATCTAAGGTTAGCATGGCATTACCTTAGGGTCCTTGGGAAACAAAGAAATTAAGTGACTGAGTGAATGGCTGTGTAGCATGACCTTGCACTAAATCAGCCCTGATTCCAAGGAAATAAAAGGTGGTGACTGCAAACACCGCTTTTATTTGACTTTGTGAAGAATGCTTATATGATGCAACTAAAAGTCATGCAGAACTACACTGCTCATAAATGCAAGGTAATTAATGCACTTAAGGACAAGTTAAAACAGCTGAACTGATATATATGCTTTAATTCAGTTCTCAGCAGTTAGGAAAGACAGCTTGGAATTATATTCAAAAACCAGATAAGGCCCAGAGCAGGAAAGAACAGAATTGTGGAAGAGGGGAAGTTCTTAAAAGAAAGATGAAACCGACTCTTCAAATGGCAAAAAGCTGGTGAGGTGAAATATGATGGAGATTTAAGAAATCATGAGAGTATAGAAAAGGTGAATGGGGAGTGATTGCTCACTGTTTCTGACAATGCTGGCTCTGAAAGGTGCCCAATGCCATTATTCAAGCGGCAGATCTAAAGTGGAAAAATAATATCCCTCTTCCCCCTTGGGGAGAGGTTAGTCATTTAAACTTATGCTTTCTAGAGGTAGGGAGTCCAAGAGTATAAGAAAAAAGGTTGGAAAATCCAGTGTCCATTAGCAACTATAAAATCTTCCCTAAAACTGATTGTCAGATGCTTGTATGGTATTGGAAGGAGAGGTTTTTCTCCTGGCACATATTGCCCATCACAGTTTCACTTTTTTCCTGAACACCTGTGAGTAACTTGTTGGAGGCCAGGTAACAGGGTAAGTAAGCCTTTGTTCTGACAATGCAGAAGGGTTTCTCCATTCATATATCATAATTCTACTTAAAAATTTATGCATCCTGAAGAAAAAAAGTGTGACAAATTTCTCACTTAATCAGGGCAGCTTTCAGAGTTACAGCTGATGGGAAAAAGTTGTTCAAGTCCACTTTGAAGAAAAGCAAGGCCTGGCTTTCAGCAGTAGGCATGGATCTAATAGTTTTGGCTCTCTGCTGATATTTTGCTCTATAAGTGCCTGAATTACTTTGGTAACTGCATATGCTGTGAAACGCTGTGACAAAATGGAGCAAAAGCTGAAATTAAAGCTCTGCAAATTGCCTGGCAAAGGCAGGGACCTTGTTTACTGCGTTTGAATGCTTAGACCTGGCAGCTCTGAGCATCTCTGATCCAGATGAAATTGATTCACAGTGAGCCTGAACCATGCTGGTTATGACAGAGCAAGTCACTGGGATCAGTGTGTAAGTGCATCAGCTTTTAAAAGGGACTGCAGCCTTAGGAATAGGCACCAGCTGATCCAAAGTTTCCAGACCCATGGGAGTGCTCTATCTAAATGGTAGCTCAGTGCCTAATGTAATTTGTGTCTTTATCCCTGTATTCTAAATAACTGCGTCTCTAATTCTCTCCCTTTAACCCTGCCTCAGCATATATTGAAAGAAAAATCTCTCAATGCTGTTACTTTCTTTTCTTGTCTTCAATGGTGACTCAGAATACCTGAACAATAATCAAGTTGATTGCATCCAATCCTTAAATTTAGCAAAAGTTTAAGTTCTGGTAAAGCTGGTAGCTGGGAAAAAAAAAAAAAATTAGCCCTCTGCTACTTCTGTCTTCAATAGAATGGCTTGTCAGTGAACTTCAAAATAAGAAACTCTCTTAAACATTCAGTGTTCTCTGCCTGCCAAAAACCTGTTTGCATCTGGGGCTATGTGCCTGCTGTCATTCCACCCAGCTATATTTGAGAAATGATTTTTCCTGTAGCCTTCCATGCAGCTCTTCTCAATCATCTGTAACAATCCTACAAGTTCATGTGAGGACTCTGTTATTAGGGTAGGGGTTACACTATTATTAGGCTTAGGATAGCCAAAGATAACTATTAGAATGAAAAGATGTTCTCAGAATTAAACCAGCAGAAAACTGTAGTGACATCAGCTATGTCAAGACTTCTACTGTCACCTGGATCTACACTGGCATAAGAAAAAGCTTCTCTTTGTGGTTCTAAAATTTGTTAACAGACTGTAAACACAGGAACTCTAAACTATTATATTAATTTTTTGTAGACAATTCTCTCTGTATATTTGAATGTGTTTAGCTATTTCATACTATTTTTTAAAAACATGTTTATATTAGTGGTCTCGACTTAGGTAACTTAAAGTTTTTCATTTTCACAAAAATTATGTAATATTCTTCTGCATTCTATGATTTGCTGTTATAATGTTTACAAAGTCTATTTTCCTGAACCTATCCTGCTAAATCAGGCTTTTGCATAGAGGCTTGCAGAAGAAAAGTTAAGTACAGGTTTATGCTAACATGCGGTTAATTTGCAGGCTAAATGTTGAGATAATATTTCAAATGAAAAAAGTAGAGTCAAAGAAAATACCATAATGATGGAAAAACTGAATAGAATTTTCTTTTGTTTTGTCTAATGATACTAAAGACACATAACATTTCATATATTGATTCTACTGCTCTCTGTTTTCAACAAAGATGTAACTTTGTAGTAATCTTTAATTTCTTTAATTTGCTTTCTGATAATTGCATTAAGATGCCTATGTTGCCTTATTCTCTGAACTAACTAACCAAAGAATATTTTTTAATTGATGGAAGGTATACTGCAAAAATTATTTAAGTCATTATTATCTACTAATGAAAAGCTGGTAAAATACTTAAAATACATGCCTTCTCTAAGATCTGCTTTTATATAATGATATTTTTGAAACACATTTCAAATATGTTTTGGAGCATATTTCAAAAACAAATTTTTTTCCTTGATGCTTATCTTGTATTTTTCAAATGTGATATTTTTTAATAAATGGCCACTGAATAGTATTTTCAGAAAAACATACTTTATTCATATTAGAAACATCTACATTAAAGTAATGTAAAGGTGATCCTCAGGATAGCCAGTCTCATTAATTCAATAATAATAGATGACATAAACTCTTATTCATCAGAAAAATGGATTTAGAAATTTGTCTGTATTGACCAATTCTTCTGTTTAGTATGCTTTTTTATTCAGTTGAAGTTGATTAACTTAGACCATCTGAAACAAGCTATAATAGTATATAGTAAGCAATACTAATGTTTAAGTTTGGTTTTGTTTTTTTGTTTTAGTTGTTTGTTTGTTTGTTTGTTTGGGGTTTTTTTAATATTTTTTGCTTGCAGCAGCACCCAACAGACCAAGTGTAAAACTGATGTAAAATTGTCTTTGTCCTCCCATAGCTTATTCCTTAGGAAAGAACTGTGGAGCTCCACAAATCAAGCAAGAGAGCAGAAGTCATGAAAAGCAGGTTTTGATTTCCTAGGAGGGTGTGAGTTACTAGTGCTGTGGTAGTATATAAACCTGTACCTTCTTTATAAAGAATGTTTTTTTTTCTCTCTGAAGAATTTTTAGAAGCTGGGAGTTGATCAGAGAAGCAGCTGGTGCCCCTCACAGCTCAGTGTCACAGTTAGGGTGTGTTTGGAGTCTCCTGCTGTGCTGTATGAAAGTCGTGTTCACCTCTGAAGGCAGGAACTTGTTAACACCTGGCCCTGCTGAATGCTCCCTCACGCAGCAAAAGGACAAAGGTTTGTGCACCCCTTCACTGAGGCCAGTGAAAAATCAATTTCCCACTTGTCACACAGTGGTCTGTACCTATGATGTATAGCTGAAAACCTCAGCACAGTATCCAAAAGGGGATATTTGTGTCCCCTGATGTCATTCTGGCCAGGAATACATCCAGCATCCCTGATTCCCAGGGAGAGTTCTGCCCAGAAGTATTTCACACACACTCTACAAAGCCTCTGCCAAATGGGACATCCCAATATTTCCTGCTCTCACATTCTATTGCTGTGCTGGCCCAGCTCAGCAGGTACCAGTAGCTCTCAGGGAAGTGAATAAACACAACCTGCTGTCTCTGGTAGAAGCACTGCCATGTCCTTCTCTGCTCCAAATCCTGATGTGCCTAATCTGTGGAGCAATACCAAAAAATAACATGGAATCTTGCTGCCTTTCCCCATGTTTGTCATTTGGACACACAGACATATTATCTACACACATGCTTGTGCCCAGGGAGAAGACAAGGAGAAGGAAGATTCCATATCTGAAATTATATTTACATTGAGGATTGTTCTGCTTTAAATAAACTACTTCTCACATTTGAGGTTGACCCCTGGTTTTAATCTAGAGTTGTTTGTTCATATGTTTGTGTGATCTTCCAAGGACTTCTTGTATGTTGCTTTCCCTTCAGCTAAGAATAAACATTTGTTCTCTTCTTTTAGTAATGGTATAAGAAAAAAATAACAATATTATATATTTATTAATTTATGATAAATCCTGGATTTATTTGAGGCCTAAGCTTTCCAAATTAATCATGCAGCAGATGTTGTTTTTTTGTTACCTACAGTAGGAGTCAGGCTGAATGACTACAAGAGGTGAAGAGGTAGAATTAACTATGGATTGTACCCATCTTTCATCCTACCCCTCAAGCTATTTTTGTCTGTATGGTCATAGGCCTACAAATGTGTAATGGAATACTGCCCTAAGCTGCAGCATTTAATAGAATATGATTACATTACAAGCTAAGAAGAATTTCTAAAGACTAAAAGATTTAATCTCATGTTGCTGAAAGGTAGGGTTTAAAACACAGTTGGATATGTTTGTATTCTGTATTTTTTAAAAAGCTGGCTTGTTTGCACTATGAGGAATCTTTAAATTAATTGAAGTGAATATTCACTGGAAATATATTAAAAATATCAGTATGTTCAGTAATTTATGAACTAGTTCTACCTCTAAATTCTAATCATTTCTGCAGAATGCTTTTATTATAGACAAGTTACTAAATGCACTTTATCAAATCAATTCATTGCTTTTTTCTAATATTTTTATTCTTTTGCATGTGTTGAACAATGATTATAGTGCAGTTAACATAAAAAAATATATTAATAACCATTATGCAGTAAATTATACAGGTTACAGAATTAGAACTGTTCAGGCAGTGGATTTAAAAAAAAACTTCTTAAGCAGTATTCATTCACCTTTTAAGATTGTATTTAGTCATGGATTATTACTAGCTGAAGCTTTCCTGCATTCTGTTCTTAAAGCCTATAATTTCCTGCTGATGAAGTTAGCAATTAAAATAAAATTCTAAGGTGCTCACAGAGACAGACTGAGGAGTCCATGAGAAGAGTATTTGGTCTCTACGAATAAATTGCCTTCTTTTTTGAATTGTCTACCAAGTAGCTTGAAGACAGTGAGGTGATTTACACCTATGATTCAGCTCCTGTGATGTAGGAACTAATGTATGATTTGTATGTTATACATAATACTTCCCTGTCTATACAGGGATTGTATCCTATACAAGGACAAGAGGTAAAGGCAAAGGCTGTATCAGAAATGAGCATCTGCTGCTTCATACAGCAAAGGAGATTTTTCACAAAGTTTATGACAAAATATGCTACAGAGCCAAGCCTTGCTCCTCCAGTCATTGAATGTGAAAGTGAACAAAACCAGAGGTTTAATTATCCCTATCTCAACCATTTTAAATGAAAGCAGTATTTTCCTACTTAATCTTGTTTGTGTTTAAAGCTTCTTCCCAGCCATGGGACTGGACACCTTGCTGATTCACAGGAGAATCTTGTTTTACTTTTTCATTTTAATACTCTGATTCTTGGGTACAGTCAGCTGTTATCCCAGGATGCTCTGACTTGCATCTAATCTCTCAAAGTCCCCACAAATATGTGAAACAAGTAGAGGTTCACCTCTGTTCTGAGAGATCTTGCTGAAAGGAGGAAGGAGAACCAAACCCTCTGTGTGTCGATGCTGTGTGCCATTTAGCTAATATAAATGATCCAGGAGCAGAATTTGTTCCTTGGCAAAAAGGAAAGGCAAAAACATGAAAATAATACTTGCCTTGGACTTCATGTTCTTCTGTATGGCAAACTAAATTGCACATGCATGACAGTTCTAAAATAAGAAAGGAAATGCTTTGTTATCTATCCTGAAACAAGGTTTAATTCTTTGGTATATTACCATTTTTAAATTACATTTATAACTTCAGTTATGGAATTCAATTTTAATAAATTTATTAAATTTTACCAATACATTTTTATACTTGCTAAACTTTTCACTTATTAATGACAGCATGGCTGAGGATTACTCACTGTTGCTGGTTAATTTTAGAAGCTTTTTTTATTCTGCTGATACATTTTATCATAACGAGTCTGTGCTTTATCTTGAAAACACATCACTTAAGAGTTTTGGTGAGGTCATCCTTTAATGACTACTTATACAACAGTTCTCTCCAAGCTTTTGCAGCTTTGGTCTTAGAACACACAACCTTCTCTGATCTACATTGTTTATAATTGTAGATTTTCCCTTTTTCCCTATCTGCTCTTCCTTCACAGCTTCCTTATTCCTTTCTTGTGACTTTATTTCCTGTAAACCTTGAGCTGGTCACGTTTTATTTTGGTGCTCTCTTCTTTTTTTTTTTTTTTTTTTTTTGTTTTGGGTTTGTTTGTTTGTTTTTTTTTTTTTTTTTGTTTTTTTTATTATTCTCCTCCATCCTTGACTCTACCAAGAGCTTCAGAAGTTGCACTTTTTGTTTCCTCATGCTAGCAGAGAAAGCATCCTGCATTAGGCTTTTCCCATTTTCTGGTCCTTAACTGAGCATCTTCCTCATGTCTGAGGCTGACAATAATAAAGCTGTTTAGATGGAGTTCCAGTGAAATTAAAACGAGGAAGGGCATAGACTTAACCAGATTAGGGAAATGTTTATAATTCTACCTATTCTAAAAAATTACATGAAAAGAGTTTTCTTTCAGAGAGTTTGTTGGTGATTTGAAATTGTATGTCTGTGTAGAGCTTCTAAAAGTTTTTTAGATTTATTTTAATTTTAACATCAAAGAAGGACGAAAAAGTCCCATGTTTTATAGCTATAATAGACACCCATGATAAAGTTATCTGGAATTTAGGAAAAGTGTTGAAGACTTTTTAGTTGTGCACCTGTAGAAAATATTCTGCTTTTTATAGTATGTTTGTATATAGAGTAATCCAATAGTAATCCTATGTAAGCATCATTCCTTTGCTTGATTTGTGTAGGAATGTTGAGGTTTTGTGCTATGAGACTTCCTGTACTTGGTAGTTAAAATGTGTCAAAATGTTATTTCAAAACTGACTCAATATATGATGCAGCATTGTAATTTCTAGTTTGGTTTTTTCCTTAGAAACCTCTGAATATTCAGCTCTTTTATGATGGCAAATGTATAGCTCTTTAGGATTGCTTTATCTGAAAGATGCAACTATTCCAAAAGTTTAAATTATCAAATAAGTGGGTTTTTAAAAATTCTGTTGATTCTGAAATGATTATTTTTTTCTTGAATACTTTAATATTCTGGAGAAGATTTACACTTGTGGCAAATGCTGAGATTGCACACTCTGTAATACAGTTAAAACTACTTTCTTATGAGCCAAATGCAATTCTATTCATTTCCAAAAATGAAAGCTATTAAATATTTACAAGCAGAAAATTGAGATTGAAGAACAGCAAGGCAAGTTTTTAAAAGATTTTTGGTGCCTAATTCCAATTACTGCTTTCGAAAAAAATCATACTTTGTGTTGTCAATATATGTAAAGTAATCAGGATAATTATATTATGAAGATTTACATGCCCTTTATATTTTGTTGTCAATTGTTTTGGCTCCCTGAAAATAAACTTTGAGTGTGTTTCTACAAAACAGAGACATGTTAAACCAAAACTGTCTTTTTTGAATCCATAAATTGCTCTCCTGACTGCTACCAGACATACTAGAAAAACAGTCAATTTCATTCACAAACAGATCATTAGGAAGACCTGGTTTGCCTTATTTAGATTTAAGGAATATCCTGTTTTATGTGCTGCATGAGAATGACTTCTATTATATAAGCAACCCTCCTGTGGTGAATCTAGAAAGTTAAAAACATCAAGTCACTTTTTGTTGAAATAACCAAAGATTGAGAAGTGCAGAAATAAACTAACTGCATTGCTGCAACATTGGGGTGTTGCTGCTCAGATTGGTGTGTTTGTTTTTTATAATCGAAAATAACATCATTTTCTTCTATGGAAAAGATTAAGAAAAATACCTCAGATTGATGGAATTGCCTGCATTTTACATGTTATTGAAGGAAGTTATTGTTCAGGCAACTTAGATTACTCTGAATCAAAGGAGTTCCACAAAGAGCTTTGAGAGAAAATGTAGAAAATCATGATTTGTGCAATTAAGGGAAATTTTTGTGAAATGCAGTGAGAAGACACACTTTCTGCCTTGAGGATGTTTCAGGGTAAAGAGAAATTAGAGGTTTCCTAGAGGCCCCTAAGTACCCCACCCCACCTCCCCAATACTTATGTGCAGGATATTTATTATACCCATTATTTCTGGATCCTTTAAGTAAGGTGAAACAAGGTAAATTTTTGTGGAGAGAAATGAAAGAAGCGAGATACATCCAGATTCTGTCACCTTTATTGGTTCTGAGTATCAGGGGAATGAGGGCAGTAGACCTTAGCATCGTGGCTAATGAAATACATAAAATGGAGTGTTAAAAGGGTAATGCTTTAAAAACCCCCAACCAACCAACCAACAACAACAAAAAAATGTGATTTTGTAGCTCCTTTCATTTTAAAAGCCAAGTGGAAAAAAAGAAACTCTTCAAAATGCTCAGGCTGGGGCTGACAGAGGGAGAAGTTTTTTGGGTGAGGATTTCAGGAGACTCAGGAGGCAGCAGGGGGATTTGCAGAAGCACTGTGCTACCTGGCCCTGGGCTTGGATGCTCTGGGAACCTCCTGCTTCTCACTCCAGAGGAATGGCTTGGTTTGTGGAATGTAAAAATAACAGAGTATGTGCTTAAATTTCAATTCATTAAACAGCTCCCAGCATGTTTAAAATTATCACAGGAGTGTAATAATATTTACTAACATTTTTGTGTTAAATATTCCACCATTCTTGTTTTTCCTTGGCGTTGAACATATTGAAGTTACTTTCCTTTCATTGCCTCTTTCTTCACCTGAATGGATTAATGATTATATACTTTTTTCCATCTGAAGTTGGTTGTGTAGTCAAATGTGAAAATTCTTAGGGTCTTTGTGGCTGGTTAATCTTTGTTAGAAGAGGTTAATTTATTACAGATGATAGCTCAGTCTGCGTTTTGCGGGGAAAAGAAATTGCAAATAATTAATACTAAGTATGTCTTCAACTCCATAAAAAAGTGTAGCATTTTCCAGTATTAGCACTTGCAGATAAAGGAATTCTTATGTGTATAGGACATTGGTTTACACAGAAGCTTGTTACTTTCACAGATGGTTACAATATTGCTGAATTTTTTCTGATAATTTTTCATGCATAAATTTATTAAGCATATGTCAGGGAGGATAGTTATTTTTTTATTTTGTGTATTTGTCCTCCATTGTTAAGGAGAACAGAAGATATATGCCTGTGATAAGGAGCCATTTTGCAGTGGAAAAATTCAATTTGCTTGGTATATACATTATGTGATTTATAACAAGTTTCATGACAAGTATAGCTACTGGCTTGACTGCTGTTTAAAAAAAATCAGTTCATTAATCAATATTCATTTTTCATACAAAAACATTATTATTTTTAGGCATCTAAAGGCCATGAATACCCAAGAGTCAACACATTATTAAAACTGTTGAGTGTCACACTCATCCATTTGTTTCAGTTTAAAGGCTGACAAAAAATTTCTTCTGGAGTAACTGGATCAGAATTCAATGTGCCTGTTTGCAACAACAGAACACCATAATGATAAAGTGCAAGACTATGTAATAGAAACGAATGAAGTGTAAAATAAAATAATAGAATAACATGACAAGCTAAATGCTTTCTGCAATGCAGTATTCTTGAAAGTGAGTGCATCATAAAAAAAAAGTTACTTTCATGTTTCCTAATTTCACATAGGAGATATTTCTGATTTATAATCTACCTCTTTGAACAATATTTTGTTGTTTATCTGGTTTAGCAGATCTCTGCATCTGGAGTTCAGGATTTAGTAGCCATGCTAGCTGCCATGAAATAAATCTTAACTCAAATATGAAGCAGTTCAGGACTAAATATTTTGTATTCTCTCTTGTAATACATTCACTATATAATTTGTAGTGCATTTGCACAGTTTCAAAAGAGAGGCTTAAAATCTCTCTGGAATTTCAACTTGCCAGCTAATTTCAAGCACTCCGAAGTTCAACATGTATTTTCTGCACCATGCCATGTTGAGGGACAAGCTTCAGTCTGCAAAGGTGAGACCGAAAAAACACAGTAGGCTAAAGAGTAATGGAGGAAATGCTGTGCAAGTTGGAAAAGATCTACAACCCCACCTTTACTTTACTAGTTTTGAGATCACCACTCTCTCTTTACACCCAGTTAAATTGTGGTCAGCCTGCACAATTAGCCTACAATTAAGGAAATGAGGCGATCTTAATAAGTGAGCAGACCACTAGCCCTGGAGCTCTTCCACCCCCATTTGTGGCAGTCAGCAGTGGCACTGCCTCTTGCAGATGGAAATTTTGTGCTTCCAAACACTTGCAGCTCCACAGCAGGGCAGAGTGAAGCACAAGTGACAGTCACAGGGGTGAGGTTTGCCTGTTTTGGCAACACTGTGTATCTGACCCTCCCAGACAGATTTGGGACCTGCCAAAGCAGTACATGGGCAATCTGGAGGGGGCAGGGGGCAACGAGGAGACTTCAGAAGTCTCCCCTACTTCATGTTTAAGATTCTCTGTGAATGAGCAATGAGGAATTCTGGTGAAAACCAAATTTGTTTGCCACCCAGAGCGATTTTCTCATCCCTCTTCCCATCTCTTTCTCCTCTCTGAAATGGCAAACCATTGGTTATGTGGCATTGTGACTGGGCCTAAAATAGTGGGGATTCCTTCCCTAGCAGCCACAGGTGGTCATCCTGTAAGTCAGAGATTTGATTACCCATATCATTGGCTTAGCTTGCATAGCTGCAAGTGCTATTAAAGGTAATAAAATTATCCAACCTTTACATCACTGTGCTGTGGGCAAAGGATATTGTTCTCAGCAATCAGCATTTATGTCCAACCATTTAACACTGGTGAAGCTGTGCTAATGGTTTTCTGTGACATTTTTGAAAGGACAACCATTAGATCAAATGAGCAGATATGTACCTAGAAAAATGTAACATTCAAGTATTTGGGGAGAAATGGAATTACCAACTTTGTTATCAAATTAAATTAGTAAACAAGGCTGTGCAGGTCTCGGGTGCAGAAACAGATCTCTGTCTCTTTCTTTTCACAGTTCAATAATTCTCTGCTGTGGACTGAAATTGGAGCTGATGGTGTGATTGGATTTGCAGAATGATATAGTTTGTAGGGCTTCAAATTAATACAAGAGTGAAATGAAATTGCAAACAGGTAGACAAAATACGCAAGAAAGGCAATTCATTCCTTTAATTACAAGCAGTATGAAGGAAGAAGAGGGCTTTATGGATGGTATTATGGACCACTCATATTGCCCCTGGCATATGTGATAATTCTACCAGGGGTGGGCATCAGCTCCAGGGAAAGGTACAGCAATGATCCTCTCATCTTATTGCCTGGAGTCATGCATTACCTGTACTCAGAGTCTGCTCACTCCCTTTGAATAAAAATTGCTTTCTACAATTATTTTTAATATCTGAAGGACATAATGTCCAAGCCATGGCCTCTTCCTACCTAAGTAAACATGGTAAACACAGTGTGTTGGATCAGAATGCTTGTGTGATGCTGGATGTTCATTCTGGTTATTCCACATTCCCTGAAAAATCTAATATCCAGTGTATGCCTGCCAAATCCTAAATAATTATTGTATGTTATAGAATAATGTT
The DNA here is from genome assembly GCA_026413545.1 of Cichladusa arquata. Lineage (NCBI taxonomy): Eukaryota > Metazoa > Chordata > Aves > Passeriformes > Muscicapidae > Cichladusa > Cichladusa arquata. Next base: position 7,142,211 of record JAOTQP010001652.1, read on the forward strand.
TTAGATCACTGAAGGTTTGCTCTTTTCTATCAGTGCAGATAATTGAAATATTTAAGAGTACAGGAGTGACATAAATAGTGTTCATTACAGAAAAATCTAATTTTACCTATATGAGGCAGTCAGGATTATGGTTTGATTTGGAGTCTCGTCCTACTTTTATTCATTTGACTTTAGCAGAAATCACCTCCTAGTCATTATTTAATCCTGAACACTAGTAGTACTGCTAAGGTCAGCATGTATTCCATAGAAACTGAAGTTAATGCTAGGAGTGAAAGTTCTCAGAAATTACTTTTCAAGTGTTAGCGAAATAAGTGAGGAAAATGATTACCACCATATCAATTTGTAACTTTTAAAGCACTTAGAATATGTAAATATAAAGCCATAAAATATGGCTGTTAATACCATGACTACTAAGTATATATGATAATGTAATTGAAAGGTCAAAGAGAAGACCTCTTCTTGCAAATGCTTAAATGAGAAATCTTTGCTCATGAATTATTCTTTTTAGGTGAGCAGGAATGGGCATTTCATTAAGTAATGCTCATGGGAATAAGCACTGCAGGATCAGACCTTTAGTACTTCAGTGTACTAAGCAGGAACTCTATAATGTCACTCTGATAAATTTTTTAATCAGTTTTTCGTGATGATCTGGTTAGTTCCCAGAGCAACTGGAATAGAAATCAGTCCAATTCCAAAAAGCAGTGCAGATCTGCTTCAATTACTGGGCCATAGCATTAGTCTTGGTTGTAGTACCAAGTTGAACACTCCACACAGCTGAAAAGCAGCTGATTCATGATCCATGGGAAATGATTCCACCCCACAGGCTGTTTTAATGTGGAACTATCCTGGTGATAAAATATAAATCTGGTGTCTTCACTGCTGCTTAGATTTCCATCTATTTTTCTAATGACTCAAGCCTTCCTGTTGGGTATTTCATCCACTTCTAATGTTCTAATGTTGAAATCTTGGCATTTGAATTTGAGCCTTCTGTCCACCCAAATGACTGGAAGAGTGTTCTGTCTTCTGCCATTTTCTATCTGTGAATCTCTCTTGTCCAGCAACTTTGGTCACATTTGAAGGCAACAAGAGTACGGAAAGTGTGAAGGGTTTGGAGTTTTTTCTCCTCCTGAATCCTTGGGATTAAGAAAAAAAGCAGAATTCTTTGTTCAGTATCCAGATAGTAGTTTTGTGTTTGCTAAATTCTGATGAAAGGTATCAAAATTCATATATTGCTCCAGATGTATAATGCAAAAATAATTTGAAGATTTTGCTGGCTTTATCCTGAGGTAAGCTATGAAGTCGGATTTTGCTTTCACTTGTGTAGATACAATATTACAGAAACTCAGTCTAAATCTCCAATTAAAAAATGGAGAATGGTCAGATTTATATTTCAGATTTATGGAGCAATCAATAGTGGGTTTCTTAGGAAAATCAGTAATTAACCCTTCTCTCTTCAGTCTGGTCCCATCATCTTTAAAAAAAGCATTGTTAAAATAAAAGCATTATGGGCTGCCATACTGTTCTTGATGGCCATCCTTCAGGACAGCTCTAGGAAGAAGCAGATGTGATTTTTGCATGTCAGTCTCCTCCATAAATGCTAGAAGGTTTTGTCTTCAAATCAAAGAATTGCCCACAAATCTAGAAAGGTATCAGGACAATACAGAGAGTTAAAAAGAAGACACAAATGAAAAAATGGCCCAAACTAGGTCTTTACAACTTTGGATTGTGCTTTTCTAGCCATGCTTGGCTTTCCTTTGGGAGTAAAAACTTGCATGTAAAAGGTCAGGTTTTTCATCTGTTGAGATCAATGGTGGGCTGTCCACTTACTTCAGTAAACAGTGAATCATGTCTCAGATTTCCACAGCTGATGATGGTGTAAAAATAGGCTTGCTCTCTCAGACTGCAGGAAATAGGAAATACCTCGGTCAAAGCATCACCCTGTCACAAAAAACAACACCACCAACAACAAAAAAATCAAAGAAAGCTCAAACAAACAAACAAAAAAAACCCCTAATTGCAGAAAAGCAGACCAGAAAAGAAGATGAGGTTTCTTGGGAAATAGTTGCTACTTATCTTAGAGCAGAGGTGAAGAAATGTGAATATAATTCTGGTTGGTCAATACTGGGGAAGAGCAGCCTGTGCTCCACATGTGATGAGCCTGGCTCTCACAAGTCAGCTTGCTCAATGTGCTGCTGCTGCTAATGAAACCAGGAGTGCTCTGTGACAGCAATATGCCACAATTCTTATTCCTTCTGGCTGCAGAGGAGAGGGTAGCATTTCACACTGGGTGCCAGTCCTTATCCTGGGATGATGTGGAGAGCTGCAGGGATGTGCAGAACAGCTCTGAGGCAGGAAAGAATCGAGGACAATTTAAAGCAAAAAGGTGTGTGCACATGCACAGGCTTCCACCAAACACTGGCATTTATATTCTTTAATATTGAGATTTATTGTCAACTCATAAATTTGGCCTATAGCCTAGCCACAGTCAATACTCACATCTTGAATCAAGAACTTGTGATGGTCAAAAAATTAACTGGTACTACTTCTTAAAACACTAGTCAGGGCTGTATATGAAAATAATATTGCACTGGTACTTGCCAAGTTGTATTTTCCACTTAAAGTGCATTTGATACAGCACTACACATATGCCAAGTAACCAAATCATTATTTTATTCTTATGTTGAGGTATTTAGACTTGGCCTATGATGGGTGTGGATAGTGTGGGAAGGACCCCTTTACAGGCAATAAAGTGTGGTTTCAATATTTATTTTGGTTTTGTGGTTTCCTTAGCCTAGAAAGAATTCAGAATGAAAATACACAGTTCCTTTTCATAAATGCAAAAACATAACAATTACATAGCCAATTATTTAGTAAAGATTAGGCTTTTAAAAAATATCTTTTGTCATATAGTTTGTCAAAGGAGCTGTAAGATGAAATATGATCAAGAGCATTCATAATTTGAAACCTACTGAATGTTGAATGCTTTGATTTATAATTGATGCTTTAGATACATAATAAGTGTGAAAACTTCAGATAACTATGGTAGTTTACACACAGACATAAAGGATTGTGCACTAAAAGCTCTATTTTAATGGACCTGATCCTGTCAAAATATCAGCAAGGAAGAAATAATGCTGCTAAATACTGAATTCTATTTCACTCCACTGATGAAATACTCCGAGGACAACAGAGCTTCTTCACAGAGAAGCAGCTTCACCCTCTTTTCCAAAGAAGTCTAGCTGTGCTTCATAATTAAACAATCAATACCATGCCTTAGAGGTCTGTGATAAAGCAGATCCCATTTTATCACTCAAGATACCCCAACTGGCTGACAATAACTCTTTAGTGGGCATATGACAGAGAAATTTGGGGTTGAGTAAGAGTTCTGGTGTTTGTGCCTGTATTTCACTTTTTCTTATATTCAGGGCATTAAAGCTGAAATTTATGTATCCTCAAATGGAACATGAACAGTTCTGTCAGAGAGGCAGGTTAATAACTGAGAACAAAGGGTACCAAGAGAGATTTGAAACTTAGATGGGGTGGGGAAATGGGACCATTGGTGCACCTATCACGGGTCAGCTGGGAAGTGAGACTTCCCAGTAGCAAGGCAGGGAAAAGATCTGAGGAGCTGTGCATGGAAATGCAGCAGATTCACCAGCACAATGTGAGTTTCAGAGGGAGAACTGCAGGCACAGCTAAGGCAGTTCAAGAGGCCAGGCTGGTCCTCGTTGCTGAAAACTCCAAACCCAGTGCAGAGCACTAATTAGTAGTAGGCTTGGCGTGGCATTCTGCAGTCTGTGTTTTTGAAGGTTTCCTCAAAAGTTGTTATATTCAAAGGATGGAAAAGCTTCAGTAAAAAAAAAAAAAAAAAAAAAAAAAACAACAAAAAAAAAAAACCTCAGCTTTTGATTTTTAGCTTAGTTTAAAACTCAGCCCTTTACAATGTTACTGAAAATGAAGAGCATATTTCTAATAGAAGAGCTAATTTTTATTAAAATTCTGGTGTCAGCAGAACACTTCATCCTCACAGACAGAAATGAATTAGTAGTTCACAGATATTTATTCTAAGTTTCCAATAAATACTTGGCAAAAATTCAATAATGTTCATTAAATACATAAATGGAAAAATTAAAAATAAAGATTTTTTCCCTTGTGATTTATTATATAGTGTTTTTGAGAAGCAAAGTTGAAGAAAGAAGTCGCTATCTGGCAGAAAAAGTATTACAGAAATGTTAATTAAATTGTATAATCATAAGCAAGCTAGTGAGCAGGAAAAAAGCTCCCCTGCTTAGAACTGGAAGCCACATTTATTCTGGCTGGATGCTTAAAGATGTGAAAAGATTCTTTTGGATATTAAAGTGAAATTTAAATAAAGCACATGGAGCCGTATTGCTAGGCACTTTTCTTTTTGAATTGACCAAGTGAGGAAAACCAATTAGGAGGTCTTTCACAATTAAGAAGCTGGAAACAAGCACGGGGAGGCTTTAGCAGACACACCTGTGGCACAATTACATTATGGAGTGATTACAGAAAAGGTGAGGTGGTGCACAAGGAGCTGTTGTCACTGTGGCTGGTAGGAGCAAATTGGGAAATTCCTTGGAAGAGTGCAGGTGATGAGTTGTAGGACAGCTCAACACCTGTGGCTGGGGTTAAAGCCAGAAGCTTTTTGCTTTTGTGCTTGAAAAATAGTTTGCCTATTTCATTTTGTTCTACGCAGTGCTGGGCTATGGATGCTGTGTTTCTTCTGTGAGTCTTGAATATAGATTTGAAAGGCATATGAAAATTTTAGGTCTGTCTTAAAAAACCCAAAGTCCTACCCACACACAAAGCAAAAAACAAAATCAAGGGGAAAAAAAAAAAAAAAAACCAAACCAGACAAAAACTTTGATTTCTGTAGCTCATGATAAAATTACATCTATCTTTTAAAAGTGCATTCCCATCAGTGTAATGAGAGTCTATTTCTCTGCAACAACTGCAACACTCCTCAGCCCCAATTTGCTTAATTTCATGTAGCTTTTAAGTAGCAGTGAGCTTTACTTTAGGGAAAAAAACATACAAACACAAACCAAACCAAACCCTCTCTTTATATTGTACTTAAAGATGGTTATTTACTTTAAACTGTTATATTAAAAGGACTCCTCAGAAGGGTATTCTTCTGCTTCTGGACACCTGGTTAACATTAAGAACATTTTAGCAGAGTTTTGTGTGGGGAGACAGAGCTTACTCTGAGAATTTAATCAAACATTAGGCCAGCCTTAGATGAGTAGCTCAGCTGCACACACAAATATTCCTCGGCAGGATTATGGTAGTTCTCTCTAAGAAGGTACATAGCTTTCTTTTTCACATCACAGGGTTTTGTAGCACTTTTTAATAATAAATATTCCTCCTCTCTGAAGGTGTTGCTTTATGCAGCAAGAGCTTTCAGATCAGCATCATTTCTTGGCAGTGACTGCTGGTGCTGTGGTTTTAATAAAAACAGTATCAGAGGAGCGTGTTCTGAAGCACATTTTGTAAAGTGAAATGGCATAGGCACATTCTGCACAGGCTCTTGTTTTCTAAAACTTGACATTTGTAGAAGTTATTTGAATAGTTTGAATGAGCTTACTGATCCATTCACAAGGACTTCTTGTCTCATCTAATGTGAGGGATATGTTTGACAAATCTGGTGGGAAATGAGTCTCAACCTAAAGAAACTCTTGGGTTTTTGTTGGGTTTTTTGATTTTTTTTTTTCTTATGATGAACTGAGGGACTGAGTAACATTGTTTTTGCTCATTTTTGAACACCTGTTAGAGAAGAAATGAAGGGGGCAAATTTTTCTTTTACTTGTTTCTGCAAAACAACATTAAATTTTTATACACAGAACTGGTGCCAATTTCGGCCACAATATTCCCAAAATTGCAGCCATGGAAAAAGCTGGTAATTGGTGACAGAGTATGCAGTGGCAGACTTCTCTTGTGGTAGAGATTGCTGCAAAAGGAAGAGTTGGAGGATATTTTG
>JAOTQP010001652.1:7153777-7165415 GCA_026413545.1 Cichladusa arquata
TTTTTTTTTTTTTTTTTTTTTTTGCTTTTTCAGTACAGATTTTCCTGATGAATTAGTAGCTGTCATCTTTGTTTTTTTGGAAAGAATCTGGGTTTCCAATTTGTTGGTGCGTGGATGTCTGAGTGAGCAGTGGTGTTGGGCAGGATCTTACAGACCATAATTTCTGGCAGATTTGGACACTAATGTCTTGCCATACTAAATTGTGGGTTACCTTCACTTAATGCAGTGAATTGGGAAAAGCATGGCTAAAACCTGTTTCCCTTGGAGAAAAAAAATCTACATCCTGTTCAGGTTATCAAAATACAATTAGATAAGTTAATATTTCTATGCACTGGAAATGCTTCATTCAAACTAAATAATAATATTGCATTTTAACCTTCTTTAATGCCTTATCTATCTGTGGTTAATTTATAAGTAGTTCATTGAGACAGAGGTTGTATGCTGAGATGACTAGACAAAACACTGACACTTCTAAAGACACCTTTCAAGTGAAAGTGTGGGTGTTTCTCTTGTCTTATGAGACTGTTTCTTCCTTTTTTAAGACTAAAAATCTCACTTGAGATGAAGGACAAGGAAAAAAATTACTCACTTTAGGGTATTCCTGAATACATAAATACAAATAAGGCAGGCCTAAGCAACAATTTTAATGCCAGTATGATTTTTTTTTAGCTGAACAAAGCAAGAGCATATGTAGGTGCTTATAGTGGTGATACATTGAAATGGGTTAGTAATGAGACTTTTGTAAAGGAAGTACTAATGTTCATGTTTTCCTGAACCAGAGTCAACAAAGATGTAAACATTAGTGTCTACACACAGCTCCATTACAAAATATGCTGATTTTCCTTGTCTGATCTGCCTCCTGCTGAGTTAAAGAGGCAGCTCTAAGGTCAGCATACAAAAATCCTCATGCATGATACATTTATTTAATGTCTTTACTGCTAAAATCTACCTACATTTCTTAATTCTTTTTGGTTGGCAGAAAGTATCCTGAATAAAATCCTTCCCTCCTTCTGTCTAATAGAAACAAATTCTGAGGTTCTCTTGTTTAACAACTGTGCAACCTCTTGCATCGAGATTAAACACTTTGTTTTGTCCCCAGGCAGTTGTATATTTATTACTCTTGAGGCAGTGCTATTTGAAATAAATGGAATTGAAAGATTCTGAGAAATGGTTTCTGAAACACATATATTGAGTTATTCTCTCCTATGTGAGCAGAAAATGCTTCTGATGTTTTTCCCTGCACCCTTGCAAAGGAAAATAGCTGATATAAAAATATCACATGATGGGGTGGTGAAAAGGTAAGCATTTTTATCCTCAGTCACTGAGGCTTTTTGCTGCTTATTGTCCTGAAAATAATTAGGTTATCTTTATGAAATGTATTGCTATTCACTAAAGATAACATAGGTAGGGGCATAATAAAGGACAAAATAAAAGATAAAAGGAAAAAGTCTCTCCTTTTCTGCCTCAAAAGGTACAATATGCAAACAAAAAAAAATAATCTGTGGCGTGGAAACAGTCTTAAAAACTTCTCAAGATTCAGATATATATTTTGAGCTGGTGACAGGGCTTATCTCTTCTCCCTGATCAAAATAATAGATGCTCACCAAGAGAAAAAGTTCTTTTATGTTATAAGGAAAACAATTTCCATGTAGCTTTTGTGTGTGTGTACGCATATTCATAAAATATGGATTAGCAGCACTAGATATTCAGCTAAGTAAATATTCATAAAATAAAGGTGAAATGGATATGCATTTCCCAATAGAGAGTAATAAGCATATTTTGATTTCCTAGTAAAACATCAAACTAAGTGGAGAGAAAGCACTTTCTTTTGCCTGGACATGTTTTATTCCTCATTCTCATTGTGTTGATCCTGCTGGCAAAGATTTCCTGACATTTTGAATATACAGTATTGCTAATATTGTTAAATGCAGAAGAATCAGATCTATTGCTTAAATCACAAAGTAAAAAGACATTTTGGATTCTTTTTTGGTTTTGTTTTGTTTTTTTTTTTTTTATTCTAGCTTTTGTCTTTGGGGTACATTAAAGTTGCATATTTCAGTCCTTTTTTATGTATCTAAGAGATAGATATGCCTTTTTTACTAAAATCTTATATTCTCAGAAGTGTAGGTTCTGGGGCCTTGTTTGCAATATGTGCTAACAACTATTGGAAGACTCAATAAATAAGATATGTGCTGCAGTCATGAACTGTATACTTGTAGGTATTCCTGACAGCTTTCTTTGCAGTACACATGATCTTTTAGGGTAATAGAATGGAATTGTTTCTGAATAAGCTGAAAATTAAGTGGATGTTCTAAAGCTCTACCAGAGAGATCTCAAGAACAGCTCTATTTCAAGCAGCCTGTTGAATCAGGGAAAAATAACATGTTTGTATGCAAACAGGCAAAAGTTTAAAAAAAAAAAAATCAAATCCTTGAAGTAAAACAGAATGCAAATAGGGGATTTTTTGCTGTTGGTTTTATTTAATGTCTAAAGAGTTAGTTTAGGCTCCTGTTTTTCAGAAACAAAACGTTTAAAATCCAAAATTGAAGAATACGCCTTCCTAGAATTAGTATTTGATATAAAATGTTTTTGGAACGTGTCTTGTTCTTTACCTGAATTTCTATTGATATTGATTCTTTGTTTCAGTTGGGCCTGTTTTGTAAAAAAAAAACTATTTCAGCCCCCTCTTCTGTGTTACCCTCTTGCTTGGGTCAGTTGGGTCAGCTCTCTTTCCCAGCTGGGGAGATTTGTGCATGAAGGGAGCAGAGGGTTCACATCCTCATCCCTCTCTGCTGCTGTGCTGTTTTTTCCCTTGAGCACAAGCAGTACTTCCCAATAGCAGCCATATTTTGGGCAGTCAGGAAATATGAGGTCTTTGTTCTACTCGTTTTGCTGATTTATGCATTTGTTAATGCATAGGCTGTGTGTGTTCAGTAGTGTAATTTCAGTGTGTTCATTGTCAATAAGAAAAATAAAAACAAAACTTCTTTGGCAGCTGGTGTGGAGCTGGGGTGAGCCAGTAAATAAATGTTATGCATTTAAAAGAGATTTTTTTTTTTTTATTTTAGAGCTGTTAAAGATGAACATTGTCATATAGTTTGAATTTTTTTCTAAATTAAACCATCTTCTGCATGCCACTGACCATTTTCACATGCTGAATAAATTAGAACCATCTTAAATGATGGCAGCAATCTCCACTAACAGAGCTTGTTGATACCTGCTTGTTGGAGTCTATTATTTAAAATAATTCCTTTGGCTTTGTCAATGTTTACACAGGCCAGCATCTTTAATGTTGATTTAAGGTTATCTCTATGTTCCATAACTAGAATACAGAACATTTTTATTGATTTCTTAGCCACACTCTTCTACTTTACTATCCATAAATGAATTTTGATTCATAAAAGAAAAACCCTGGGAGTCAAATGTCAGCTATCATCCAATATATTGCTCTCTGCTGCAAGTAAAATAGTCTGCATCTCATCTTGAAAATATAATGCATGTAAGTCTTCTCTGAAAGAATTTCAATAAAATATTGATGTAAGCACCTCTTTTTTTTTAGTTTGTTTGATAAGGTATTTTGCAGATATGGACAACAGCACAAAACAAAGCCTGGAGTCAAACCATTTTGTATTTTTTTGAGCTTTTCCACAAAATGTGGATGTCTTATTTGTCTTAAAAAAATACTCTGTGGTGGAAAATACTCTGTGGTCTTGTCTTGATGGATCTGTCTTAGTAGATTATGTGCTGGGAGTTATGATCAAGCCTAGCAAAACCTGATAACAAATGAAACAAGCACTGTGCACACTCCTCTGGATATCACATTTGTTACTCATACCACATTCAGGTGCCCTACTTTTAAGGAATGTGTTTCCACACAATGTTTTTAATTTTTTACTTCTAAGTATGTGGCTTAGTAATGTGTGTTATTAGAATGTTTCATTTTTTTTTGCTTAAAGGCAAGTTTGTAATTCCATGAACAATCTAACCTGATTTTCTCTTCATACTTCACGGCCTGAAAACAGGCAAAGAAAGGCAGCTCATAACAAAAAAATCTGATGCCACCTGAAAATTTGGGCACCATAGAAGCTAGAAAAATACCCCCTTCTAGGGACTTTCACACTTGGAGAAAGATTTCAATTGATGTGGGTTTTTTGTTGTTGTTTTCAAGACATTTTTCTACAGAAATCCAGGTAATTGATGTCTGTAGCCCTCTCCTTGTCCACTGATGGGGTCACTCCACCACAGAAGGACTCTGGGTTGGTCAGGCAGGACCTGCCCTTGGTGAAGCAGTGCTGGATGTCCTGAATCACCTCCCTGCCCTCCCTGTGCCTTTTTAGAGCTTCTGGGAGGATCTGTTCCATGATATTCCCAGGCCCAGAGGTGAAACTGTGACAGGTCAATAGCTCCCAGCATCCTTCTTTTTATACTTTTTTAAAGATAGGTACAGTGCTTCCCCTTTTCCAGTCAGCTGGGACCTCACCTGACAGAAATCAAGTGACTGCACTTCATTCTTTAAATTCTTTTGCAAAGAAAGCAAAGGCAAGTGGTGTGATTTTTGTGGAAAAAAATTAAAAAATGGTGATCACCAGCATTGCAGTGAATATCAAATGAATATATAATAACAGAACATTAGGAAACAATTAGAAAAAGTGCCTAGACATTATTAATTCATGCACTATTCATTGCACCAACATTGATCATGCAAAAGAAGTGTGGTGTTAGTTACATTTTAATCATTCAGTGTTGTAAGAAGGACTAATTATTTTCAGATAGCGATAGGAAGGATCCAGTTTTGTAAAAAAATCATGGAATGCCTAATTTACTCCCACAGCGTTTCAATAGGGAAACACATGGCTGCCATTATTTGTAGGACAATGGAGAATATCACAGCAACTCTTTGTGTTTCAGCTCTTAAAAAGAAGGTAGAGGTCCTGTTGTCCCCAGAGGAGGCTGTGTTAACTATGGGGAAAGCATTTAGGGGCTTCCAGTCCCCTCTGAAGAAAGCAGCTGCACATATCCACTTGGAAAATCATCTCTGGTCCTGCACCTGAGAGGAAAACTGAAAGTTTGGTGCCTCCTTCATAAGAGTTTCTGGGATTGAGGCTGTGTGCAGATGCTCAAGGATTTAGAGCCTGGTGGAAGAGTTGTGAATTAGAAAGCAGATAGTGACATATTCATGGTCAAGATGCCAAACTCCAAACCCATCTGTATGTTTTGTATGTGATAGCTCCTTGGATTTTGCTTTCTCTTCCTCCATTCTCTTGGCAAAGTATCTCATAAATGCTTCCAAATGGAGAGGTGAATCTCTAGGAACTTCTCTGCTACCCAAATGCAGTTCTGTGAGCTTTTCTTCCTGGAGTGACATCCTTGTGGCTGGGGGCTTGCTTTGAAAATAGCATGTGCCTCACTCTTACTTCTGTATCTTGCCATAACTTGTGGTTTAGGAGACCTCAGATCAGTTCTAATGATACAATCAAAACAGAAGGACAGCTGGGTGATGAGAATCAGTGAGCAAAATCTGGAATGATTTCAGCAGTAGTTTCACTTTAAATGAATAGTGCTTGGGAAATGCTCAATAATATGGGTTTAGATCAGTGTAAACAAAGCCTACTGTAGCTTTTTGGCTTTATATTTTGTCTGCTTTGCATGTTAGAGGAAGGTAAAGATCAATCTGTAAGCCATAGTAACATACAGTTAGTTTTGGATCAAGTTTACTTTGGTATATTGTCTTTTTTTTAACCTCTGAGTTTGGTGTATTTATGCTATTTGGGGACAAAAATAACATATTTTCTGTGTGTGGATTGGTTTAAATTCACTGAAAAAGCAACGTGTTCTTGCTTCGGTGTTGGATTCCAAGTGGATGCTTTTTATTATATTATCTGCCTTAGTTTTATATAGTATTGATGAAATTGAAAATCAGTGACCTGACAAAAACAAAATAATACAGCATGAAAATTGCTACCATGATTTCATGCTGTGTTAATGCAAGGATGTCATTCCTGCTTCAGAATAATAACAGTGTTTTGCTTCTGAACCTACAGCATCTGTGTCTCCCTCTCTTGCTCTGCTTATCCCTCCTTTTCCTTTCAAAGAAAGTTGGTGCACAATGAAATTTTCTTTAATCACATCTCTTGGTTGGTTGTTACTGCTAACAGGTAATTTTTTTTGAGGCAGAGGGTGGAATCTCTGCATTGCATAAGCATATGCAGAAATGCAGAAAGAATCAGGCTTAGCAGTCACTACAACATGGCTAATTGCAGAATCTGGGAACTTTTTTATTCATTCTTTCTCAAAGAACCATCACTCATGCTGCATGGCAGCACTCTTTGAATTCCCAAAGGGCACTGCTTGTCTTGGAATATGCAGAAGTGATATTCACTCTCTGTTCTCAACAATTCCTATCCTCCTACAGGTGCCAGAAAAGATTTGAGGAAAGACACAAAATTCTGATTAACATATTCACTGAACCTGCGACAATGTGATCTTGTTGAACCTTCCTATCTTGCCAATAATGGCAGAACCTACAATTAGATGGAAACATTCTAAGTTTTACTAAATTCTAAATTCTTCCATGTGGGAAGTGTGTCTTTCAGGTCCCAGACACCTGTTCATGCTCTGCCATCATACAGACTTCTCTGTCCAGAGGGGGAGGGAGCAAATGCCAAGCCTCAAGTCAAAAGACAGCACCAGCTCCACTTTCTTTTGTCTGTCCCTCTGTTTCTTCCCTGCTTGCAGAAGAGGGTGGGCCTGGCTGTTTAGGTGTGTACAGAATGAAATAGCTTTCTGTCCTGTACCTCATGGAGGAGACAGAAAGGGAACAGGAAGAAACAGAGCACCATGCCCTGTCCTCATGCTCTGACTTATCTCAAGAATAGACGTTGATTTAAAAAAACCAAACAGACCTGTCCCCCTTTCCCAACCCTGGAAATAGTTTATTGCATGCACAGCAGGGAGCTGAAGGGATGCTGATGCAAAAGTCTCTCAGTGTGTTTTCTTGCTTCACAGTTAAAGCATTCACCCACAATACCTGAGGCCTGGACCAGTTCAGAATCTCTTCTCACATACAAGGAGTTTCCTTGACCTTGGTTATTTTAGACAGAACATAATTTGTGATTCAGTGAGCCAGAGAGAAAATACATGTGGATATGAGGCTTAGTGGTTTGTATTCACCTGAGGGCTCCAGTTTCCATGCTAAGCACAGACTCAGCTCTAGTGTCAGCTTTTGACACAGGCATTTGAAGGTCTCTTCCCAGCTAAGGTGGTTCATATGCTGCAGAATTCTCCAGTTTAGAACTGCCCTCTATAACTTCATAGCCTCCATGAGGAGAATGGGGAAAGCCCTGATGGGTATGATAACCCACCTCTTTAAACACAGGAATACAGGTTTGACTTCTCTGACCATAGGAAATATTTCAATCAGCCTGGAAGATTGTTCTGACTGTTTATGAGCTGTTTTGTAGGATCAAATAAGAGGTACCTCATCCTGTAGCTTAATTAAGAAAAACAAGGACAACCTCTCCTTTATATTTAAAGAGGTAATATTGGTAATTTCTTGCTTAAGACAGAGGTTTTTGTGAAGTCACACTTCTGTTCTGATGCTTCTTACTAATAAACTCAAATGGTTCTATGCTGAAGAGGCTAGTTTGGCTTACCAGCTGAGTTATCATTCTGTCATGTTCTCTTCTCAGAATGATTTTCAGAATTTTCCATGTCTATCAGATAGTACTAGGATAAATATAAAATAGGTGGTAAAGAAAAAAAAAGTCTTCCAAAAGATAATTTCTATTTGCTGAATTAATTTTATTTTGAAACTGAGTGTTTGAAATCCATCACTAACTCCTGCTTGCCTTCAGCCTGCCTGAAGCTCTCTGTGCTTTGTCTTGCTAATAAAGTGTTGTGTGGTTCAGTTTTCTGTTTGTTTCTTAAACTGCTCTTCCCTGTTGCTGCTGCTTTTTTCTGGTTGTTTGTGGTTTCAGCATCTCTTGTTTGTTCTCCTCCCCTGCTGCCTTTCCATTCTTGCAGCCCTCTGGGGTTTTGCCATGGACTGCCCATCTGATGGGATTCCTGCTGGCTTTGCTTGATTGCTGGAGCTCTAGCATTAGCAGCACTGAAGCTGGAGCATCATTCCTGGGTTCCAGGCAGCCAGGTGCTCCAGCCACTCTGCCCCAGCACCTGATCCAGCTCTGGTATCAGCCAGACTGGATCAAAGGAATTTTTTGGTCTGTTCTTTCATTTTTATGTATGTACACCAAAGGATTCTCCAAGTGTGATTATTAGGATTTTGCTGCTACAGCAGGATAGGACAATTGCTGTAACTTAACAAAATTCTAACCTAAGTACAGGAATGTCATCTGAGGGCCTTGATTGCTTGGTGGTTTTTTTTTTGGTGAACATTTGTTTTCCACCACAGATAGAATCTTTTCAATGCCTATGATCTGTTCATAATTAGTTGTTATGAAAACCAGATTTTTATTGCTGATAGAAGCATAAGGCAAAAAAAGAGGGTTATAGAGTTTAACACTCTTTATGATAGAATCTAAATTTACCATAAAATTAAACCTTGAATTTGAATTACATAAAATGATTTAAAACCATTGTTTAGTTATTCATTCAGTCTTGCATCTTCTTGAATCATTCAAGAGATCTTTTTTAGCATTAGGATATGTACAGGATGGTGGTTAACACCAGGATAGGGGTAAAAGTCAATATAATATCTTTGCTAATACATTTAAAAAGTACAGTTATTAATATTGAAAATTTTGTTTTACAGATTTGTAGAACTGCCCATGTGTTGTATGAGGACAAATTAATTGTATCCAACCAAATGGTGAAAAAAGAGTATGAAGAAGGGGATAGAATGAAAAAGGGTGATAAATAGAGTGACTGCAGTTGTCATAGTAGCAGTGCCAGGTTCAGTTTGGGTTTCCTCTTTCTGGGAAGAGCTTCTCTGTTTGCAGAGACCAGACAAGACTCTCCCAAAGATGTTTTATTAGCCAAACTCAGGACAAATGACTTTGTGGCAGTGTAAAGGACTGTTAAAGTGCAAGGGGATAATGACATGATTTTTCATGCTAGAGCTGCTGAATACACCCTCACCCACCCCTCTCCCCTCCCAAGTCATGTTCACACCCTCCCCAGTTTCTGAGAAATCAAACCTACACCAAGGTGCAGATTTCAGACTCTGTGGCTGGATCATTTTTGTTTTCTTGCTGAGAACAATTTTCTTCCTAATGTTTTAAAATTCTTCCACAGTTAGAAGAGAACAGCTTTTCTAATGCCAGATCAAATGCTAATAAAATGTCACATTTAAAACTAGGTGGTTTTAAAACCCAGTGGTTTCACAGGAACTGTAAGTACACACCTGGTTCCAAAGAGAAGTGGTGATATTCTGATTTATTTTGTTTCTATCTATATAATTTGTCTTTCAGTTGAAACACAAGAATGAACAGTGTTCAACTACATTGTGAATGCAATGGGCCAATTTCACATTTGGGAGAACAAGTTCAGATAAAAACAAGATATGTATTATTAATAAGCTTAATTCATCATTGAAACAATGCTTCTTCAAATGTGGTGGTTATTTGTTGTTGGAACCCTAAATTGCACCCCTAAAACAAACAGCAATTGAAACAGCAGAAAGAGGAATGCCAGTTTTGGCCAGTTACTGACACAGAATTTAAATAGCAAGCAGAAAATTCTCCTTACTTATGATCAGGAAGGTACCTAGCAATAATTTTTTGTAGGTGCAGACTGGTCACAGCAAATGGCAAGGTAGTAAATCTGCTCCAGGTATTTATGTTTTGCTTTAGGTTGCAGAAAATTGTGTAATTCTACTCCTTTATTGCATAGCTTGCTCCTGCTAGTGGCTGTACAATTACTGAATTAGAAAGTCAGGTGAAATTATAAAATAGTGCAAAGTAGGTGTTTCTTCATGGATCCATTTGTTTTGTTTATTGGAATACATGTCTAGTGATACAATGCTCTGTGACACTCGTGGATACTTTCATGAAAATAAAAATTGGAGATATTTTTCTCCAATTTATTCCATTTTAGGAATTAGAGAAATTCAGCTTCCTTCTCTTTTACTTATGTTTTACAGAGAAGCTGTAATCTCTTAATCTCTGTGAGGCTTCTCCCCATTAGCCATTGGCACTGGCTGATGTGGAGCCTGCAGTTGGTGCTCTGCAGCTCAGAGGGGTGTGCTCAGAAAGCAAAGGCCAAATTTTGCCTACATATGTGCAACTCTCTCTGGCTCCAGGGCAGGAGATTTGCACTTAGGCTGCACAATAAATTGATTTGTCAGTTCAGTGACTGACTTAAGAATAAATAAATTAAAATGGTTCCAGCTGACCAGCTGTTCTTTACTCCTCCCCACTTTTTTTTTTCCCCAGCTAATCAAATCAAGATGCTTTTTTCAAATGAAAAAAAAAATTAATTCCCTGACATTTTAGATAAAAAAATGCTAGATTTTCAGGATGATATAGAAGCTATCACAAAACAGGTGCTGCAGTTTTCTTACTTATATTGGATCAGAAACAGTCCAAATCTCTACTAATTTTAAGGAGATGCACTCTCTTCCCTCCACTTAACTTAAAATATCCTAACTGAGGAGTTATATGCTACTACAGAATGTAGTGCCTTTCTGATGGAGCATCTCCATTATGTATTAAATGCTTAAACATCTCTTTTGGTCAGCAGCACAAAAAGTAGCTCTAAAAAAAGTGCTGCTAAGAACATTCTAGGGATTCCCAGGTCAATGTATTAGTGAATCAAAGTGTTCAATAGAAAAGAAATGATAGACTGAGGGGGCATTAGCCCACATTTCTTCATTAATTTGTGTCTAAGGTATTTCTTGATTTGGTTCAGAGAGAGATTAGATTTGAATCCGAGCCTCTGACAGCATGTTCTGATTGCTGGGCTGCAAAGCCAGAAAGCTCCTTTTTGGGGAAAAATATTATGACACTAAAAATTGTTGAAATATTGTGAGAAAATAAGAAGTAGCCACTTTGACATAACTACCTGCAAGGAGATTGTGGTGAGGTGGAAGTTGGTCTGCTCTCCCAGGTGACAAGTGATACAATGAGGTGAAACAGCCCTTGTGCTGCACTGGAGAGGTTTAGATTGGATAGTAATAAAAATGTCTTCACTAAAAAACTTGTCAGAGATAGAACAAGCTGCCAAAAGGAGTGGTTGAGTTACCATCCCTACAGACTTTTAAAAGACATGTAGATGTGGCACTTGGGGACATGGTTTAGTGCCAGGGCTGGGCTAAGGGTTGGACTTGATCTTAAAAGTCTTTTCAAACCACAAATTTCAGTGATTGCATGAGCTAATCATTGGAACTCTTGTTTCTTTTGTATTATTTAGTGGGAGTTACTCAGTGTGGATTTGCCTTGATTTGCCATTTCCTTGAGTTTGGAAAGAAGACATACAGCTTCCAGTCTGAGAGTTTAATATATCTGAAATATGTGGTGAAACTTTCCTTGGTCATGAGAATGGCATTATCTTACACTGTTATAAGTTTAGCATGGTGATATTTTAAGTTTTGCAGAATTCTCTACTACACTTATGTATCCAGAAGATATTTTCTTTTTTGAATTGGGAGGACACAGTGTGTCTCTAAAGGTAATGCTCTCAT
>JAOTQP010001652.1:7165515-7181382 GCA_026413545.1 Cichladusa arquata
ACCTGTTTGGCCATCTTATCCCAAAAAAAATTACTTAAGAAATATTTTAAAAGCCTTTATCCCCACCCTCTCCCTCACCCTGAAGCCACAAGCCACTTGCTTATACTTGCTGAAGAAATCTGGTTATAAGACCTTGAATAATTTATCTGCTTGCATTTTTCCAGAATTTTCAGAACCAATGGCCTTGAAATGCAGTGGTGTAGGGAAAAGCACCACTGGGAATGTTCAGCTCCTCATGATGGAGGTAGTGCTTCATTGTGTGAGCCTGTGGTGGTGCCAGGCACTGGATTTTTTCAAGGTCCTGAGATGGCTCTGTCTGCTTGCAGAGTGTGAAAACCAGCTCAAGACAGCTTGTAAGAGATTTCTCTTCGGGCTGGCTTGGCTCTGTGGGACCCAGCTCCTTTTTCTCCCTGCCAGGATGTTCATGGGACAAAAAACTTAGGGATTCATTTCAGAAATAAACTCCAAGCAGCTTGTGGCTGTACCCCAAAATTGTGTGTTCGTGGGCACACAGGTTAAATTTTTCTCATTTCTTGAGCGGGAAAATAGAAGAAAGCCAGTTGGCTTTTAAAAAATAAAATCTTTTTTTTTAAAAGTATACTGTCTTTCTGAGTCATGAAAAATCTCAGTGATTCCCCATTGTGAATAGTGTTGCTTAAAAATTACTTTAAATATTCAATTATCTGGTATAACTTCCAATTCTGTCTCAATTTTTTGAGAAATGTACTTTATTCTGCTAACTATATTCCCTCATATATTTGGGAGGCTTTTTTTTTTTTTTTTCTCTCCTTCTCTTTGTCTATGTACCTATTTGCAAATGCTCAGTAGACTAATTAAGGTTTCTGAAGGTTTAACCTTGTCTTATACATTAGATCCTGATAACTGCCATGGTGTTAGCACAGTAGGCTGCAGGGAAGGGTTCCAGAAAATATTGTGTAATATTGCCAAACAGGGCTTTGCTGCTGAAATTACTCATCCCACAGAACTTAGGTCAATGTTAATGTGGCAGGGGAGATTTAATCCTGTGGGAAGGTGTTTTCATCACGTGGTTTTAACAGAAATTTTATCACCTGAGTCTAAAGGGAGCTGTGCTGTTTGCATTTTACTTAATTGTTCTTTAATTTGTGAAGAGAAAGTGTATTTTTAATTAATTGCTGAACAAAAGCAAGTTATACACTTGCTTATAACTGAGCAAACTGGAATGGTTGTGCATCAGCAGAGAATTGGTTTTGTGTAAAAGAAACATATTTCTGAAATGATTGCAAAAGTACTAGGGGACCCCTCCCACCCTAGTTATTTCAAAGGAAATGCAAGACAATTGCAGCAGCTTAGGTCAGCCAGATCCTGCTCTCCTTGATGTCACGGTGTGATGCCATCAAACACTGCTATCTTCTGATGCTGTGCCTTTTGTTTGATAAAATGTAAAACATTTTAAATGCCACTGATCTTACCTCATGGGACTATTGCTGTTCTTTTCCTTTTGCACCCTAGCTCTGGAATACTTATTATTTTCTCATAAGAGCTTCTAATTCCCTTCTATTTGTGTATTTTTGCCAAAGTCAGCAGGTGGCCTGGACCTGGCTCTCAGCAGAGCTCACACTGGCCACACTGGCTGGCAATGGGCAGAGAGAGACAGAGATCTTCACTGCATTTGCAGCACTCAAAAATTATAGAGGGCAGCATAATTTATATTTTTGGGGTTTTTTTTAATTGTCCAATTAGTGGATGATGTCATTACCCTGTGTTTGGACCAAATGCACAATGTACGCACATCCAAGAGCAAAGATTTGTGCCAAAATTACACCCTACCCATTGACAAGCCTCAAAAAATATACAGCTACATCAAAATGAAAAACCTAAAAAATAAAAAAAAAGGAAGAAAGAAATCCTCTTTTGTTGTATAATAGTGAAGAGATGTATCAAAATCTGTAAATTAGGCACAACTTTAAATCCACATATAATTTCAATTACATACATCTGTTTCTCCTTAGGAAGAATGAAGTGAGGTCAACAACTAAACATTTTACAGCCATCAAGATTCTGGGATGCTTTTTAAGCTATATGCATATGTGGTTTGTAAGAAACCTATTTATATGTAAAATTTCTCATTTGAGCATTCAGTCCTTTTATTATGCAAACACAAAATTTTTTGGAAGCTACAGGCTGTAAAGTGAATGCACGTTATTTCAGCTCAATGTTATTGCTCTAATTTTTTTTTTTTTCATTTTAACCCCCTGATGTTTCTGTTATCATGAAGAAAAATATCTAACTTTCAGATTTGCACATAGTAGGGGACAGATGGGGCACAGATTTTCCTTCAGAAAAGCAGGTAAAAGGTTTCTGAGTTCTTTGACAAAACTAAAAATTAAAGCCTTAATGGAAGTTTTTGAGAGAAGATGGGCAAGGGAGGAACATTATATGCTGGGAGTCAAGGGAGAAGATTTTTAAATCTTTGAATTATACGTAATTTCATGTATTTGAGTGGCACTTCCTTTCCTTCTCTCACCCAGTACCACTCACAGCCTTGAACAGAGCCCATTGAGCTGTGATGGTCTCATTGTGACCCTGGTGATTGTCATATCTTTTTACCAGCAATGTTAATAAAGTTGATGACTTTGCTGATAAGGTTTTTAGTAACACAAAATAAAATGGAAATTTGTTTTACATTCATCCCAAATGTACAATATAATGCATTGACCCTCCTTGAGCTTGCAGCCTTTTTGAATTCCTCAAATATTAAAAAAGTGAGCAAAGACTTAAGTAATCTTGCTCAACAATAAATCAAACAAGAAAGCAGAATCGCTTGGAATACGTAATCATAAAACATTCATGCATAAAATAAAAAGCAAAATACTGACCTAAATTGTTAATAACAGGAAAAGTCTGTTAATACCTGTTGTATAAACTCCTAATCTTTACAGTTGTTAGCAGAAACTGGAGTGCATGCATAAAAAACCTCTCTTCACAGCAATGCTGTTATCCACATCAATCAAGATAATCCCACAGTAAAACCTTGCTAAAGAGGAAATGTGGCATGTTTGGATAATGTCAATGATTAGAAAACATGTCCCAGAAAATGCCATGCAAAACAAGTTTAAATATTAATGCACACCTTCCTAGACCTTTTCAAACTGAGAGTCTCAAATTATTTACGTGGACCTCAAGGGCTGAACTCTGATTTCAGTTCCAGATGTGAAACAAACAGAAGTTTCTGTATATTTGAAAGCAAAGAGTGATTCTGTGCCATAAAACTTCACAGCTGTTTTTTTTTTTTTTTCACAAAATGTGAGTTCTCTGTCTGCACAAGGGTAAATTGAGTCATAGAGCAGGAACATGATTGATTGAATGTGAACACAGCACATAAGAAACCTTGGTATCTCTTACTCCTCCATGGCTCAAGGAAACATGCTGCTGGTTCAAATTCATTCTGTCTAAGGCTGAAATTTTATTTGAACATAGCTCATCAATGAGGGCAATTTTTTTCTTTGGACCACACTATAAACTAAGTGTCTGGAAGATTTTCATAGGCTGTATAGCATGTTCTGGAGAAATCACTGAAAAAGCCAGAATTACACACTAAGCCTCTGTGAACAATCATGTACTTATTTTCTGCTCTAGATTGATGGTAATTGAATATGATTTGCACTTGCAGGTTGGCACTCATGGGCTGCTAATCACTTGGGAAAATACAACACATTTTGCTCTTGAGTGTTGTTCTGCTATTGTTTTTCAGGGCAGTCAGAAAATTGGCTCTCCTCATGTGCTTATGAGGAAGGTGGTATTAAAAAATATGTAAGTGAAACAGAATTAGTTCAGCTAATTTTAGACAGCTAGAGTTTAAAAGTCTGGATCTTAGCTGGTTCTTGTGATTTCTTAAGATTGGAGTATACTGTCTTATAAAATGCCTTTTTTTCTCTCCAAACTTGACAGGGACCTTCTAATGCAGACTCAGATGACTATCTCAGTTGCAGCTATCCTAAGTTAGTGAGATGGATTCACCTAAAGTTAAATTGAACAAGTCACTTTTCTTCAGAATTTAGCAAAATATTTGAACTTTCTGGAGCAGTGCAGCAGCCAAACCCTACTGAAACCAACAGGCATGGGAGAAACACAAAGGAAAGTGTGAAGATACAGTAGAAGTAATGTTCACACTAATACATAAAAATTGCATAAAAATCCATGTTTCAATAAGCAAGTGGTTAGGTTTGTAAATGGAACCCATCAATATTATAATTGTTGGATGAGAAGGCTCAAAAAATCAGAGCAGAATTCATTATTCAACAAGCCCTCAGTTCAATTTAGCTGCATGAAATTCAGCTGAAAACTCGAATATCAGCTGGGCAGACTTACCAACAAAGCAAGAAAGTGTGAGGAAGTACACCATGCTAAAGCACATCTTCAATAAAGGGCTGCCTGGAAAGACCATGTGTAGGAAAGGACTTGGGTTGGGTGTTTTTTTAGGTTTTAATTTTTAAAGTAGAAGAAATATGTTATCTCTGACCTCCTTTCTGGGGAGGAAAAAAAAAGACATTATTAAATTATTTCATAATAACTAAAAATAAGAAAGTAAGATGTTATTTGGTACAGGAATAAGCATTCTACTTGTAGAGCTTCTAAACTGTGATTAAATAGTTTAACTGTTTTAATTTTAAAAACCCCAAAACACTGTGACCAAAAATTTGAAGGGCAGCTTAAGCACAAAACAGAGGAAAATATGATTCTGGCAGTGGGCTGAGCTGTAGGAATACTGCTCTCAGTTTGTGGTTGACTCTTTATGTCAAATGTTTATGAACAGCATGTGCTTGACCTAGATGGCTGCAGAAGGATGTAGAGCCCCATATCTTCAAGAACATCCAAAATCTGGAGGTTTGTTCGTGTGGGGCTTATGCTGATCAAATATAACCTCTTCTAATAAGTGGGAGTGGACATGGGAGGTAAATCATGCCCTGTGCTGTGCATTGCACAGCCTTGTTGTTTTGGATTTTTTAAAAATCCATGTTGGCAACAAGCAGTGCCAGGGTATGTTCACTGGCCCTGGGGCCACCAGCCAGCATCTGGGCATGCTATAAAACACTCCCAACATCCAGAGGTGGAGGGACTGCATCCAAAATGCCCATGGGGAGCACACCAGGTCACCCCACCAAAGGTGTGACAAGGGCAGTTTTAGAAGTTTAATAACCACAGAGAAAGAAATTCTTGTGAGGAGGATTGTGTGTGGCTCCTGAGTTTACTGGAATAGCTGTGGTTCTGGTGAACTAAGATTTCTGACAGTATAGACAGGAAGTTCCTTTAGGAAACCAAGCACTTATGATGTGAGAAAAAATGTTTTTACTTGAGTGTCACTGTTTCTTAATCATAGTAATTATCAGCTGTGATGATTAATGCCTGGTGTAGAGGTGAGATAGAGGATTATGAGTAATGGAAGTATTTGCTAGAGATGGATGTTACCAAATATATGAGGATTTATTTATTCTGAGGAAACAGAGGACACAAAATGTACAAGAAGGAAGGTCACAGGGAGATCAATAAAAACGTCATTACAAAGGTGACTGTGAACAATTTACTTAAGAAAGAATAGAACCCACTTCCCTGCTTTCAAGGAATATGTCTAAAATAAGCAGGAGGGAATATTTTTTCATACAGTTGTAATTAAATTTTAAAACTTGGTTCCAGATAAATAGTGGATAGGCAGTTCAGGAAATCCTTAACCTTCTGACTGCCAAAAGCAGTGATGTTTGCTAAGCAGGACCAGTCTGTCCTTACCTTGTTTCTCCCATGTCCCCTAAGCATCAGCCACAGGCTGCAGTTGGAGGCAGGATTTAGCCATTTCATTCTAACCCAGCATGACTGTTTCTGCATTTCTGTAGCCTAGATCATGTGTGTGGAGAGCATAAAAAGGAATGGCCAACATTTGTTGACAGCATTTTATTCTTTTCCTTTATCACTCGCTTGTCAGCAGCCCTGAGATGGTTTTAGAACTCACCAGAGCAAAGGAAGCGTTGCAACAGGCATTGGAGGGGAAGTTATGACTCTAAAGCATTTGTTTGCCTCATTATGCTAATTTCTCCATTATCTCTGGGGTAGTGTAGCATCTTGATCCAGGTGAATTTACATTCAGCTCTTAATTCCATTGTTTGTGGGTTCTCACTCTGTAAAACCAGGATGCTGTCAGGAGAAGAAGTGATGGCAAATGCACCATCTGTGAGATCCTCAGCTTGCATTACAGTGAATTCTCCATCACGTGGGGTTTAGGATGCAGTGCCACAATAAGTTATCAGGGAATAAATCATGCAGTCCAGCCAGGGACTAAACCTGCAATTCTCAGGCAGCAAAAGCAAAGGTTCCCAGGTTCATACCTGAGTGAGTGCAGCAGGACTGCAGCTGCTGACACAGAGAGCCTCTGGAACTCCTACATGCATCACTGCAAACCATGGATAGTTGTCACCTCTGTGCTTTTGGGCACTCCAGTTTTCACTCAAGAACACGTGAAATGTCCGAAGGTAGGAATCTCATCCTTCAGCTTCTCCTGTTATAAAGTAAAAAATAATTTTCATCTTGCCAAATGCTGTGATTGTTTAAGTTACCTTGAGATTTATACATCAAATGCATCAAACAAGCACAAAATATTTCTGTGCATAAAGGAGGTGTACACTGGTGCACAGATAGTTAAAAGAAAAACTGTACTTTTGAGCAAGTGCATATGCAATTTCTGCAGACAACTGCCATTATCCTGTGAGGCATAAGCATTGCCAAATTATTAAACTAATTACAGATATTAAACTAAATATCAGTCTTCAAACCCTTTTTTTCTTCCTTTGAAGCCTTTTTATTATTTTTTTTTTACTGTGGATACCTATAAAACTTTTAATTTGAATAATTTAGAAATTTACATTTAATTTTATTATATTTCTTTTCATGTTACTGCAGTGTTGTCTTTGGGCTATTAATTGATTTTTTTTTTGTTATTGTCAAACACTTTGAAACTTCTGAAATGAACTGCATGAAAAGAATAAGTAATGACCCAGTCTTAAGAGAAAACCAGCAATATTTTATTAAAGAGAACCTTTCACAGAATTAAATCCTGTGATTTTAGTATTTTTTGAGCAATTACAATAATGTTTGTAGCAGTCTTATGGAAGTAATGTATCTGCATCTATAGAGCAGGCGTAGAAAATGCTGCAAATACATGCCTTTGATCTAAATGACAGAAATAAATTTGCTAGGGACACGGTAGCATTAAGCATGTTTAAACTGACCCACATTGCTTGAAGTGCAGGTAGAGTATTTGTCCTTTTGATCAGGCCATTTGATTTACAGTATAAATAAAATTAAGTTATATGTGTAATACATGTAACATAATTTGGCACGTTAACTCTTACAGATGGAGGTTAATATTTTATCTATCCCCCATTTTTTTCCCCCTGTTCTGCAGTTAAATTTATCACGGGTTTGCAGGCATGACTTGCTGCTACCCATGGACACGAACAATTAAGTTTTCAGTCAGAACTACACTGAGAGAGTCTGATCCAGCTGCACTCACTAAGCCTTTTGGTAGCTGCATTGATAAGGCAGGAAGAAGTTCATGTGCAAGAAATCTGAAGTGAAGGTGCAAATCTCATGCTTGGCTGGTATTTTGTTATCTAGGAATAAGTTGATCCTGAGTGGCATCAGAGCAGCTTTACTCTCAGTGTTTCTGATTCTTTTAAAACTATCCTAAATCCTTTGGACTCTTATCATTACAGGGAACTCAAATTTGTTAATGTTGTGATTCGAGTTACCATTCCATAAGGTTTTAAGGAATTTTTCAGAAACTGTTCATTAATATTCAAAGCTTTTTTAAAAAGTCATAGACTTGAGCCTAACATTCACACATTTTTGTTGCTTTATATAGATCAGGAAGTTGGAGATGTGTTTTCTAGTTTAAAGCAGTCATTAATGCCTTAAATCATTATGATAAAATTAGAATATTGAAAACACCATCAAACTGGTGTTCATTTTTTTCCACATATCCAAAGGCTCTGTGATTCTAAAATAAATTGCATATAAAATAATGAAATAATCAGTCTTTTTTTTTTCAGTTAATCATTAAGCTACTGCAATTGATTTTGAGCACAATATACTGCTATGTGCACTCCTTATTTGAATAGCACAAGGGTTGGCCATCTAGGTTTCTACAGAGTTATAGTATTTTAAACTCCGTGGAGGAAGGAGACACTCTAAATCTGACTGTTGTCAGACAGTTGAGTGAAATCTGATGTGTTTAAAGAAGATGCTTCCATTGTCTGACCTTTCAGCAGGTAAATTCTTACCTACTACTTCTTACCTGTTGAGATACCCAGTCTGCAGAGCTCCCACTCAGCGCTGTCAGATTATGGAGCTTTCCTTTTGTTCATTTTATCAGAGCACTCACACTACTTTGGGCTTGAGCTTAAACATGTGTGTTGGATTTATTCAGGCTTTTTCTGTAGCCTGAAAGACCTGGATGCTGCTCCAGGGGATAATTCAGAACAGGAATTTCTCATGACCAAGTGTTCTCAAGAGCCTTCTGATCCATCTTCATACTTGACTAAATGGCTGTGTGGGGCTGCATTCAGAAAATTATTCCTCCAGCATTTCCAGTGCTAAGCAGGCTGTAGGGCTGCAGGACTGTTCCTGTTCTCCTCCTTGCCACCTTTTGCTTGTGGGAACAGGGTGTGCTTGTGCGTAGGTCTAGGCACAGTGTTAAATTTTGTAGACTTGTAAGAATTTGTGCAAGCACTCAAAGTGAAGAGCAAAGAGCCTTTTTTGGAGCATTTTGAGTACACTCAGCTTAGTGAAGTCATGGAAGTGTGTTTATGGGGACAGGGACTGCAGCAGCCTCAATGCAAGTTTGTTGTAAGGATATTTTAATTTAATTTTTTGACTAAAAATATACAAACCCCAAAGAAATTTTAAAAAAATAATACTGGAGATACAAAACCATTGCTGAAAGAATTACCAGCGTGATACAGGAAGAGATTCTTGTTTTAAGACTTGATTTGTAATTATGGATCATAAGATCCTGTCTGTACTCAGTTCTTAAATACATAATTCATGAGTAAAGCCTGAGTAAGTTTTTCAGCCAATAAAAACAACAGTGAAATTGGAATTTACGGGATTACGAGCACAATAAATTTGATGAACAGTTATAGCTTTTCAGTCTTTTTCTCCTTTAATAAAAGAGAGAAAAAGAAGTTCTTATAACCTAAAGAGTCAAGTAGTTGTATTTCCACTTGAGAGCTTTTATGGGAAGATGCAGTTAGACATAAAACGTAGAATAAGCAAAACTTAGGTGAGATATAGTTTAATAGACATGATAATCTGAAATCTCATTGTGTTTAAACAGCAGAAGCCAATGAAGGAAAGCTCACAAAAATTTGAGGCAAAATTTCCAGTGCTTTTTCACAATGAAGGATTTGCTTGATGCTTTTCCACAGGCTGAAAGAACTTCCATACTGTTTTTATCCGTTTTCAGTACACATTGATGTTCAGAACACCTCAGTTCTTGCTCAGAGTTGGATGTATGTTGCATGAATGCTACAGAGAGATAAAATTCTAACAATAAATATGCTCTGCCATCGATTGCATTTTAAAAATAATGGATATAAAGCACATTGTTTGTTCAGAAAAGCCTTTGTTATGAGATTACTCAGAGATATCAAGTGCAGTGATGACAATTTCCTTAATGATCAAGAAACTTTACAGTGAGCTGGAAAGAAGGATGTGGGATAGTGAAGTACAGATGAATGAAAAACTTGGAAAAAATTTGTTGAAGTTCACAACCATTTTTCTTAGTGTTTTCCTACAAGCATGGAATGTTAAAAAAAAAAAAAAAAAATTCACAAGCTAAAATACTGATTAGACTGGCCAAAGGTTAAGTGATTAAAATTGTGCTTTACAATCTCAAATCAATAATTCACTTGTCAAAAAGTATTTGGAAAATGTAAATCTCAGTCGAAATTTTTCTGAAAGAATCAAAAGAAGAGAGGAAAGATGGGGAGAATGGAAAGCAATAGGTGAGTCTCTCTTCATATTTGAGTCTGGATGGTTTGAATATCTCTTGAAAGTCTTCAGAAGTCTTTTGAAAAGCTTCAGATGTCAAAATGGAAACACCTGAAGGCCTATTATCAAAATAATAGCCTCTACAGTCTGTGAACTTGGATAAAGAGAAATGACTCATCTCCAATGATAGGGGATTGATGGGTTCCACTGGCAGATAGTGACTTTTGTGACATGACTAGGTAATAAGGGCTTTTATAAACCCCTTTGCCTATTTAAGGGCCTAAAAATGGATTCTGAATCACAGGCCAAGATCAGGCACCCAGAGATGGATTCCCTGCTATTTTTAAGAACTCTTGAGACTGCAGCTACGGATAGTATCTATGAACACTCTTTGCTTAAGTGGTAAAATATTCTGTCCTCTTTAGTGAACCAGGGAATAGCAATTCCTGTAATTTTTAATATAAGCTTAGAAAATGTAACTGACAGTGATAACCTCAGTGAACCATCCTGGAGACTACAGGTATTCATTAAATAATAATCATTCTTTGTAGTGCATTAGCACAAGGAGCCTTAGCAATGGACAATGAAGCTGTTCTGCCAGTTAGTAGAAAAACCTCCCTGAGCAGAAAGACCTTCCAATTTAAATTCTCAACGTGACACAACAGTTGGATGCAGAAGATGATAGAGCAGGTAAAATGCTGTGGGGGTCTTTTTGGTAGTGTTTCATATTTAACTCATAACATGGAGATCTTCAAGAGTATTCTATAGATTTTGAAGTATTAGAATGTGATTAAAAGAAAGGTATGTGCTCATGGATTTCAAAGAGAAATTCAGCCTGTTGGATTCATTGTATTCATGTGAGACCAAGTAAAATATCAAGCTCTTTTGTAATAACTGAGTAAATATTTTATTCGTAATAATTAGAGTATTGTTTTACAAACATTAAAAGGCTTGCTAAAAGCTATGTCATTCATTATTATCATTAAAAATATTGGTATTAGGTCTTTGGAATAATTACAAACAGCAATTCTTCATAAGATAAATGGATAAATAGCACATACAAAGCTATTCATCAATTAAATAAATCAGCCCATGCTATGAAAACTCCATGAAAAGATACCTTAGGGATTTAGTTAATATCAAGGCATTACTTATTACAGGAATGCTGATTGTTTGGGTACAATGAGAAGGAAATCTTAGAAGTATTGTCTAGATAAAATTAGAGACTTATTTTCTTTTTAAAATACAGCTGAAGTAGTATGGACACCAAGACATTGTGATCTTTTTTTTAGAGTGACTTTAATATCTGCAAAAAGCCACATTATCTTGTATAATAGCACAGAGACATGGGATGGAATTGTGTCTGTTACGTGTTATATTCTCCTGACACCATGCTCACCCCAAAAAACTTTTCCAAATCCACCATCCTTTAGTCTTCAAATGTTTCATTTTGTGGCCTTGTTTGGGCTATTTCTTACCCAAAAATCTGGTGCCTTTGGAAAGCAGAGATGCAGATCTTTTTCACCAAGTGCTGGAGATCAGCAGGTCTGGCTGCAGGCACTGGAGTGATGTCCAGCAGTCTCCAAGGCACCAGAGACCAAATCAGTTTTAAGAAAAGCATGAAACATGTCTGAGTTTGTGCATTGTGGAGCTTGAGAAGTCAAACAAATATTATTAGCCTGTGTGTTGGGGCAATGCCAGACTGACCAGACAGCATTTATCACCTTCAGTGGCACTTGTCAAGGTATCAGCCCTCTGTGAAGAGAGTCACACATTCACCTGAGATGGAAACCAGCTCCCTTACCTGAGCAAATGGAACACTAAGCTGGAAAGTCAGAGCTTACTTTGCAATGGCAGGTTGCCCTCATTATCACTGCAGGGTTAGTAAATTATAAATATCTACCCATTAGGAGAGGAAAACTCACACTTAACCACAAGCTCTGTTATTTCTGCTGGGCTTGCTATTATTTTATTATTTCTAATCCTTTAAACAATAATATTTCAAAAGTAAAATATGTTCATAGTGCATGTAACTTCACAAAGCAGCATCTTATGCTACACATAAACAGCAGTACACGAGCAATTCCAGCCTGTCAAGTCTGAGTATTTGCTCACTGCATGCAGCCCCTAAACTGAAAGAGGCCAAAATTTAAGTTGGAAATGCATCACTTCCCTGTATCCATTCTCCAGCTCACTTCTAAAGGGAATCAAGGACAGCTGGATAACGTGGAAGGCTTGGTATGTGTGTTGCAGGAAGCACGGATGTGGGGACTGCTGAAGGAGCTCTGCTTCCTGCAGTGTGTGCCCTGGCAAAGTGTCTGCCATGAAGTATGTGCTTGCTGAAAGGTCTGCAGAGTCACCTATATATGTCTAAATAGGGATATAAATAGAAAATCAGGTTGGGTGTTGTGTGCAGGCTTTATTTGGAAAAAAAAAAAAAAACAAACAAACAGACTGAGAACAAAAAGAGCTTTTCACTGTCTCAAGCCTGATGCTGGCCAAGATCCAGATAGATCCCTGCTGCTGGCTGGAGCTGGAGCTGTGTCAGTCTACACTGAATTCTGTCTGGTTGCTCTTCTGAGAGCTACAGGTCATCCAGATTTGGGAGTGATCATCTTCTTCTACTTGGCCTCATTCCCTACATCAGTGTCTAAGAGGTAGAATGATGTAAGAGTCATTTTGAGATCCTAGAATCTGAAAAACTGCCTGACACTGTCCCTTTTTCCCTTTTCCAGTGAGAAAGCCCTTTGGTTGGCAATGGTACACTTGGACTTTCTTTTGCATTTCAAGATTAATTATATTGACTTAAAACATCCAGTGAGGAGAAGTTAACTCTTGCTTTTCACAAATATATAATGCATTTTTAATCTGCACATTAATATAAATCTGCACAATAATATAAATATATAGCATTTCTAATGTACACTTTTACATAAAGATTAAAAAAACCACCTTATTTCTTTTTACTTCTTTTTTTTAATATAAAAGACCTTCATTGAAGCCTGCAGACAACCAGAGAAAAAACTCATAAAAATTCCCTTACATGATGAAAATGGATGAAAAAAAAGTTCCAGGAAAATATATCTTGTTTCTTTGTGAATCTGGACATACAAAATCTACCTTAAGAATATACAACATTGAGAATAAATTGAAGTCTGAGGGGCAAATCAAAGCCCTACCTTCTTCAAAGATTGATTTTAGGCTGCACTTGTCTTCATGTCTTCTGTAATATACCTAAATTCACTGCTATATAATCAGGGTGATTTGAGTTTTGAGTGCTGCAAAAATTGAGTAAAACCTCTGTATCTTTGCTTACTTTACATTTTCAGTTCTTTTCTTGTGACAAGAAGACATAACTATATAAAATGTCATGCTGGCAGAACACAAGCATACTGTTTCGTGATGGGATCACAGTCAGCAGTCTTGGCTTTACATTTTTGAATCTGAATGTGCACAGCTCAAAATACAGGTTTATTAGGAATCATCAATCCCAGTTTATGCAAAGAGCAGACAGTTCCTTTATGGTGGAGTCTGCTTGCTAGTCTGTTACACAGCCAGGAACAGCTGAAGAACAAGTAGGAGACAAATTAGGAAGTTTGATTCTTGAAGTAAGTGGAAACAGCCAAAAATATTCTCCATATCTCAGGCTGTTAACAAGAGCAAAGGCAGCACAGAGCACATCCTTCTGAGGAGCCTGGCTCCTGAAGACATCTCCCAGCTCTTCTGGAAGGAGCGTGCTGCTCTCTGAACTCCTCACACAATGTTTGTGTGAAGGCAGAAGGGTCCTGCCAGCCCTCAGCTCAGGACAGCTGGCCTCTGCATTCTGCTTCACTCATTCACCCTGCCCAAAAAGACCCACACCACCCTGCCCCACACTGCAGGATGTCCATGAAACTTGGTGGTTCATTTTCATTTAATTTCATTGCATCCTAATGTCTAGTTGCATCCTAATAGCCTTACCATTTGTACTCTAGCTTGTACAACTTTTATTTTGTGTTTTCCCCTCTGGCTGTGAATTGTTCTCTTGCTCATAAATAAGGTGTTGGCAATATGAACTTATGTAGGCACTAGGAGTGTTTATCTCTACAGTGTATAAAGGAATTATGTAGAAATAGCTCTTATGTAGATGGTAAACTAAATGCTGGTATCTCTCACCTTTTATTTTTACTCTCTGGTAGCTGACTGCAAGATGTTCCTGTAGAAATTGTGTGTTCCTTCACATAAAATGTGGAATTAACTTTTTCCTACTATAGAAATAGCAGGAAAAAATATTAGAAATAGTTCATACTGTCAATAAGAGCAAAGAATTAAGAAAGAAGAGGAAAAATACTAAAAACTCCTCCAGCTTCTTATCCACCAATTCATCAGCATATCCTTTATTACATTTACAGTACTTTGTCCAAATTCCAGGTGGTATAATTTCCATTAAAGATTTTTCCATAATCCAGGATTTATTATCAGAGAAAATCTCTTCTTTACATTTCCACTTTCTTTTCACTATACTACTAGCTGTACTTCTAGAGTAGCACTCAAATGAAGTAATAATTTTCTTTCCAATTCTTCTCTCCACAAAAATCCATCATTGTGTTGCATTCTTAGTATTTCCTTAGGTGTTTACTTCTCTGTGGTTTAGATATGAAGACAAATTTTCCAAATTTTGTATTAAGGTATTCTGTGATGTTTTGCCACAAAAAAAATCCATAACGTTTCCCATGAGGATGTTCCCAAGATAAGGGAACATCCTTATAGAATTCCTGAACAGCAGATTATGTATGGTTGATATGCATCTTCATTTCTTTCTAGATCAGAACTTTTTATCAATTTCTGAATGAACCTTGATCAGCTGTAAAACTATTCTGAGTTTCTCACTGAGTTCCCAGGCAACCAGACTGCTTTTTGAAATCTGTGTATTTTCACTAAATCTTTGCAACAGGTCTCTTCCCTGTCTCATGCTCACAGAACATACAGAGTTCATGTTTACTGAGTATTTCATGTGCACACAGTTCCTTTTTCCAAATATGTTTTTTAATGAAACAAGATATAAATTCTGAATCTAGTGCTATGAGAATTGTTGTTATATGAACAGCCACTTCATTAAAGATAATATTTAATTTTTATTACAAGCTTTAATTTGCAAAGAATTTTTTACCTGTTTCTTCTCAGAGTACTCTGTGTGTTATAGGTGGCAAATTTATTGACTCCTGGGAAATTTATTTTTCATTTGTGCAGAATTAGTACTATTGATGTCAACTCTGGAAATCCATTAATAGTTTGATGATAATGCTATACAATACTACTGTATTTTCTGTCAAACAAAACAGTATTCACATCATGAGGCCAGAGAGAAGGTCAGTCTTAGAACAATACAGATTTTTTTTCTTAAATAGATTGTATCTTGAGTGCTGTATTTCACTGTTGCATTTCCAAGGGTGGAGGAGGTAACATAGCCACACATATAGGTGTGTTTGCCCAAGAGAGTAAATTCCTAAACCTGTTCCATCAGAAAAGTCAGATGTAATGTCTAGGGTAGAAGTTAAAACTGACTCTATGTGATAAAACTAAGACACTTGACCAAAAGACTACCACTAAACAGCTTCTTGAATAATCCCTGAATAAACAGTGGCTCTGTAAATTATTCTGTATAAAAATACAAACAGGTAAGTTATGGTTACTTTACCTGTGCAATCCAAAGTCTTGTGGACTTTTTGTTGTTGCTGTGTCTGGAAACTTTGAAAGAAAGAAAAAAAAAATCAATCTACTTCTGAATATTGGGATCCTAACATCTTAATAAGGCTGTGAAATCACCTGCAATCAAACAAATCCTTCGAAAAGTTATTTGTTGTTCTT
>JAOTQP010001652.1:7181482-7204471 GCA_026413545.1 Cichladusa arquata
ATTCTAAAGGAGTTAACGTCAGTGTTCCCCACTGAGGAGGTCTGGGAAATTTCTCTATATACCTTTCATTCTAGAGGCAGAGAAGGTCAGTCTTAGAACAATACAGATTTTTTTTTTCTTTAAATAGATTGTATCTTCAGTGCTTTATTTCACTGTTGCATTTCCAAAGGTGGAGGAGGTAACATAGTCACACATATAGGTGTGTTTGCCCAAGAAAATAAATTCCTAAACTTGTTCCATCAGAAAAGTCAGCTATAATGTCTAGGGTAGAAGTTAAAACTGACTCTATGTGATAAAACTAAGACACTTGACCAAAAGTCTACCCTTAAACAGCCTCTTGAATAACCCCTGAATTAAACAGTGTCTCTGTAAATTATTCTGTATAAAAATACAAACAGGTAAGTTATAATATGGTTACTTTATCTGTGCAACCCAAAGTCTTAGGGACTTTTTGTTATTGCTGTGTCTGGAAACTTTGAAAGAAAGAAAAAAAAAAAATCAATCTGCTTCTGAATATTGGGATCCTAACATCTTAATAAGGCTGTGAAATCACCTGCAATCAAACAAATACTTCGAAAAGTTATTTGTTGTTCTTGGACACAATAAATGACTTTTTCAGAACCATTAAGTTTTCAAGTGAATTAAGACAAAGGGTTAAGTGAGCAAATTGAGAGCTGCTTACGCTGGTGTTTCATGGGATAATGATCTTTCTTCAAGTCTGATAAAACATTTGTGGAGCTGCTATGAGCTCACCATAATGTTACTAATGTAGTTGATAGTTAAAGGAGAAGCAAACTATCAGGGAAAATAACCACTGTCCTAGAGCAACTATGTTTTGCTGTCTGAATTCCAGACACTTGGTAAATGATCTATGAAGCTATTGCTAATTATTTTATGGAGTTATCTATAGCTTTAATTGGGAAATTAATTACTGTTATAGCTGCATATTTGTGTAACGTAAGATATCCTTTTCCCTATTCCCATTTAGAGAGGAGTGATTACAATTTAATACATGTCTACATCATTTCAGATTATATTACACTACTGTAACACTTCCCAGTTTATATCAGATTCCAAGCCATGCTTCAGTGCCTTCACCTGCCTCCTCAAATGAAGGGCAGCCAGTGCCTGTGGAGGATGGCTGGAAGGAGACATCACCTCCTCCTCAGAGACCATGCCATGAGTCCTGAGGGGAAGGACTCAGTGCAGCTTTAATTGGTGAAAGGAAGGTAAAACTGAAATGAAGTGCTAGAAATCTGTTTAATTCCATTACTTTTACTAGAGAATCTCTCTCCCTGGTTCAGCTGCTCTTATTGAGACAGATTTTTCATTGAAGAAATTTATCTCATTTTTGTCAGGTCTGCATTTTTCCATTTGCAATCTTCTTGTTAATATATTCCTTACCAGTCCTACAACATTTGCCTACACAACCGTATCAGTGAGAAGGGCTTTCTCTACATTTTAATATGCAACATTGTCCTGTATATTTTCCCTTAATATCTCCCATGCACTTCTGATAAAGTAGAAATGTTACCAAAAGCAATGCACAAAACCCCAGTTATACAAGACCACTCCAAACATCTGGACGCAGAACACCCAATAATAGAACATAAAGAGCAGAACATTGATTTTCTGTAATTCACCAGCTGGCATATCAGCAGGAAGCAGAAACTTACTTTCTGAATGAATTGTCCAATTTTCTTTCCCTCGTCCCTACCCTGTTTCAGAATAGGTGTTTCAAAACTATTGATTTGCATATGCTTGAAGCACACTATTGCCTGAAGAACTTGTTTATTAGGACAAAGCAAAACCACTTTTCCAGTAAACACTATCTAGGCTATTTAGAATAGACACTGAGCAAGGAAAGAAGTCCTGTATCAAAATTCAACTTCGGTATTTTCTCCTAAACTGTGCAATCTTTAGTGATTGAAGTTTACTGAATCAGTAAGATGCCTTTATTCCTGCCCAAAGGCTTTTTGGGACTGCTGCTTAACAATCAGTTCCCAAACAGCCAATTGCTTTTTGGGGTTTTTTTTTGCACATTAGAAAGTAGCCAATTAAAAGCTGATTCCTTGAGAAAAAAAGAGGAAATATAACACCTGCTTAGTAAATGGCATTAAATAGCACTAAAGTAAGGATGTATTTAAAGTGAGAACGTATGAACACAGATGTGCTTTTCTTTATGTGAATTGCTAATAATGTTTCTAAGACTTTTGGGAAACTTGCCTTTGTTGATCAGTTCATCAAAGAGTTAAAAGAACAAAATGGTGAGAGAGTTTTGCTTCACATCAATCATTTGCTTCAGAATTTGAAGATCACTCTTCTCTTTTAATCAGCACATGGAATATATTCTCTTTTCTTGGAGAGGGCAATTTGTTCATTACTAATTGAAGTAGACTAATTATAAATGATTAGCATTTGAAGAAGGCTTTTAACTGCTATATAAGACCAGTTCAGTGTGCATTTCTCTGCACTTCTCATGAGTGTAACTTAAAATACATGATTCAATAAAGGCCTCAGTATAAAATAGGATTAAATGTACTTATAAGTCTTTAGCAATCATTTCTGCTGGTCTTTAATCCTAAACCAAATGATGCTAAATATGCAGAATCACAAAGAACAGAAATCAGGTAATTCAGTATAAACATGCTTGCCTTCTGTGACATATTCCTACTACCTTCCCAAGTACCATTTTACTGCAAATACTGTTACACAAAAGAGTATTAAAAATACCTTAAGCTTTTAGTTCAAAATGGAGAGCAACTCAGGAGATAAAACTGATCCTGTAAATCCAGATGAAAAGAGAGAAATTTATACTGGAAAAATTGGGCAGATTTTGTAGTTAATTAGAGTAGCAGTGACAGTATTGATAATCTCATCAGTTTATAATAAAACCATCAAAATAAGTTATATACATACCTACATATGTCTAGAACAGAAATAGGTTTGTTAGCTCCTCATCCCTCTCCTTGCTCTCTGGTTATGACAATATATTCTGCATTACTCTTCACAGTTTTCAGTCTGTGAACATGAATGTGACTGCTGCCTTTAGAACAACTCATGTTTGCAAGGCTAGGACAGGGAGAAGGGCAAAAGGAAGAAGGGAAGTGACTTTTTACTAGAAGCCCTTCTGGGACACCAGTTTTTCTCTTGGTGAAAAGATTCTTCACTTGACTTTTCGGTTTTGTCCTGTGCAACTTGTGTCAACTCTTCAGACTCTATCTTCTTTTATGAAGGCCTCTATGACTATAAAAATTCTTTATAATTCCCCCTCTCCTTCCCATTTTAGGGCCAGCTTTGAACATGGTCTTGAGCATGAACAAGGTGTTCCCCCCATGAGAACAACCCTTCACAGCATCATAAATATGGGAGTTGTACATTTGGCCATGCCCTGTACAAATGCACCAATGGACATCCCTGACCAGCTGATCCAAGAGTAAAATGAAATACCAGGTGCTAAAAGGTGCAGTGCACAAGAAAAGCACAGTCAAGGTCTCCTGAAATCATAGACCCTAACAAGACCCACTATCAGATTTTCCAAGTCTTCATAATAAGGGAATTTTTTTCATGAATGGGGTGGAGAATGATGGGGATATTTTTTACTTTGTCACCTGAGAGGTGAGAAGTTAAAATATGGAGATAGAGACAAGAATTCATTTGGAGTTCCTGGAAATTGCTGAATAGGGAATTGGATGGGGCCATGATGCTCTTGGCATGGGGAATAATCACAAGCAGATTGTGTTTCATACAAGAAATATGACCCAGTAGTAGAAGAATGAGAAGAGAGGGGTGACATGGATACAACTTCATAGTAGAAGACCAGCCTTTGCAGCAGCATTTTTATATGTGGGGGGAGACCAAATATGTCTTGTATTTATAAACAAACATAGCAGTGAAATGTTGGTCAGATTAAAAAATGGTGCAAGTGAATATCAAGATACCTGTTTAAATTTTGTAGAATTTGAAATGTTGATATCTGGTCACTCATAAAAAGATGTCAGAGAGACAAGGAGGCAATGAGTCTGGGATGCTGTGGTGGTGCTGTTAGTTGCTTTAAAAAAGTAGTTTAATTTAAATTTACAGGTAAGGGTAGCCTGAGATAATTTAAAGGCAAGAATGAAGGAGACAAAATAAAAAGTATTTTGGATTTTCCACCAAGAGCCACAATAAAATCTAGAGGGATGTGTAGAAGAAAGACAGCGGGAGAAAATTATCATATTGCAGAGTCAGAGAAGCCAAATGGGGACTGATTTCAAGAGTAACTTATCTTTATTGAAGGGAGCTGGCAGTTCAAGGCAGGACACAGAGTGCTATTTCTGAGCCTAGAGATGAAATAGAGAGGAGGAATGGTAGTTAAAGGGGCTGGAGTGGGACAAGTGTGTTTGTGCTGTGACGGGAGAGGATGGGAAAGTAAGGCAAAGATTAAAAGAGGGAATAAAAACAGAGACTAGCAAAATCTGCAGTTACTGCTCCTGTTTTGAGATAGGTAAAATGAAAGTAAGTAGCAGGGAGTAAAGACAAAAGACTGTGATGAAAGAAAAAGGAGAGGACTGAAATATGTTCTAGAAATAAGTCACAGATGTTTCTTGAATCAGCAGACGGTGATCATTCTGCCCACTGAGGATGATGAAAGCAGGCAGGTCCAGACATTACAGGACAGACTGAATCATTCTGTACTGCTCTGATCTGCCTTGTTTTCTGGCTAAGGCATAGTGGAGGGAAGCTGGGGGTTGAATTCCTTGCAGCTAGGCCGAGGTGGGTCTGGACACACATATTCCTGCATGAGGCTCTTACCCAAGGTGAGTGGCAGCTACACCACTGGGTGACTTTTGAAGAGGCAGTGGGTTGCACCTGTGGGTCAAATATGCCATGACTGGGTGTGTGAAACATGCTCTGAGCTCTAAAATGAGAGCCTAAAAACCTAAACATTATCCTGTCAATTTTTCTTATTCTGCTGTCATTGAAGCAGGGTGAAATTGAGACAAGTAAATGCAGAAATAAATCAAAATCAGAGGGTCAGTGTCTGCAAAGCCTTATTATTAAAGGAAAAAATGAGCAGAAACTTCTTGGATCACAGAGTTGAAGTCAGATATCCAAAGTCACATCTATTTCAGAAGTATTTCCTTTAAAAATTGTTTTTAGGCTTTTCTTTTCATCCTTTTCTTCAGAACTGATCTGCCATTTCTGTGTGCTCTTGCTAATGCTAGTAACTGCAGGGATGTTGATTTTCAAAACAAGAAGATGTCTGGGGATGCCCTTCTTTTCTTGTCTCCCTTGTAGAAAAGTATCCAGTACAGCACATCAAGAGTAATGATATTTTTTTGTATCATTATATATTATTGACATCTTTTGCACAGGTGCTCTCTGCACAAACTAAAACCAACTATAGGATAATGTGTTATAAAGCCTCTCCTTTAAAAACAACACAGAAAATGACTGAAGGGTGGCATGGCAAAGTGAACTACAAGCAGCTTGCACATCTTATACTGCAAGTATTCTAACAACCTCATCAAACCAAAATATAACCATTAAGTATTAAATATCCTTGCTATCACACAAAACTAAATAGCCTTTAATTTCTATTTTTTTTTTTTCATATGCCAGGAGATTCTTTCAAATGTATTTACCACAGTTATTCTTTCCCATTATCCCCTAATTTTTTGCAAACTTGAGCTCAGAAATACCTACCTATATAAAAAATCCTGGTATTCCTCCTCCTCCTCTCTTAGTTTCTCTGTTCCACTATTATATCTCATATCAGAAGCAAAGTGTATTTGCAGATTTCTCCTTTTTTTCTCCAGCTTTTCTACACCAGCAGGCCTTTGATTTGAAATTGTAAGGCACTTAAATCTTCTGCCAGCAGTCTTATAAACAGATTTAACTTGTCCTTTTGTCGATGTTTCAGCATGTAGCCAATTTCCTCTCTTTTCTTGCAGTTTAGAAGACCTCAGATAATTCTGCCTCTGTTCTCTCACAAATATATGAAATTCTAAGTAGTCATCTAACTTCACATTCATGAGGCAATTTCATCACCACCAAATTGCAGACTTGGCAAAACATTGTCCATCTGCCTTTGAAATGATTTAAGAAAGGATTGAATTTCAGAGATGCTGGTACAGACAATCTAATCTGCTACATGTCTGCTTGTACTTTTACAGAATAGCCTTGTTCTTTAGCATATCCCAGCATGGAATGCTTAAACTCGTGTTGAGCTTAGTTAAAGTTTCCACTCAATTCACCAGGGCTTCACATTTTATTTGATAAAAGACAAGGTCACTGGGATTCATAGAATTTGGCCTAAAACTGCTGATTGCAGGAAACAATGCAGTTCTGTATGGATCTTTAGAAAGGACTGATCTGGTGTCAGCATGCACTCTCACGTGGCTGGGCTGCAGTTTTGGGCTGCTGAAGTAGAAGTGGTGAAGGTTTTTACTTGTGTTCCAAACTCTTAGTCAATGCCTTTGCAGACAGATTATCTAGGAATGGTGTAATATATTAATCCCTCAGGTTTAGTTAGATAACGCCTTCCAAAGCTTCAAGCAGCTGCTGCCTCAGATTCTTCAGTCTGAAACCGGTCAGATCATCTGGAATCCAGTTTTTCCCCCTTTCCTCTTCCTTTCAGGACTTTCAGCCCACACATTGTAAGCACACACAAAGGAATGTAAGCAGCTGTGGTTACAGAGACGTGTCTGGTGAGCAGCAATTTGTGTGCACAGTGTCCTGATGCTTGGAATTATTTTTTTTTAAAAAAAGGATTTATCCTATCTCTTTAACAATGCAGAACAAGCAGAAATTGTGACTCTCTGTCCTGTCTCAGTGGTCACTGTTCCTCAAGCAGTGGTAGTCCAAATACTTCACTGTTGACTTCCAAGCACACTAAATCTGCTGCAGCCAGGAAAGATATTAAATACTAAAAAAAGAAATGTACTGACTAAGTAGCTGGCTCTCTCAGTCTGAACAGGCTCATACATCTTTTACCCTCAATAGCTTGCAGACTCTGACGTGAGAGAGGGAGAGTGGCCCTGTACTCACAGAGAAGGCATTTTCATTATGTCAAAAATAAATGGCTGAAAACTGAAGTGTGGCTAGTGCTGAGTGTACCTCCCTGGCAGGAGATGATGGCATTCTGAATAGCAAAGCCTTTGAGATGTTTCAGTAGTCCTGTATTATTTATTTTGATCACATAAATGTTTATTATCTGTCTCTAAAAATAGATAAAGTGAATTTGAGAATGTTGCAATGTGAATAAACGGCGAGTCGATGAAAACTCTTTTGGCCATATATCTAAGCCACAATCAACCACACACAATTTTTGTTATATAGAAACTTTGGGGAGCAGGGGGGAGTTAATTTCTCTGGGTTTATTGGCTCTGAGTACATTTGCTATGACCCTTTTGTTAGTGAAATAACCCAGGAAAGAGATAGGAATCAATTCAGCACCGCAGGCAGTGCAAACGAACTTGTGCATGTTTTGAATATAGTTGTTAAGATCTTATCTTGTTGTGCTCACCCAAATGATAACAAATCCCAAGTACATTCTTACCATGGAGCTGCTGTAAACCAGACTGTAGACATGGGTATTTTTGAGCAATAACCCAGAAATCTGTAGCCACAAACTTTGCCTTCTCTTTTTGCCAATAGTACCTAAATGTTTGCTGCTGCAAGCTGAACTCAAAGATGCTGATGTGTGTAACTGCAGTGATGGGTTTATGGTAAGTACTTGAAGCTAAATTTTTCCTTCACCTTTTTTTTTTTTTTTTTTTTTTTTTTTTTTTTTTTTTTTTTTTTTTTTTTTTTTTTTTTCAGACTTATGACCTGTATTTCAGTTAGTTGTGGAAAAGCCTTGGAGTGGTTATGAGCAATTCTTATGATTTTTCAGCTATTCTGAAATCTTACTCCTCAGTTTTTGTCCTATTCAGTAGGATAGCACTTACAGAAACATATTTTAGTGGGTTTTTAAATGGTGTAGTCTTCTAAATGCTGCTGAATATTTGAATTGTGATCCCTTATTGAATTGTGCCCTTTATTTGATATGTTGTCAAATGCCATTTCAAATTTCTTTCTAATACTTCATCAAACAGATGCTTCTTTTGTCTCTTCCATCATCTTTTGTCTCTTCCATTATCTCTTCCACTATTACAACAGAGCAGAATAACAAAGTCTGACCTAAATAATCTGTTTACAACATTTCATAGGTTAAATAACATCTTTTTCCCAAAACAGAACCAATTTTCTGAGATTTATTTAGGCATTTAGCATGATTAAAATAATATTTTTAAAAAATCTTTAACATTTCAGTTTTCCCAGAAAAGCTAAAAATCTGTGTGATTAGGAGAATAGTAGCCCTGAGGTTATTCTCTCCTATCTGTTAAAAATCCATTCCTACCAGACATAACAAGAGCTCAACTTCATGGCAAAATTGATTTGAAGTGCATCTTCACTCTTGACTTTCTCTGTGGTGGCTCATTTCCCTTTTCTGTGCTTCTTTGCAATGGCATCCTTCCAAGCTGAGAGACTGAGAAGTACAAGCCCAACACTGATTTCAGCAGGGAGCTGCAGAGACATTTGCCCTTTATTGTAGATGCAGAGCATAAATTGAATCCAGGGAGAGCAGCATCCTGAAATTACCCCAGGAATAATTTTTCTAGACCAGACATTTCGATGATGAGCATTGTTCCCTTTTGCTAAGCTTTTTTAATATCATAGAAAGTCAAGCACGTTTCTACTGTAAATATTG
Organism: Cichladusa arquata; assembly: GCA_026413545.1. Classification (NCBI taxonomy): domain Eukaryota; kingdom Metazoa; phylum Chordata; class Aves; order Passeriformes; family Muscicapidae; genus Cichladusa; species Cichladusa arquata. The sequence continues at coordinate 7,190,220 of JAOTQP010001652.1, forward strand.
TATATCCCTTTTTAAAACATGATTTTTACAAGAACCCTTTTGGGTGGCAATACAAATGCAAAATACTTAGGATCCAAATTAATTCAGAAGTAGAAGATCCAATTTGGAACTTTGCACAATAAATAACTGCTGAATGCAGATTTTGATGGAGCATAATTTGTCAGATAAAACTGCAGGTCATGGTGTATTTAAGGCCACTGCATCTAATACTGGATTTTATTGTAAAATCAATTAATTGATCAATTAATTATAGTTAGTCATTTATCATCCTAATGCAGACACTTTTTCTCTCTCAAAGTCAGACTATGCCTCTCTTGTAGGAGTCATGCTTTCTAGAGCACTTTTTATTTTATTGGATTAGTTTGGAGGGGGATAAGGCAGAACTCAAAGCCACACAGGCAGAAAAAATGATCACTTTGTTTCCTCTACAAAGAAAAAAATCACAGGAAAAAATTCCATCTGCAGGGAAAAAGATACAACTGACCTAAACTAGAATCCTGAGTTTCTTGCTGTCCTTGCCAAATTTAATGTAGAGTTTGTATTGAGAAATAGTTTATGAGAATTTTCACAGGAGCTGAGTCCATACAGTGCTACCACAAAGTGCTTCTAGTGACAGTCAAAAATTCCTCTTAGCTTGCACCAGTTCAGAAAGGGCTTCTTGTTTGACTGCCTGTGTGTTGTTGTATGTCTGCTGTCTTTGTCCAGTGGATTTTCTACAATTACTGCTCCTTTTGAGTTTCTTCCCTTTTGAACAGTGCAATTAAATATTCAAGGAGTCAGAAAGAAAAAAAGAGGAGAAATATCTGTGATGGGTGCAACCAATCACTCACATGCTGATATTTGAATCTAGCATCAAACAATTCTTAGCTGGGGTTTATTTATCTTTCAAGTATTTTTTTTTTTTAATTTATTCTTCTATGACAGTTTAACATTCATCATTTAGTTCTCTATAATCAAACTTCATGTGATACCTGGAGGTGTCTATACACTGACTATATGTATAAAAGTTGCTTTTTTTTTTTTTTTAAATTACACATCCTTCATTTTGATGAGACATATGATTTAATCTACTTTAATTAAAAATCCTTGTTTTCCTGTTGTATGTTTTACCATATTCTTTGACCATGTGATACATATATTTCAGTTATTTCTCTCATATAATTTTTTTTCCATGTGAATACCAAAAATAAACAAGCATGAAGAATTTATTAAATGTTAATGCTTCTTTATAAATTATTTTTAGTGACAGTCTAGTCTGCATTGAGGTAATGTATTATTTGATACAATTTTCTGGAGAAACAATAGAAAGGAAAAGGGACTGAAATTCATAGGTTGAATTTTGCAATTTTAAGAGATGGCCATCATCATGAAGGTTCTTTCATTCCCAGTGAGATTACATTACTAGAATCACAAAAGAGAACATGCTTTGTACAAATTTAAATAACAACTATCCATGGGACAATAAGACATGTTGTCTTATTGTTCTATATTAACAGTAACTCTGATGAGTGGAATCATTTGCTACTCAAGAAATAAAAATAACTCCATATCTCTGTAACTTGCAATCTCAATTGTGTGGCTTACGTTTGGCTTTTTTTGCCATGTTCTTCATGCCTCTCAAGAAACAATGAGAAACTCAGTAAACTGTGAAAAAGTTCCATTAGACAACATCTGTTTTCTGGTGTTTCCTTTTTATTTTTTCACCTTGAATGAGGTCATCTGGCTTTTCTCCAGAATGTTGAACAACACTGGTTGAGAAACAGATTCATAGCATTCAGGGATCACTAGTACATTTTTTTAGTGTTCTGTATTTCTCCTTCAAGATGTTGTTGCTTTTACACTTGGAAATCCAACGTGAGTTCATTGAGACTGAACTTTAACATAGAAATAAATAATGATTTCATCATTGGGTTTTTCTCTTGTATCATGGAAAAATAGGTAAAATATGCTTAAACCTTTATTTCTTTCTGTGTTACATATTGTAAAGAAGTCAGCATAGTAGATTTAGCCAGGAAGAGCCTAAATGGAGTTTGAGTGAAGCCCTTTTTTCACTTCCAAAGTATATTTGTAGTCTGAATATTTGAAAAGCTCCATTCTTATGTTAGCATACAATGTTGCTAATAACATTTTCCAAAGGAGAGCCGAGTATTTAATGCAGCTCTCAAATTTTTTTAAACAGAAAATGGAGTCATATGAAAATGCTGAATATATTCTAAATAAATAATTGAAATTTGCATATCATATCATATCATATCATATCATGCCTGCCATAGAGAGGTTGATTATAATGAGATTTATTACACAGGGAAAACATTTTTATATGCTGATTCAATTAACTTTGAAAACTTGCAGTAGTGTGCTAGTATTGCTTATTGCCAGTATTTGCTTCCAAGGCAGCAAATTTATTGATTGTGTTCAGTATAAGTCCTAGGAGTGGAATCATAGAGTGGTTTGGGTTGGAAGGGAGCTTAAACATCACCTAGTTCCAACCCCTCTACCATGGACAGGGACACTTTTCACTAGACCAGGTTGCTCAGAGATCCATCCAAATTGGTCTTGAACACTTCCAGGAATGGGGCATCCACAGCTTTTCTGGGCAATCTGTGCCACTGCAAACATAGTAAGGAATTTCACCAGCCTCTCCTCCACCAGCACCCCCAAATCCTTCTGGGCAGGGCTGCTCTCCATCTGCTCATCCCCAGCCTGGACTGATACCAGGGATTGCCCTCATCCAGATGCAGCTCCAGCACTTGGTCTTGTTAAACCTCATGAGATTCCTCACCTGGATGGCATTGAATGAAAATGGTGTTTCTGCAGAGGCAATGTGGACTCTTCCTGATGCTTGGTTTTCTTGCAGTAAGGGTTATGCCATCGAATCTTCTAGTTTCAGCTCTTTTAGGGCTTGACCCAGAAGTGTTACAAAGTTTTGGCCGTTGAATTTAATCAAACTACACTAAAAATTGCTTTGGTATTCGATGGAGTTTTCAGAGCTCAATTAAATATTTTCAAATAGCATATTACTGCAGCCAGAGTTATTCGTTAATGCCAAATCCAGCACCCTTTGAAATAAATGTATTTTTAAGGCTCTGAACTTCAGACCATGTACTCAAAGACAAGGAGGTATGTAAATGGAATGTGATTCCCTGTCCAAGATGAATACATGCTTCTGATCATATCTGTATGAAATATTTAGATCCTGGTTTAAAGAAGTTCAGTGCTATTTTAAGGTTAAGCATATGAGTCGTCAGTCAGGCTGCTTGGGCTCAGAATTAGCCATGAAACTGAGAACGTGGTAATCAAGAAATTTCTCAAATAAAACTTTTCTCTTGGTAAAGAAATATTATCAAATAAATTTTCCTGTTTTTTCAAATTCTGAACTCATGGTTTTTAGGTCCTTGCTATGCTCTCCTTCAAAATTATTCACTGAGAATAATAATAGTCTATAAAGTGGCCTATTATTATAAATGAATAAAGCACAACCTCTTAAGCAAGAGGAAAAGAACTTGTGAAGTGCAGACCTCTGTCAATCTCTTTCAAACATGGGGAATTTTCTTGTAAATTATTGTACTTCAAAAAATCTGTTTCCTTAATTTCTGCTAAAATTACCTTACTTATGTCATAGAATCACTTCTTCTAAATACCTAAGGGTATCTACTTTAAATGTTAATAAGCTTTATATTTGAAACTTTACAGGATTGTTCATAGGTAATTCTACAATATCTTAAAAGAGAACTTGGGGATCTATTCAACAAATCAGAATAAGCTACTTAAATTAACAAGTGGGCTGTTAGTCAGAGTAAAAATTAGTGCAGTGAAAAAAATATCATAGGCAAACTTCATTAATGTGTTGCAGTGGAAACAGCTATTTCAAAAATTCCTCAGTCATTAAAACTCCTTAAACTGTATCCTTTCTTTTAGTGGATAGAACTATGTAAAATTGTATAGGCTCAGAAAAGAGAAAGAGAAGAGGGGAAGCTTGTAAAACTGAGCCATTTATATCTTGAACTGGATGAAAAAGAAAAAAAATGGATTAATTTTTTTTTTATTTTTCCACAGAAAAAGACATACAGCTAATCTTGATCAACTATGCAACAGGATGTAACTATGTAACAAAGATGGGAAGGAGCAAGTTTGAATTTAAAATATAACCCAGTAGTTATTTAATTTTCAGGGCAGAGTCTGGAGTGGCTATTAGGGAAGCCTTCTGGGTAACAATACATAAAAACTTTCTGCCCGTATGGATTGGATAATATTTAATTAAATCCTGAAAAACTCTGTCACTTGTGCATTAAGTAGCTGGCAATGCCAAGTATGTAGCTTTAAAAAAATCATCCATCAATTTAAGGTTATAAACTTTGATAAATTTCCAATTTAAAAAATTGCTAAAAGTAGGAAGCAAACTTTCTTATTTTGAATGAAATAGGACATAGATTAAATCTAATGACAACACATCTCCTGACAAACAAAAAAGGCCATCCAGGCCTCATGGTGATGCTTATGATTTTATAATTATTTGAGCTTTCTACTTTTTCCCTTGATCATTGTGGAATAATGGTCCCAGACTCTAAAGGGAGAGGGAAAATTGTGTGCTCCACTCTTTTCCTTTGAAAATCTTCTATAGAAATGTCACTTGTGAAAGGATTCAGCTTTTCTGTATATCTACTGGGGCTTTATTCTCATTATCTTGTCTTCCTATTTAAAATCCACTGTTTATGCATTTTCTTCTTCTCAGGATGCAGAAAGATCAAATTCTCTCTTTCTAGTGACTCTAAGATTTGCACCCTTTGCCTTTCCTCATATATTGTTTAGCCAAGTGGTATCTTGGTTGCCAACAACTCAGTTTTACCAATATAAAAAGAGGCAATATTTCATATAAAAAATTCCCAGTGTGTAAAGTTTGCTACCACAACAGTGCAGCTTGCCCCTCCAAACAAACAAATGCTATCTAACAAAATAGAAGCTAGTGTAAAACTGCTAGTTTTGAAAGATGTGCTACAACCAGATCATCTTTTTCGTGTTGATTTTGCAGGGTTTGATAAAGAATGTTTTCTCATGGAGGACATAGGAAATTTGTATTGCTGCACTGATTTTGTTTGGTTGAAAGAAGTGGTTTGTTTTCATAGTTTGAGAGTGCTTGTGCAGATTTCCTTCCTGCCAAGTAAAACCTGTTGGCTTTTGCTGCAGGGGAAAACACAGGCTTTATGACCCATTATGGAAAACATTTCAGTTCCTTAAGATGAGGCGAGACAAGGGAAGGCTGTATAACAGTAAATCAGCTTGCAGAGAATCTCCTTCATCATTAGATTGTGCTGGCTTAGTTATGACCCTCTTCTTGGTGAAATCCCAAGGCTCTGCTAAGTCTTTTGTGGCATTGGAATTCCTTGTGATCTATTATCAGATTATCCTTGAACGAATGCTGTATCTTTCACTCCCAGAAATGAGCAATCTGCTCTGTAGCTCTCAGCATTACCTGGAGCCATTTATTATGGCAGAGCTTTGTCATTCGATTATGCTTTTGTACAGAGCACACGGCCAAAAATCTCAATCACAGGTGTCTGAAGTTGGTTAAAGGAGTTGTTGGTGTTCCAAACTTCAGAGATGTTGATCTGGTGCTGAGCTGCCTGTGTGCTGTGGCCCATGGCAGAGAGGAGCCTCCTGCAGGCATTTGCTGACTTCTGATCCTTTTGCTCTCTCTTTTTTTTCAGGCTGTGAACATTTTCCTATGGCATGTGAAATAATTTTCCTTCTTTTATGTTATTTTTCTCAGCACACAATGAACTGATAAAAGTGAAAAGTATTTAGCTACAGCTTTAACTATTTTAAGCTACTTATTATGTTCAATACCTTGCTCTACGCCTTATTTTATCTTCTTTTTTTTCCATGTTTTCATGAGTAAAAGCTGATTATAGATATTACAGGTAGACACCTGACTAATGATAAGAGACTTGTGGCATAGAAGAAACCTGTCAAATTCATAACCTTGTGGTTTTTATGAGATATATATTTTTTTATGCCGTGTAGAAAGGGATTTAAATAGTTGATAATTCTGTTCCCCAAACAGGTTATTCTTGGTTTAGACTTAATTGCTGCTGGTAACTCCTTTCTGCCCAAGGCAGGAATTCCTTGTGTTTCTGTATGTGGATAAACCACATTCTGACATAGCACAATATCAGCAAAGGCACTTGTGCAGCCCACACAGGTCTGGCTCTTGTGGAACTTTGTGAAATCCACCAGCTATGAGCTATCTGTTCTTGCACTTAGCCCATTCCTTTCTTAACACAACATAAAAGAATATCATAAAGAAATGGGAGGGTGATGTAGAAAAGGCAATTGCCTCTGCTCTGCTCATTCCAATAGGCAGGAGAAGGAGCTTCTGTGATGGAAAGTTAGTCTTTGAGAGTGTAGAGACTCTAGAAGGAGAGAACAAACCCTCAGAATGACACAGCTGAGGAAGGAAGCTTTGGATTTGGTCAGCTTTTACTAATTCCTTCTTCAGGTCACTCCAGAATTTATTGTACACCTTGCCCTTCCTTGCTGGCTGTGCTGTGAGGTCAGTTGTTGGCAAATGCATGCAAGAGGCTCTTAAGCGCAATACAGTGGAGATAAATCTCCTCAGATCACCAGGAAAAATGGTGCACTATCTGGGTGTGTATTTAAAAAAAAAAAAAAACAAAAAAAAAAAACCAAAGAAAAAAACAACTTATCTTTCTTCCTATTTCAGCTATTTGAACCATGATTCATTTGTATTCCTGCTGGAAACAGTATGAATCCAGATATTTCAGGGCAGCTGCCTGCTCAAGAGTGTTATTAAGTCTTTTCCGTGCAACACGGCACTATAAATGTAACTAACATGGCCTGATTTTCCAGAATCAGGGAATATGCTGAGCTGGAGGTGACCCACAGGATTATGGAGTCCAGCTCCTGCCCCTGCAGAGGCAAGGATCACACCATGTGCCCAAGAGGGCTGTTCAAGCACTTTGCTAACTCTGTCAGGCTTGGTGCTGTCACATTTCCCTGGGAGCTGTTCCAGTGCCCAACCACCTCTCTGGGTGCAGAACCTTTTCCTGATATCCAGCCTAAACCTCCCCTGACACAGTTTCAGGCCATTCCCTTGGATCCTGTCACTGTCACCAGACAGAAGAGATCAGTGCTGCCCCTTCTCCTCACCTCACAAGGAAGTTGTTCCTGCAGTGAGGTCTCCTCTCAGCCTCCTCCAGGATAGACACAGTGACCTCAGCTGCTCCTCAGATGCTTTCCCTCAAGGCCCTTCATCCTCTTTGCTGCTCTCTTTCCAATGCTCTCTATTAGTTTAATATCTTTCTTGTGTTGTGGTGACCAAAACTGGTCAATATGGCATGTAATTGCTCCTATCTCACAAAACTTACATTGCTCCTATTTGTCATTGTCTTCTGTAAAGCTCTCCTCATTCAAATTGCTTTCCTTTTGTGCTGAGAAAACATATTCCACTAATCATCTGACTCCTTCAGCAGTTACCAGCCCTTGGTACTCCTGGGCTGCTGCTGCAATAGTTCTGCTTCCCTTGAGTCTTAGACTACTGTAACAGGATGCTGTTTGAACAGGCTAATTTTGGTAAACAGCCATTGGTGATTCTTCTCAGAGCAGAAGTGAAAAGTCACCTGAAGCAGTGAAGCATTCAGACTTTCATCATCATAGTGGGAGCAGGGCCCTGCAATTGCTTCTCAAGTATCCTGTTTGAATCTGGCAGTGAAAGAACATCATTAGAGAGGAGCAATGGAGGTGTGACAGCACCTTGGGCAAGCTACCAAGTGCATGCAAAGGTCAAATAGTGGATGAAAGAGGAGAACAAGCATTAAATGAAAGGAGGAAAATGCCAGCATTATGCTGACGTTTTCATTAAGAAAATCACTGAATAGATGGAACAAGTCTGACATTTACTTATACAGTGGTGAAAATCACTACACTGTGTGTACTGCATGTTTTCCTGTTCAGTCAGCATATTGTACAGCTGTGATAAAGGGGGCTGTAATCATTTTGCAATAACGGTGATACAAAATTGTTCATTGACTCAGCTTTTCCTCCATTAGGTGAAATATTTTATAACAGGCCATATAAGTCAATTTCTTTCACTATGCCTCCACACATATCATGGCTGTAATCATGGTTTTAAAATGATTTTTCAGATGATGCTACTTTCTACACAAATCACCCACCTTTCCTCTATCTTCATTTAAACAGGTATGTTCACTAAATTGCTGTAACTGGGCAGCATACATTGGAAAGTCTCATTCTAGTTATACAGCTGGAAAATGTCACTGCAGTGCTGCTTAGTGAGAGGAGAAATTCATTAGGCCTGAGTGACAGATAAATCCACCATGGATTGTGGTGGGATGCACTTCTGCATTCACCAGCTTAAAATGCAAATGAAAGAATTAAGTCTCCATTGGACTCATCCAAATTACATCACTTTGGCAATATAAGGAGGTCATAAAAATGTAAAAGCCTTTAGAAATGCTCCTTACTTGGGAGGTTCTGGGGTTACAGGCAGGTCCAGAGTGGTCCATTATCTGTCTCTTCTGGACAGGTGGAAGCCAGTAGACTAGCTTTAAGCTTTCTCTAATTGATGCCAGAAGTTCAACAGGTTCCCGGGCAATGTGGAAATACAAGAAATACAAAGGTGATTCTGAAAGTTTGGTGGTAAATTCCCTCTACCCCCCTGGAAACTCAGTAACAAAATTCGTACTTTGAATTTGAGTGTGGCAGAGTGGGAGGCCAGATTTAATGCTTAATCTTCTTGGGAGATTCTTGTAGCACTGAGCCAAAAATCCCTTGGGGTATGACACATGGCCTGTTCATTTCAATTTCATGTCCTTTAAGTTTTTTGTTCCTTCTGCTGCTTCGTCTGCATCAGAAGTTTCACTTGCACAAAGAATGGTAAGAATGGTAATACAAAGAATTGTATTAAAATTAGTGTCCATCTAAAGACATTAAAAGGTCCTTCAAACATTGATCAGTTACATTTTACCACATATGGATGGGATGTGCAGGGAACCAGTTCACAGGCCACTGGAAAGGGATACAAGAGGAACATTGGTTCTGCAGCACTAATCTTTGCCTTTCATGGAATTATCACTACAAAGAGGGGAGAAAAACCAAACAGAGCAGTTCAGCCAGAGGATAGCAGTGACCACTTGTGCTGCTTCTTGCTGTTACTGGGTGGTAACAAGCAGCTGAGGAAAAGCAACACCCTAAATTTTTCCAACTCTTTCTACAGTTGTGCGTAAGCATGTAGAAAAGTCAGGCCAGGAGACACCAGTAGGTAAAAATGGACTGGATTTGAGAAAAGGGGAACCCTTATGCTTGGAAGCAGGGTTGTGTTTCCATTTGAGGTCCTGACTCTTCCCAAAGACTCAGCAGAGACCCTTAGGATCCTGTTTGAGTAATATATACAGTGCATACCTGGTAGTTTACTCACAGGCTTTCTTTTGGAGTGCACCAGTGAGGTCCTTTTCAAATCAAACCTGAATGTGGTTTTGCAGTCAGCTCACTCCAGGGACAGCTCATTTTTAAGTGTATGTAAAGCTTTGGCATCTTTGTTTACATGGTCTTCCCACACTATCTTGGCAAGCCTTGCACCCTAAAATATCTTCATATGTCACATGCTATGCCCATGGCACACTGCATAGGCTCAGCATCGTGTTTAAAAAATACCCTTCTGGCAGATTGTGCCAGGATTGTTATTCTGCATGTTTTGAACAGCAAAAAACACCCCCTTTTTCAGGACAAAACAGCAAAAGGGGCCAAAGGGACTGAAGCCAAACACTGAACAGTGTGGGCTGCAGTACATTTTGAAAGAGTTAATCCTTTATTGATGAAATCAAATCCGAAGGAAATTTTAATGAAAGTGCTCTGTACCAGTGGTCTGATGCCAGAGAATTTTTTTTATAGTGTAAATGTAGTGTAAATGTAGCCTTTATCTTCTTATAAGTGTTGCCAAGCAGGACCAAGGTCATCAAAAAGGTCAGTTTAGGGTCTGACAATAGGTAGAGGAGTTTGAATTCTAGACAGGAAACTTTTCTTTTTCTGAGGCAGAGGCATTTCTTTTCATATGATGTTGCCTTTCATGGCATCAAGTTAGTTAGCCTCCATGAAAAAATAACAGGATATAGCAAAGGATGTGGCCTTCTTTTATAAATGACAAAATGACTGAGGAAGGTGGGAGAAAAGTTCTAGGTTTCCATCCTTATCCTTCAGATAAAATTTAAGTCCATACCAATAACTTATTGAATCTGATATTTCTCATTAAAGGGTCAGAGCATGAAGAAATGAATCGTTGCCTTCCTCTCAGTTCTGGGTGGGTTTAACAGGTGCCACATATGGAGTATTTACTAATATTCTTTTCCATGAGCCACAAAATTTAGTCTAGCTGAAGCAGGGATTTCTAACTTCACTGTAGTGCTGTGGGCAGAGCCCCCTCCATACGTACTGGACTGCAGTCCTTGTAGTTAGGAAGGAAATAGCATCATCAATCCAAACACACTGTCAGTAAGATAAAAAGGACAGCTCAGGAAAGAAAGCTGGAGTGTTCTTTATTTCCTTTTTTCCCTGGGTAAATACAGCAGTAGTACGTTGGTAATAATCAAATTATCTGTTTCCTAAGAAACTATATTTGTAAACAAATGTGTTTTCTATATTTGTGGATGTGATAACCAAAACCAAATGATGCACTGATGTAAAAGAGGTATTCTAGGATGTATCTCTACCAGTTCTACTGGTTCAGAAAATAGGAGTCTACAGTCTGTCTTTTGTTCCTGTATCTCTGTAGTTGTGTTGTCTTCTGCTTCGCTTTCCTATTTTCAGCAATTTCTCTGACAGTGTCACAGTCATTTCTGTTTAATGATCATAATTGTTAGCTTGAACTCGTTCAGGATTTAACAAATATATAACTCACAAAAACTAGTAATTGTGCAAAACTGAGGAAATTAATTTGTTCCTATTTCTGTCTGCTTTGAAGCACATACTGTAACTAACCATTATCAGTTAAAACATGAACCTTTAAAGAAAAAAAAAAAGGTGGGGGAGCAGAATTTACAATCCATAATATAACCAAGTGGGAATGAATGCAATACATATACATTTAAGAAGCTGGACACCTGTTACAATATGAGAATTTTGCGCTCATGATATTTTTGTTAGGAACGCAGTTTCATTTGTAATAATGAAAGTATATGTGTTGCAGCTAGTATGCATGTATGCATTTTTATAGTATATATATTGTAAATAAACATATCATCAGAAAGCCAAAATGCCTATAGTACTGAAGTAAACTTCTAATTCAGGAAGGTGCTGGAGATGATGATTAGGTGCCATAGTCGAAGGTATATTGCAAATAAATAAGAGAAGATGGGTAATTTAAGGAGGCAGAAGACTTCTCAGAGCAACAAAATGCCTCCTGCAAGTAGCAAGTGGACTTTGAAGAAATTCCAGTTGGCTCTGGAAGATTCTAAACTGCATCTTGAAAAGGTAATATGTAATATCCAGTAATTTTTTATACGGGGCAATTTAAAACAACTACTTTTTTAGCCTAAGTTATAGTCTTAATAAATGATGAAAAATACATGATGTAGCAGCTGTATATCAACAAGCTTGTTTCGTTTCAGAAATGAATGTCTTTTCTGAGGCTGTCAAACATTTCCAAATGGGAAACAATTACCCAATACTAATTTCTACCAAAAGAATAAGAAATAACCCAGCATTAAAATGCTGATTTATCTGATAGATCTCACCCCTAAAAAAATAAAACAGTTAGGGTGGTTCTGGAAACTGAGTTACTGTCCAGATTGTGCAGCATGCTGTCTGATTTTCCTGAGCTTTTTAAAGAGATGTATCTCCCTGGTATAGATCCCCGTGGTCTCCTTACAGGGAAATTTCATTACCATGCTGTGCGGTCCTCGCGGTGCTGGAAGGAAAATATTGGATTGACAGCTTCTTGTTGTGGAGCAGGGCTTATTGATGATGGAAAGACTGATTCAATCTCTAATCCTGAAGAACGACCTGCCACCTGGAGTGATAGCATACAGATGGGTGCAATCTAAACTCTCCTTCCCCCTCAAGTTGCATTTGGCCGTAGATTAACAATGTGATTCCATGTAATGAAGATGGTTGCTGGGTGCAGTGGCAATTTTCCATTACTGGCACGCCATGTCAACAGTTCTGACAAAGCTGTAAGGACCATGTTTAGAAGTGCTACATCTGGCTGGGATGGCTGCCAGCTTATTAACAGCCCCATTAAAACTACCTGCAGAGATCTGTGTTGGGAGGAGGGAACATCGTGAGCTGCCTCTCCTGCAACTATCAATGCAGGCATAATATCAGCCTGATAGCACACACTTGGAATAATGGTGTTATGGTGGGAGAGTAGCAGCTCCTTCACAGTTTTATTTTGGTGAGGAAATATTTCATGCCTTGATTTGTATCGAATCCAACTCCTGTGGCCTTACTTTGGCAGATATACCACTGAAGTGAATGAAAACTTCACCTGAGGGTGGAGCTCCATCAGTAAGTCTTGATTTTATTAATGATATTTCCAACAAAGTACCCTGAAGATGTTTGCATATATATATATCTATATATATCAATATATAGATATATATATAAAGATATATCCAGTTGAAAATAAATATATGACTATACTTTTAATTACCTATTATTTTTCTTTCCTCTTGAATGGCTGTGCATGGCTGTGAAGCACATATAATATGAAAGGGGTTTAAGGCATTTTTCTGAGTGTGGGTAAAGGGCTGTGCTGTCCCAGAGGACCCTGCAGAAGGCAGAGCACATTTTCTGGTGACACTCCCCCCATTCCTTGTGAATGCAAAGGGAGCAGTTGCCAGTATAGTGATAAATGGGCTTGTGATCCTAGCTCTCTATAAGGAGTTTCTAGTACAAGTTGAAACACTCTAAGTTCACTACTTGAGTGCTGAGGAAGATTCTCACACCGTCTCTTACAAATCCGTGTAGCATCTGCCATAATTCCCTTCTAAGCCATGTCTGTTCCTGTGTGCGCAGAGGATCCCTGCACACTGAGCAATGCCTGCTCCCATCCCTGCAGCCTGGGAACCCAAGCCCAGAGCTTGTGGTGAGGTCACCTGGCTGAGCTGGCACTGTGCTGCCTCACCAGGTCTGCTCAGGAGGCTAAATGTGGGACAACACAGAAATACCACCTGCACCTCAGCCTGTCCTAACCCTTCCTGGCACTCTTGGCGCCACGTGTGATCTTCAGGGTGACTCCAGAGTTAGCTGATCCTGCAATGGGAAAAGGAGACCAAAGGTGGCCATCTTGGCTTGTTATGGTTATGTGATCAATGGTGCCAATAAAAAGCTGGAGGCACTTCACATCAGACCATGGCTCTCTTATCTGGTTTGCTGTAGTGAGCAAGTTCATTTCTTGCAGCCCAAAGAAAGATACAAGTCTCTGTGTGCTTTTGTGGGAGAGTGTGCAGGCTCTGGTCTGTTCCCCTCCTGCTTCAGCTGCCTGAACAAGTGGAAGAATTTTCAAAAATTTGGGGCAATGCAAGGGCTCTTGACATTTATTACACATGGAACTTTCCACATGTGGCAGGAATAGAAAACTATGTTTAGAACAAGCAATATGACTTCATGTCTGTTATGCCATATGCTTTTCCTCCTGCTTCTGTACCAGAGAAAAGGGATGTGGAATAACCTGACCTCATTCTGACCGTGGCTGTGTTTGTAACTCCTTGAGGCTCTTGCAGCCACATGAAGAATTATCATTCTGCTGCACCATAGAATAGACAGATAAAATACACATCTATCACAAAACCTGGAGCAAAGAGAGTACATTTAGCACCTGAATTCTGCATAAAAGTCTGATGTGTATACTCTGAAACATATATTACATCTTACTTAAAATTAATCTTTTTGAAGTAATCATAAAGCTTTTGGACTTGATATGAGTCATACATGTGTAATGCCTTTGCTTTGAGTCATGAGTTGTATGTGTACCAAGTAGGTCACATGAAGAGTTCTGTGCAAAGACAAAGGATAAAACACATATAAATTTTAATTTGACTTGGAACTTGGTTTATTTTCTGTGCTTTAGAAGTAAGGAATGAAAACTGGTGAAGGCCAGTCATTCTGTAGTTCACACTTTGACTCATTTAATTGTCTGGTGACAGCTCAAAAGTAAAAACACAAGCCTGTGGTGTGAAATCTCTGGCTTGGGAGATGGGGTTGATGTGAAAAATGAGCTT
>JAOTQP010001652.1:7223329-7243539 GCA_026413545.1 Cichladusa arquata
TGCAATAAATTAATATCATACAATTATTCTGGAAGGGCATGGTGTTTTGGGCATGAAAAGACTAAAATTGCAGGAACATGGACCTCAACATTACGTGTCCTCTGATAATTAAATCCTTGGTGTTCAAAAACCCAGAATATCAAATATAAGCCTATAATACTGGTTACCTGCCTTTCAGTTGGGAGTTGCTGCTAACCATAAAAAATAGTAGTGTTCACACTGCTCAAGTTTAATTCCATCAGATTTGTTGAAGCTTGAGTCTTTAATAAAGGACATTTTTTTAAGAAAGCAAACTTATCTCGTTCCCCTTCAGGGTTTTCTCCTCTTATCCTTTCTTAGTGAAACTCTGTTGAAGTAAAAAACAGGACCACAACTGTCTCCTGTCATATGATAGTTTAAAGTTTCACCATGACATTGTTTTCCAGAGATGACTGATACAGATATTAAACAGAATGTCAGCTTTGAAGGATGCTCAGAAAAATGTAAAATGAGTTCTTTAATGCTGACTGAATTAATGCATTAACACTCTGACCTTACTTCCCATAAATTCAAAAGGGCAACAGAAAACAAAACAAGCACTACAAAAATCAACAAGCCAACTGAAAATATTTACATCTGACCTCAAAGATCAATAAATCAGAATTTCTACTTCACTAGTTCTGGTGGAAAAATTGTCATTTCTCCTTAGGCTGAGAGAAGATATCCTATGTGTTTTACACTGTATGTGCTAGTTTTGTGTATATTTTTTGTCTTTTGACTGTGTAACTTCCACTTAAATCACCATGGACATAAAAAGCAGATGTGGAAATCTTTATTTCTGGGGTCTAAGAAAGAGAAAATTAATAATTTTCATGGTGTATTCTGGATGTTGAAGTTAGCAGTGATTGAATCCATACAAAGTTGCTCAAAACTAAAAGAATGGCAAATGACCATTGATTTATAGCCTACACACTCATTTTGTTCTCCATCCTTGGCAATAAGAGTTTATGTAGGAAAATATATGCATATATGCATCTTTGTTCATGTGCACAAAAGGTAGTAGCAAAATGCCTTATGTTTGTGGCTAAAGGGTGATGTTTCTTTGAAATAATCCATGAAACAAGCACGAATGGTTATATCATCATATTACTTAAATCAATACTTCAAATTACTTAAATGAACACAATTAACTTCCTAGTACTTATATTCATAGGCATTTTTCACTGTGATCCAGCTGTCAGATGAATTTCTTTGGTTGCATTAATGGAAAACATCTGGATTTAGGGCCCTGTGTTTGCTTCTGTAAGCCTAGATTTAGCATTTGGAATTTATTTAGATGTGATTCCCTCCTCAGAAGATTTCTTAGTCTTTAAATGAATAAGGAAAGACCACTGAGTTTCCTGCTAGCAGGTGGCTGCCTGTTTTCTCCAGCCAATATGCCCTGGGTGTGATGGTAGCACACCAGGCTAGAGGCTTCTCCATTCCTTGGCTGAGTTTGAGTTGGGAGGCAGGGCAATATGAAAATCCCAGAGACGTCTCCAAGACATTACAAATTTTAAATCCCATTTGATATTGTAACTTGCCAATCCTTCTTCATACAGTCCCATAACTAAGATCAATGGATTTGAGGGCATTTGACCTGAATCCTGCCTTAAAGAGATGCTGTCACAGAAACTCATGTTCCAGTGTACACTCTCTGTCCATATCTTTTCTCCTTCTGCCAAACAGATATAATAAGACCAGCAGTATATATAAAAACCAGCAGTTCTAAAGTTGCCTTCAAATTTTTCTGATTCTTTCCCTGGCATTAATAGTTCTAAGAGCAAAGATCTTTTTTTGTTTGTTGGTTTCTTAGTTTGTTTCTTTTTTTTTGTTTGGTTTTTGTTTGTTTGTTTTTGTTTAGTTTTGGGTTTTTTAAAATGTATGTTTTGGTTGGTTTTTCCATTTTGACTTGCATTAAACATTTCAGTTAGTGGTTTTTAGGTGGGATAAAAAAGGCACTCCTATTTGGTTAGAGAAGTTATGGAATGAGATTCCTGTTTTTCTCCTGCTTCACAAAAATTAATCAGGTAGTTTAAATTCTATCCATTATAAATTCAGGTAACATGAAAAAAATTTCTAAATCCCAAGAAACATGTCTTACAATTGTTGTCAACCAAAAGTGGTCGACAATGAAGTAAGTGATTTTATACTAACTCTTTGTACTACCAGCCTAGCATAGAAAAATAATTTGCTAGACCCAGAAATCTGGATTGCAGTGGAGCTGCAATGTATTTTTGGATGATGTACCTTGAGAGGGCACCATTAAGAAAAGGTTGATCACTATGGAGTCAAAACTAAACAGGGACTTGAGCTGTCTCCTCCTCGTTTTTCCAGCAGGGTTGTTAACTCATACCAAGTTCTTCATTGGCACTCCATTTGCCTAGACTTTCTCTTTTAATTTGAGAAAGAATTTTATGGCACACTTTATAAAATTAATGCCAAGGGATAATCTTTAATTGCTGACATATTTTTTTTCCTTTAAAATTAAAAGCACTTATCAAACAGTAACTCATTGTCATGATTGTAGAAATGAATATATTATACAGATAGTGTCATCACAACAGAAATAATGGCCTGATCCAAGGTCCATTAAAATCAATGAGCCCAGAATTGTATTATTCAGATTTTAAAGATTTTCTCTTTAGCCTGATGAATCTATGAGCTGCTTGCTCCTTGGTGTGCTTCTGTGTTCACATAACTTGGCATTTTGTCTTCTCTTTGCAAGGGTTAAAGTATTAATCCCTAACAAAGCATAGTAGGACACAAAAAGGCTGACTGGAAAGTTTCCAATGCCTATTGTAATCTTCCTAATATTTTTTGTGTGTGGCAACAAAAGCCACCTCAAACCTTCTGAATAGTCAGTAATCCATATTTAGTTCACTAACGAATTCTTGAGAACATTTCATACTTGGTTGGCAATCAGATACAATGATTGCCTTTATCACAGAATGTTGTTAACCAGAGCCAGACCTCTCCATTAAATATCATGGATAATTTATTTTCTTAACTTGCAGTGATATTGCATATCACTTTCAGAGAATATTTATTCAAAAACTAACACATTTTGGTTTCCATTATTAGGCTCTCTTCTTGTCAACCATCTTTCTAATAGAAACATTCATGAGTAGCTGTAGAAAGAATTTACCAAGTGGACATTGCCATGTGCAGAATTTTTTCTCCTTTTCCATCTGCTATTCAGAGAACAGACAAAGTGCTGTGTGCTTTGACAGACCAGTGGCAAACTGTACAGAGTGAATAGTGAATATTAAATACTCTAAGAAAAGACCTGGGGAGGTGATAACGAATACACTCAGGAAATCATTATCTTCTTATCAGTATTCTAAAAGCAGAGGATAAACATTGAGTATGTTAGGGTAAATTTGTAGGTTAAATTGTCTGTTTTGTATTCTTCATTCTGCTGCATTGTTTTCCTTTTTCTAATCGGGAAAATAGAGAAAAAGAAGCTCTCTCACTGAGATAAAGCAAGTGACAGCTATACTGCAAGTCTATTACTTGCAGTGTTCTTAATTTTAAAAGCCACAAGATGAGCACAACATACATTGGGAATGTTAAGACTTCCATAGGTGTGCAGGCTTAGGAAATAGTCTCTGCTGCTGCATCCACTAAAAAGTGCATAAGTTTTCAACTAGTGTTTGAGAGGGGATTGAACTGGCTAAATATTATGCTTTATTTCCCAACACCAGGGAGTTTCAATTCACAGTTTGTTAACTTGACAGAATATGAAACTTCCCATTTTATATTAGATGTAGGTGTATGTGTGTGTGAGTCTCAAAATTTTATAAAGCATGGCATTCTAAAAACCCTTAGAAAAAATGTTAGGAATTTGAAACTGCAATTACCTCCAACATAAAACTTAGGCTGTGAGACTGATGGCTGTGTCTCTAGGGCTTCACTGCTTGTCCAGCTTCTGTGCTCACCACTGTGTGCTTGAGGCACCTTAGCCTGTTAGGGCACACCTGGAAATATTTATCATTTTGAGTACTAGACAAAGGGCTGCAGCCATGATACTGAGCAGCAGACAGAAAAGGCTTGAGCTTTCACTTCTCCATTGCTGCACTCTGGATAAATAGAGACACACAGGCTGTTTTGCAGGTGAGCTGAGTTTGGGCTCTCATGTGAAATACAGTTTGGATCCAGCCTACACACCGTCTCCATGGGTGATCTCATCTAAGAAGCAAAGTGAAAACTCTATCAAATGACATTAGCCCCTGGAACCTGATAGTCAGGGCAGGTTAATTAAATGAGCAACTGCCCACAGTGTCTCTGCTCATTTGGGATTTTGCAGTCACTATGACAGACATGGAGAAGTAGCTCTCCTTTTGTACTGCAGCTGCATCTTAGGATCACATGAAATCCCTTCTGCCCAAACTAATCAGATTCAGAGTCATTCTCCAGTCTCCTGATGCTCTAATCTGCTCTCCTTTTGCATCATCCATCACGGGACACCAGTGAACTGTGCTGACCTGTGAGAATAATGGAGAGCAGGGGGGGCATCTGCAGGTTAATGTGTCAGCTGTGCTGGACAACAGATGCCTGCAATGATCTGGCCCACGGTGAGATGTTGCACTCAGAAAGGTAACAGCCCTGCAGAAGTGATCATAGAGAGGCATAGAGAAAACACTGGGGGGAGAGAAAACAAACAAAAAATACTTGTTACATATACAGTGAATAAGTCTTCAAAGATCAAGGGAAAGATGAGAGAACAACAAAGAGGATTTTAGATTCTGAAGACGAGGAGCTACATAAAAATAATTGTTTCATTCTGCAGCTTAGGGCACTACTATAACTCTTTATTAGGCAATTATTTTCTGTCATTTTGAAGACTTTATCTCTGCCAACAACATAAAGATTCTACCTGAACTCTTTGCAGCTATGTTCCCTTCACCCCTGTGATAGCTGTATGCACCTGCTCTATAATTCTTCTTTGCTCTTGTCAAGTGCTGGACTTCTTCTGTTATCACAGCAACCTGTCAATACCTGCATAGCAAAACTGATAATAAAACTAACACTTTTAGTATAGTAATGTGTTTTACCTCACTGCTCTGTGGGTCAGATTCTGATAACCTTATTTATAATGAACAGTATCTTCTTCTGAGTGGTAGATTGCCTAATAGGATAAAGTGCTATCAATACTTGTCCCTGAAGTTTTGAATTAAAGGGTCACACTTTATCAGTCAGTGAAATACCAGCAGCTTTGGGATGAGATGTGACAACAGCTTAACAGTACAAACCACCTGCTACCCAACAGTTTAAGACACAAAATAAAGAGTACCACGGCCACTAGAAGAGGCAGAGGAAATTGAACTGCTAGCTGCTTTGGATGGCTTTGGTGTGTCTGATCAGACCACCAGCTACAGCTGCTGCCACAGCCCCCATCTGGGGCTGGACGGGTTAATTTAGCCCCAGGCTTCTTTCAGCTACAGGTAACTGATTAGGTGAATCTTCAATTACTGGAAGGCTGCTGTTCCACTTTCCGTCCTGCAGAACCAGCACCTTTATTTTGTCTTTCCTCAGGTTTTTCCTTTTGTTCCCCTTTGGAGAGCCACTGTAGTTCTCCTTTACTATGTTCCTATCTAGAAGATCGTTTTACACACAAACAACAGATATTTTAAAATTATTTTATATTTTCACTGATTTTACATTTATATCCTCTTCTCTTTTTTCTTTTCATCTTTGCTCACAATCTTTCTGGTGGAATATGGTTTCATACTGGTTCTTTATTAGAATAGGAAAAGGTTATGCAATAAATAAAATTAGGTTGCAGCTGTACAAATCTCTGTCTTTTACTTGCAAGTAAAGTCTTTGGTTCCCATCGAGTACTTGCATGTTTTATCTTTGTATGATTTATCAGAACTATTAAATGAGATTGTCTTGTTCAGAAAACCAAACAAACAACTAAATTCTGTCGCAGTCTGTAACGGAGCCTCTGTTGTCACTCTTGCAGTGGAAAACATCCCAGTTATTGGGATTTTGAATACTAGTGGGAAATATATCCCCTTTTGCAAAATTAGCCACCTAATGGGTGGCTATCTGCTAAGCTGTATGCCAAGGGGTGCATACTGCCTGAAGGCTGGCAGAGTGATGGCAAGAAAATATTCTAAGTGCATAGGTAGAGTCAAAGAGACTGCAGAAGCAAGATGAGGGAAAAGGTGAGTGATGGAGTAGGGTGAGAACAGCGAGGGGTAGAACTGGACTGGGGAACTGCAGGATGGTTTAGGAGAGATGAAAGGCACTGGAGCACAGGGAGGAAAGAAAAAGGAAAGTGAAATAACCAAGAAGCTGGGAGACAGAATAAAAAGACTGAAAAAGGAGAAGTGGGGTGGGGGAGGGAAAGAAAGCGAGAGATTAAGGGAGTTGAAAAAGAAAATCCTAAAGTACAACTGGCATTGTCGGCCCAAACCCCAAACTGGAACCACAGAGGTTTGTCTTTTGGTTTTCATAAACTTCTCTTTGTGTCAGGTTCCATGGGCTATTACTGCAACATCAAGATACTGACTTGGGAAGGAAATAGATGGGGGAACAGATCTCATAGTATGTGAATGAATATAGTAGAGGGAAAGGAAACATAAAATTCACCCAAAAAAAGGGAAGAGGCATAAAATTAAGATATACATCCTGAAGACTACTTTCCATTGACTCCACTGGGACAGTGAAAATACAGAATCCTTCTGGGCTAGAAGTTTACTGATGCATTTAAGGACACTTGTGTGGGTAGGGTACTTGTGGTGATTAATTCCTGCATACTCCACTGTTGATAGCAAACCATCTGAAGTCTGAGTTTCATTAATGCTAGTTGGCAGGGCTTAGCTGGTAACAATAAAGTATGATTAGAAGTCTCTAATTAGACTGCTTAAAATACTGTGCCTGAATATTCATTGATTATATTATAGTTTGAAATCCTCAGGTTTAGATAATTTCCTTATCTGAGAGGTAAAATGTATTGACTATTGGAGAAATGTTATTTGCATAAATTATATCAAAGACGCAAATCCAGTGAAACTTTTGAGTGCAGAAAAAAGGAAACCATTGGTATCTGGAAAATGGAATGTTGGTGTTCAATATGAAAAAGGTGGGGAAAGAGATAAAAACATTGTTCCTTCTTGCAGAAATGGTTAGTGTACAGTTAATTTTCCCCCCTTCTTTTTTTCCTGTCTGTGATTTAGATTTGTTTACAGCTATTACATCAAATATTGCATTGGCAATAGAACTTTCCCACCCCTCCCTTTTTCTTACTGTCCTTTCTGACTTGACAAATGCCATTTCCAGATGTATGTTTACCCTACCTACTACATAATGTACTTTGAAGAACATGAGTAAAGCCAAAATGCAACAGTGTATGTTTCAGAAATATGAGACTTCATTCACAAGTCGTGTTTGCTGGCCAGTTTTTATTTACAATACACATTTTTTCATATGTTCATTATGTTCATAAAGGTAAGTGCCATTTACCTAGTGCATTAATTTAATTGGAGTAGCTGTGATTAGTTCAAATGCCTGACATAGCACAGGGCTGTTCTAATCAAGGTCTTTGCTTAAATAAATTAGTCAGGGCTAGAGAAGACAGTAGGGCTAAGCACTAAAACATGTACCTAAGATTAAAGACTGAAATATCTTTTAGGGCAAAATGCATTCCTTAGTCAATATACTAAGATCCTAATAGTACTGTATATACCCCTCTCTGCTTTAGAGACTTGTAATGCAAAGGGCTTCTGCCATGGTAAATCTGTTAACAGTGTAATAAAATGTCATGCTGATTCCCCACCAGTAAAATCCTGTAAATTCCACTGACCACAGGCAGGGTTATGATCATCTGTAGATACAGCCACGTGCCACAGTAATGAACAGGTTGTATGAATAATGTAAAGCTTTCTAGACAGAAAACAATTAGTGAAAAACAGTGAGAATATCCACTCAATTTGCAGGTTTGTTTGCAGTATAAACCACACCCATAAAGGCTTCCATGGATTTGTTCATTTATGTTCTTACTTGGCATTAGCACCACTGCTACTGTGGTGAAAATTTGAATCTCTAGTGATGAGCACAGCATACAAAGGCACACGGATAGCACCTCTAATTGGCAGATTCAGAAAGGGGAAGTTCACAAGGCTTGGCTAAAAGAGGATGAATGCTTCTGGTGCCGCTGAAAATCTCTCTGTACCTGTGCTCACAATCACTTTGTGTGAAGTCTGTGTACCTCAGTGAGTACTTTGGAAGCCTGCTGTGTCACTTCAATCACAGCCCCGCCAGAAATGATGTGCCATAAAAACCTGTGTCAAACTCTGCCTAATAGAACTACCTGGAGCATCAGCATGGATAAATAAAATAAAGTATCAAAGTGAGATGCACGGTTTTGTATTACAGCAATTTGTTTTCCAGAGAAGGCAGAATACTGAAACAAACCACCTTGACTTATGTGTCAGTTTTTAAGTTCAGCATGTATCTAATACTTACTCCTGAAAAGTGCTGGGAACCCGCAGCTCCTACTGAATTGGTATTTGCTTCCAGCCTAAAAGAAAATTAGAGAAGGCTATTTCTGAGAGCTGAGGGAGCTGGCACTGAGAGTAAGCGATAGGGATTGGCTTGGCAAGTAAATATCATCGTCTTCCAAAATTGTTTCTGATCCAATTCTCATAATGACAGCTAAGCTTCCAAATCGAGTCAGAGTCAGCAATGCAAACAAGTGGGAGCTCTTCCTTTCCACACTCTAGGTGCTTTTCTGCCCTCCTCTGTAGTCCTCTGTTGGTCCTTATTTCAGCTTCCCCCTTCTGGGGGCCCTTTTTCAGCCCTTTCCTCCCTGCCCATGACAGGCTGCCAAACCCCTGGCAAGTCACAAGCTCTCCCTGCTCCCCTCCCCAGATGCTGGCTAAGGAGAGATGTTTCCAGCCCCCAGGCAGCCCAGCACAAACCCCCAGTGCTCTTTGCAGATGTGGGCAGAGCACGCTTCAGCATCCCGTGTGTTTTGGAGCTAGGCTTTAATCCCAAAGCAGCTGGGCAAGCAGCCTGTGGACATGTGCAGCCCTTAGCACTTTCATAATACTTCCAGTGGCAGCAGAAGGTACTCAGGGATTAATTCTGTACCAAACCTGCTGCTCCTGGCTCCAGCCTGAGGAGCTGAGCTTTCCTGGCTCGTGCTGCGGGATCTTCCCTGCCAGTCCTTCCTCCCCAGACACTCTGCT
Source organism: Cichladusa arquata (assembly GCA_026413545.1). Taxonomy (NCBI): domain Eukaryota; kingdom Metazoa; phylum Chordata; class Aves; order Passeriformes; family Muscicapidae; genus Cichladusa; species Cichladusa arquata. Next base: position 7,232,548 of record JAOTQP010001652.1, read on the forward strand.
TTTATTTTTTTTTGCCTGCCTCTCTCTTTTAGGCTTGCACTTACTAAGAAGGGCAAAGAGGAATTATCATCCACAGAGCAGCAAAGAAAAGAAAAAAAGCCACCAGATATTGGCACGTTCTCTCTTTTTTAAGCAGCTGAATGGTTTTGGAGGCTTGGTTTTGATTACTACAAGTTGACAGGTGCCAACCCAAAGTGCAGAGCAGTTCTATCAAGTCGTAAGGAAATCATGGAACATTTTAGCAAACAGCCAGCCTCTTAATTTACTAAGTTTGTATCAAACAGTTTCAATTGGAAAGCCTGCAGAAATGATGTTTGGGAAAATATCTCTGTCCTATATGCAACCATTTTTGGTGAAGATGGAGGTTGCACGGGGAGGGTGGTGAAAATAATGTGAAACAGACACTCTAAAGAGGTTCATAGTTTTCAAGATTTTATTGGAAATTTTTACTCATTTAAAAATAGGGAAAGGCTTAGTAAAACATCCCTTAAATCATACCTTTCCTGTGAAGAGCATCAAAATCACAGAGTATCACATCTCAGTAAAGCCACCATATGTAAAGGCACGATCTCCCCCCATGTAACAGAGATTTAACTCAGTTGGATTTCAAATTCTGTCTCAAACAGTCTTCTTGTGAGCTGTATTTCCTTACTAAGGGGGGAAAAATCCTTTCCTGAGTAACTCAGAGTAGGATATGGCCTAGTGTCCGGCTAAGAGAGAAACAAAAGCAATAAAAGTTTAAATTAATAGATTCCATTTTCACATTTTTTATTAAATATGTTCTTCTGGACTGAAGGGCAGAAGTAATACATGGTATTCACAGAGTCACCTTAGCTTAGCAAGCAATAGAAGTACAAATACTTTTAGCTGTAATTATGGATTTTGCTGGCACATCACTAAATTAGCCAAGCGACAAAATTAGCTGCTTGATTGGCTAAAGACCAAAAAGAATTAATCTGAGCCACTGTTGCTATCCCTGGACAGTGAAAGGCTTTTAATAAACCACAGAATCAGAAAGAGTAAACCAGGAAAATGTAGCTTGCCACAAGCAGTGTTTGGTAGGTGTAGGTCTCTCACAAACCACCTAACAGATGGGTAAAAGAAGTGTAAGCCATGAGGATGAGTAAACAGACCTGAACTTGCTTCCACTGAGATAAACAGACACCAATTTCATGGACCCCAGAAAGAAAAAATTGTAAGGAGTAAATATAAGAACACAAGCCCTTATATATCAGAGACTTTGGGGAAAAGGAGGAGAGAGCAGATACTAATAATTTCATAAGGTGGTGGCTTTTCATCTAAATAGAAAAGCATGGTTGTGTACAGCCTTCTGAAGATGTTCAAAACAAAGCAGATCATTCTGTGCATCTCATATATATATATATCTATATGTGAATAATTCAGAGACATAAAGGCTAGTGTGAATGAATATCAAAACTTTAATCAGTATAAATATAGATCTAAATCTAAACCATACCTTAGATGATGCTTCCCACTGGTATATCAAATTTTTCATGGCCCTTAGAAATTTAATTTTCAGAACTAAAAGACTGCACAGTTTCTTCAAGGAGGCTTTGAAGGCTTATACATCAAACAGACACACCATTGGCAAGTTTCAACCTAACAATATTAGTCCTTCTGATCTGAATAGGATCACTGCAGTAAACTACTGAACTGAGAAAATCAAACAATACAAAACTTTGGTTGAATTAAAGCTGGTTGCATTTAGGAATTGAGAGAGAAATGGAATTAATGGTAAAATGCTTTGTGTGTAGCATCAGTAGGAGAAGGTGTGGAATTGCAAAAGACAAAACAGCAGGATCTTTCTGTGACAGGAGATGGAAATGTGTAATAATTATCATTAAATGTTAATTTTATTTTCATCCATATATAAAACTAGGAAATCCATTTATCTTGCAGTATCACTACTCTCCTCTTGGTAAATTCTGCCATTATGACCAGTGTTTTGGAAAGATGACTGTAGAAACAGTGACTCCCATGGGATGTCATTGATAACAACATTCTCATGGCAGCAGGTGGGTTGAAGTCAAACTTGGAACTGCTGGATACACAGCCAAGTGCCATGTATGTGTGCATTCAGAAATGAGGGAAGAACAGTAGAAATCATAATAAATAAACATGAATAAACAATGGATTTTTTTCTTTCTGGAGATAAAGAATAAAATGGGCATTTAAATCTGCAGAGAGAAAAAGTTCTCTTTTCCCCTCAGCTGACCTTGAGGGTTTCCAGGACCAGACACCACTTGATGCAATGTGGAGTTTTTCAGAGTTGCTTACTGTAATCAAGCCACCCTCTCACAAGTTCAAGAGTGCTCCCTGTGCTAGTGGTTGGCCAGGAACAGGTGCCAAAAGCTGCCAGCGTGGATTTCTGGCTGAGAGATCTCAGCTGGTTCCTCAATCCAGCTCTGCAAATTGGCAGAACAATAACGTTGCCACCTGGCTAGTTAAAAAAAAAAAAAAAAACAAACCCAAAACATAAAAAAAACAAAGACAAAACTCGATCCTCACTTCCTTCTGTGATGACTTGCACGTGTGCTGACACACTCTGCCTGAGGTTTTCGGGGAGTGCTGCTGAACAGGAGCCTCGTGCTTGGCTGGGTTCCTGCAGAGCATCCCTGCAGAGCATCCCTGCACTCCTGGCCTTTGTGGGGCACCTCTGCTCCCCCTGCACCCCACAAACCCTGTCCCCCCTGACTGCAGCCACTGCTGCTGCAGCAGCACCAGCTGGAAGTGTCCAGGCTGCACAGGGCAGTGGAGCAGGACACGGATGGCTGAGGTGTCCTGGCTCAGAGCAGTTTGACAGCTTTGAGTGCTCTGGGGATGCTCTTCAGACACCTCATGGGTGGGAGAAGGCCCATGGGAAGCAGGAGGGGTGAAATGGCTTTGCTACCTTGCCCAAACTACAAACAAACACAAAAATATTAAGAATTTACAGAACCACTAAAAATGCTTGATAATTCATCCTGCACATAGTACTTACCTCAGGAGTCTCTTTTGTCATAAAAAATATTTCCCATCAAAGAACAGGAATGTACATTGAAAGCATTTTTTAAAAAAATGCTCTTTTAAGAGCCAAGTGGGAAATTTGTGCTGAGCATATTTGAAGCATCAATGACAGTTTAAGAACAGGCAAAAAGATGTTCTTAACCCTGTGTTAAACTAGAGAAAACATGAGTGTGCCTCATAAGTGAAAGAGATTTTGTTTACTGTTTTTTGAGATTTTTTTAATGAATTTAAGTTTTTTCAAATGTCTGAGAGGCCTTCAAGTTCTCAGAATACAATTAACTGCAGAGCAGAGCATTAAATAAAAAGGATACTTAACAGCAAAGTACAAGGAGAATGCAAAACCTGAAACAGCAGAGAAGCACCAGACGAAAAAAATCCAGAGTAACTACTGATCTTCACACTTACCTTCAAATGCTTATGAACAATTATGAAAATGACAAGAATAAGCCTGACACTGTACTTCTAAAACCCTCAAAACCTTTCTAGGGGCTCTAAAATAGAGTGTTTAAAGCATTTCTAAAGTTCTGGAAATCTTTTTAGATAATAACCCATTTTGGCTTGCGACTGCAGCTCTTTCTGCTGCATTAAAATCTTGGTGCAAGACAGAGCTGCAGGGTCTGCCATGGGGTTAACTAATCCAGAGGGATGGAGCACTTCTCCTGTGAGGAAAGGTTGAGAGAATTGATTTTTTTTTTTTGTACCTGAAAAAGAGAGGGCATTGAGGTGACCTAATTGTGGCCTTCCAGTTCCTGAAGGGAGTGTGTAGTATCAGGACAAGGGGAAATGGCTTCAAACTGAAACAGAGTGGGTTTAGGTTAGGGGCTGGGAGGAAATTCTTTACTGTGAGGATGGTGAGATGCTAGAACAGGTTTCCCAAGGGACATCATGGATGCCTTATCCTTGGAATTGCTCAAGGCCAGGCTGGATGGGGCTCTCAGCCTAGTGGAAGGTGTCCCTGCCCATAACAGGACGGTTGAAACTTAGAAGATTTCAAGATCCCTTCCAACCACTCTAATTCTGATAATTCTATTATTACCTGAAGATACAGACTACTGGAAGATGTTTGACTGACTTCCTTCTATGAATTTCCAGTATCAGACATTCCAAAATGCCCCAGACATAAGTCCCCTGGAATCTACTCTATTTCTCATTAGGGAGATCTTTCTGTAATGTCTGGCTCAGCTATTGTTGTGGTTCAAACTCTTTGCATTTGTTGCTTTTAGACAGATTCTCTTCTGCATTATAAATAAGCACCACCCTCTCTGAAAGCTTCTTTAAATAGCTGCAGACTATTATGTTGTAGACCAGGCAAATGGAATTCTTTTTGTTGTTACTTTTTCTTATGGCTTTTAAGGGTTTCAATTCTTTTTTTGTTTTGTTTTGTTTTAGATTCTTTTAGGAGTCCACTCTATATTATCCAAAAGGGAGAAGAAAATTGTCAAATCATTTCTTCACTTGTGAAATTTTCAATACCAGTATTCTTAATCTTAGATCTTGTTTTCAGAATTGAAAAGATAAGCATATTTTTAAAGCATTTAAAGGGTTTATGTACAATCAAAATAATCTATTTCATCAAGATAGGGCACATTTCTTTTTTGTCCCAAGGGTGGGTATTCAATACTGTAGGACTACAGAGTTTACAACCTTTAAAAATTTTTGGCATTTTACTACCAGATTAATTATTTGAACAACATCAGTTGAAACATTCCACAGGAAACAAAGCCAGATTAATAAATGAACTATATTTCAAACAGCAGTTAGATAACCCTGTATGCAATATTTCAAGACATAGTTGGCAAATAGATTTCCTAGAAGAAAATAGTAATTGCTAGTTCCTTGACTTCTCCCTATCCTTTTTCCTAACTTTTCAGCATGTGATTTTTACCTTCCAAAACATGCTATTAAATATATCCATAGAAATATCAGAGTACAATTCAGTGAAATTCACACTAGATCAGATTTTGCAGTGTGCTCTAGAAAGACAGATGATCTGTCTGGAAAGAGATCTTTTTTATTTAAGCAGATGACAAGAAATATTTGGCCTGACCTTGTCCATAAAACAAAAGCACTTTGTGCTGTCCTGAGTTAATCAAAGTTCAGCGAGGACCAGAATTGCCACAAAAATCTGCAGGATTAGAAACAGGATGCTCCTGTTTTGGGATGAGACATTTGACTTGCACTGCAGAAGTTGGATGTTTTCTTATCTTTCAGGAGAACATTCCCCTCGTGTTTCCCATCTTGATTCATGGTTCACCCCTGATGGTTTGATGATCCTGGAAGAGCTATGACCTTCCTTTCGAAGGCGTGCAGGCAGTCCTGGAAGCGCAGGCAGGAATTCCAGCTAGGTTACAAACACAAACAGGAAATTCTGTAAGGCTGGGTCGTGTCACGCAGGAGTCAAGGGCCAGCTTTGTCACTGACTTGCATAATTGAGCCCCAAGTGAACTCAAGAGAGACAGAATGGGTGAAAAGAAAACATTTCTTCATTTCACTACATGGTTCAGTGCTGGTTTTCTAAGTAGGACTCTCCTGTCCTCAATAAATTGTACATGGTAGTAAATCTGTTTTCAAGTCATTATTTTGGGTGAAGAATATTATCATTAGAAGCTTGGCTTGTGGAGTAACACAATGAATTTTTTTACCAAGATTCTTTACAAATAGTGAACCATATTAATTTGTAATAAGTAGTTGTTGAAAGAAAAAAAATTACTTTTTAGCAAAGTGTATGTCCATAGAGGTAGTCTGATTTGTGTAGAGACTACAAAAAGAGAAGAAAATGTCATTGAATCACTGAGACTGAACATTTATGGTAAATTCTCAAAGTAAATTATTATGGAAACTTATCTCAGTTTTTGAGCTACACATTATTTTCATCTGTATTTGGCAAAATGGGGGGTTGTCTGGAGGAAACTGTGATAATTGGCATGTTATTTCATTCTACTACTGCTACTACTATCATTGCAATAACTCATACCTCAAATCAGTTGAGAACATCTGTCTGCAAACAAAATTAGCAGAGTTAGAAATATTTCTTTGTATCTTCATCAGAACCTGCGATACAGCACAGATGTTCTCAGTGTGTATTTTAAACTTTAAATTGTTTTCATCAAACCTACTATTTAGCAGGTATGAGAATTTTGAAAAAGACTGCCATTCTCTAACAAACCAAACTGCTCATTTCTTGCCATCTCCTGGTAAGATGAGCCATGGTCTCAAATTGACCATTTTGAAGTTGTCCCTCATTTTGGTGGGGTTGAAAGGAGAAGTGAGCACTTCCCTCTGAAAATGACCATTTGCTCCTTATTTGAGGGTACTTTTAACCTCAAATACAGTATTTGACACAGCAAGGAGACATGAAAAGCTTTGGGAGGGTTTTTACTGTGTGGTTGAGATACTTAAATGTGAAGAGAGAACCTATGTTGTGTTCAACTGTGATCAAAAATAATGTGGTACGTTATTTCCAGTCTACTCTAGATCAATTCAGTGCTCCTATTCATGTTAATAAAAGTCATGCAATATGAGCACAAGCCAACAATGAAATTATCCCATAGTGGCATTTAAATTAGTAGAGAAAAAATATGTTCACTCCCTGTAATACCGGATTCTTTTTGCCCCTTTCTTTTTAATTTCTATTAATACAAATTATTTGAACGTTAGTATATTGGCCTTAATTAGCTTTCATCTTTCCCCTTTTGATTTAAATATTGCCAAGCTCCATTAAACTGGCTGTGTGAGTGCCAGAAAATGCTCTACTACTGAATTCCAAGTGTGTGTCTTTGTCACAGTGTAAATTGAAAGGTCACAACAGGTCACCTAATTGCTTGGTACATATTCTATTAATTGCACTTTTAATGTGTAAAGCACACTGAAATTATCAGATAAAGAATGCTACATTCTGGTAAAATATCAGGCATGCCTGAATCATAGTCAGACAACATAAGAAAATTATTCTAATATCTGTTCCAAAAGTTTTGGTGTGGGTCCATCTCCCTTTTATTTTAAGTGACTTGCTCACCTCCTTCTGTTGGCTCCTTTGCTTCTCAGAGCACGGATACTTGGAAAATCCAAGAGCAGCAAGCTGCCATCTCCTTTTATTTGTGGGATACGCTCTGTTCAGGCAAGAATGTAAGAATTCTGCAGTACTTCTCAGTATTTGTCTCTCTTAATTCCTTCAGAAGGTGTGTTTATACTGTATCATTTCTCTAAAGAAACACTGTCAAGATGAAAAATGGAAGGCCTAGGAGTTAGGAAAAAAATTAAGATGGTGAGACTCTGCTTTAGCTTTATCTAGTATCTGCAAAAATTGATGAATAACAGCTGCAGAATTGGTATTTGCCTAATCCTGCAAAGTGTTGGCTCCTCTGAGTGATAAAATGCACCCTAAATTCCCAGTGTGTAAGAGAATATATTTTTATGCTTTTTAATTAATCAAGAACTTGCTATCTTAAGCCAAAGTCTCATCACTCCATCTCCACTTTCCACAATCATTATTACTTCCTGATGCATATGTGGAGCTCATGCATCACTGCTTCCAACAATGTGTCATCTTTCAACCAGACATCATAAACCAGAGACCAGTGAGACAAAACCTGTTTTAAAGCAACTCTCTCAGCATCAGATTGGAGCTCTGCTCAGTTTTTAGGATGTATTTAGTCCTCTATCATATTTAGTTTTGAGAAGCTGAACTATTTTCACCGTTTCAATTTATGAAACGATGAAGTTTAATGTCTAAAGACAAAGCAGGAAAAAATTTTGTGTCTTACTTAAGGACACTGGTTATGAAACGACAGCTTTCAAATATCTTAGAATTTGTGGAAATTGTTATGGTGGGAAAGTTGGGCAACCATTTTGGCTCCAATAATATCTATGTACAATCAGGAAAGCAAGATGACAGGACAAACATTAAAAATGCATTCATTGCAAAAATATTATTTCACAAAAAAATTCCTTTTTTTCTTCAAAAATCTTGGCACAGTTTCAAAGGTCAAAATTGCTTTTGTTTTGCTACAAGAATTTATATGTTGTCTAAATTAAACTGCCTTTACAAATTAATTTTTAATGCAGAAATTTTCAAAACTGAGTTATTCTTCTCAGCAGCTAAAAAAAGGACAATAGTTCAATTGCTCTGTTACTACCGATGATGTAGAAGTGTTAAACACCAAACCTAATTTACTTTTTTATTTGTTGCATATAACTGAATATGGAAGAAAAAAAACCTGAAAATATTAGATAAAGTGGCAGCCTTGACTGTTACATAAGGGCCAGATTTTGTAAAAGGACTTCCATATATGATAAAATACAATGTAAGTGGAATTTAGACACTAAATTAAAAGGAGAGGACACAAAAAGATGACACAAAAGATCCTTTCCACAGGAATTTTCATTCATTTCCAGATTCACTTTAGCTGGAGCAGTTACCCAGGTACCAGAAAGGTCACAGACCTGCAGCAGCTAAGTAACAGCATTCAGCTCTTCCAAATATTCCCAGGAAGTGCATTTCCAAGCCCCTTGTGAATATATTCTTGAAAGAATGTCATCATCTTGTGCATAAATATTTGTGCTGGGAAGACTTTTCTGTAAATAAAGCTTGGAACATAATCATGCAATAAAAAAGGTATGTTGCTTTTATGGATAAGGAGTGTTTCCAAAGCGTTGACAACTAAGCCAAACAAAAAAACAAACAAAAAGGTTTTCAGAGTATAGATGGATGTACTAATAATTTTAGCTGTGTCAGGATGTTACTTGCCAAAGTAACAAATTTTATATATTTCTGTGGTAGAACAGATTTTGGTCCTGTAGTATGTTTTCAGAATTGCTGTCCAATATTTAATCTGATGCAACTCAATATAGATTATTGAGCGGAATATTGTCTGTACTTTTTAAAATAAACTAACAGCCTGCACTGTGAAGTTATTTCTATTTTGTCTTTTTTGAGAAGAGACTGCCCCAAGAGATGGGTCCTGAAAGGCTTGACAATATCACTTTTGAAACTATTTACATTCCTGACACTGCATAATAAAATTTTTATTCTGTTCTTTTGTGACTTTTTTATTGCTTGCTTTTGAAACATCATGTTTTATTATCTTTCAGTCCTGTTATCAATCTTGAGCAATAAGATGACTGTAATGACCTGTTTTAATAAGCCTATTACAGATTTCTATGTTGATTTGACATACCTAAGTGTAGTAAAATGGTTTATGAGGAATAAACAGCTGAGTAATATCACATTCATATCCTTGGAGATGAAGCGATTGTAGATGAGAAATAAATAATTGAAGAAGACACAGCCTGGTTATTTCAGTTTCTGAACTCCTATGAAACAGTGTGACTGTGTCATGGATGGAGTCATGCACTTCACTCACAACAAAGGAGACCCAGCACACTTTATTGAGAGAAAGGAGGGAGTTAACCAAGTTCAGAGGAAAATCTGATAGTGGTTTGAGGAGATTTAATGGCGAGGTATGCTTGGTTACTTACTGCATGGAGTACAGGGTCAGACAAAACTGTCTGAGACACCCTCCTCTTGAGCCATGAGGCACAGAAAGGACAGCCTTGCTTTCCAAATTCTGTCTCAGAGGGGAGTCTGGATCCACTCTTAGTCCCAGACATGGTCAGTGGTTTATGTCTAAAGGATTATATATGCACAATCAATACTTTATATCACTTAGGTAAGATTTCAAAGCTTAGCATGCTATTAATCACTTGCAGAGAATCTATTGTGACAAAAAAGTCTCTCAGTCTCAAGGACTAACCTTGGGAGGCAGTCCTGCTGGAGGGGAGATCCTGGCATGCAGCCTGCTGCTGTGCAGTAGAGCTCAGCAGGCCTGGGGCTGTCCACTATTTACAGAGTAAGGTAATTGAGTTTTGCTCATATTTGCAGAGCAGAAAGATGTCTGGTCCCCATTCCAGACAGCCCTTGACTACTCTGGGGCCATCCAGCCCCTAAAGTCCAGAGTAAGCTGGATGCAGCCACCACCACCCTCTGGGATCTATAGCTTAAGCCAGGTGGCACCCACAGTGTTTTAGACACTCTGGGGCTCCCTACTTGGGATCTAGGAACTCTAGGAACCTTTCTGTCTACACGTGCTTTAATATGGATGCAGATATGACATTGGAGAGATTCCTTTTTGAAAGTGTCCGAGTTCTAAAGGGCCATGGGCTTCAAAGCAGGCTCCGGCATGTTTTTTGGCTCAGAAGATATGGGCCTGGCTGGTGTGAGAGTACACCTGTAGTATTCAGCAGCACACATACCTGTAGCACCACCTTCCTGGTGATTTCATGAATAAATGCAGAGGAGAGGCAGAGATCTATTTTGGTATCTATTTATAGCCCTATATACTTTCACACTGTGCATGTGCAGGGTTTTGCCACGGAGTCCAGGGAAATCTGATCCTTCCTGCCTCAGACAGGCACACCAAGTGTGCTCTGCAGCCCAGCACAAAGGCTGTGACTGTGGTGACATTCATCTGCTCACTGACACAAACCCAGGCTTCTCCATGGGCAAGGGTGACCCCAGCGCCACGGAACAAACAGCGCCGAGCTGCATTTCGGGATGTGTATTTTCCTCTGGATCCCATTGTGGTGTATGGACAGCTGGCAGCACAAGCCAATACCAACACTGGCTGTTTTCTCTCTTTACTCACTCCCTTCCCCACTACTGGGCTGTTGGGACATTGATGCTTTTCTGAGGAATCTGTTTGTTTCCCAAACTAAACTGCGCGTGACCACAATAACCTGTCGCTCCCCATTTGAACACTTGGAATTTGGGCTTGGGTTTTACAGAAACAGTTGACAATCAGAGAGGGAAAATGGTTTAAGGGATGGTGTTAGGCAAATATTTATTAAACACCCTTAAATTCTCAGAAATCTTTTTTTTTTTTTTTTTTTTAATACACAATCCTTTAGCTTCCTCTAACTTAGCATAATTGCATTACAGGAATTTCAAGGAGTTCTTTGAACCAAGGT